>OY744476.1:121199958-121258030 GCA_963556175.1 Tipula confusa
GTTCCAAAATTAATCAGTTTCGATGAGCAGCATGTTGAGATAATTATCGAAAACAATGTTCGTATTTCATGAGCATTTAACGAAATCACTGCATCTGCGAAGATGTGATCTTAATGAGCAATCTCTTTTCTAGCAATGTGACATGGGGTAACATGGCACTGGATTTCATTGTTTGCGTTGTTAAAAGTTCTTTGACAATTGATTCCAAATATAATGTTTTGGCATTTTAAAGTAGTTGTAATGCTTCTTCTGCACTAAACTATATATACTCTTTGACCATTTTTAAAATGAATACGGCGAAGTGACCATTTCCGGTAATTGTTTGCTACTAATGCCCATCGATAACGCTTCCAACATTTTCCATCAACTACACATGGAGAATTGTTTTTTTAATATTTAACAGCGACCATAAATCATATTCTTTAATATGAGCGTGTGGAAATTTGCGTCTCTGCCACTCCACTGAATAAATCCAGCAACATCTTGCCAAACACGCGATGCCTCACAGTCAAATCCATCAGTGATTTCGATTTTTATTTAAAGACACTCGCGGAGATTTCATATTACTGATATTGGCCAGGGAATGACTCTTGTCCTATTTCTATCCACTGCGGATTGCACGTGAATGTGTTAAACAATTATGGTGTGCGTAATGGCAAATATAAGACATTTCGGCATACGTTGCTCGAAAAATCGTAATTCGGCTGACATTCTGTTCGATTACATAAACGAGTTCGAGTACATATCGACTATATATTGATGAAATAGACGCCACTATTTGAAATACGACGAACCACGCCATTCGATGAAAACAATAGTTCATTGAACTTTTGTTCGATTCAGCGCCGTACTTACATTTTTATCAGCAATGAAAAAGTATCGCTTGCAAATCGTTGCTTTTCAAGAAACTCAATGGCCAAAAGTGGAGACCATGTGTCCCAAGGCTATAGATTTCACAGTGGAGATTACCTCGACAATATTGGTGTTGGTTTTCTTCTTGGGCCCCAGGTGAAAAGGGCTGTTTCGGATTCCAAAACCTGTCAATCATTTGTGTTCATGCATCCACTGAGCCAACCCAAAGAAAAGGATTCGTTGTATAACCATTTGGATGATCTGATTGGATCTTTACAGAAGGACGAGGTTAGAATGGTAATTGCTGACTTTAATGCTAGAGCTGGCAAAAATTTGAATGATTTATGTGAAAACATAGGTCCGTATTCCCGACACAATCTGAAACATGGACACACCCTTGTAAGACACCCCACAGTCAAATTGACCATGTGTTAATTACTAAGGGAAGATTTTGGGTGTGAGATGTGAGGTCTTATATGTCGGCTGCCAAATTTGTAGGCGGTGATCATCAATTGGTCAAAATGGTAGTTTTAGCACAAGTCAGGGATCACAAGAAAACCAAACTTTACCAAACTCAACTGCGAAGGTCTGATAAACGATGAAGAGAAAGCTCAATATCAGAATCTTGTTAGCAATAGCATTATGGAAACCAACCCCGTTCTGATATTGTGAATGCTCTATATGGGAGGAATTGAAAACTTCGGTTGTCGGTGCTGCCCAGGGGACTCTTGGTATGGTAAAAATTAAACCCAAAAATGATTGGTTTGATAAGGAGTGTCCTCTTGCTGTCGAGCAATATAATATAGCATATAAAAGAGCACGAATGCGTTTTACAATCGCACGAAAGAACAAAACAGTCCTTGCTAGGAGAACCTCCAAGTGATTTGTAGACAAAAAAAACGTGAATGGTGGAAGGCTAAAGTCTTAAGAGTACAACAAATCAGCAATGATCACAGTTCTCGTAACTTCTTTAACGGAGTCACCAAACTGAATCATAACTTCAGACCTAGAGGTCTATTGCTATTCAGGACCAGGATGGAAACCTCCGAGTTAACATCGTTGCAGTGCTCGATACTTGGAAGGAGCATTTCTCTGATTTATGTTCAACAAGTGCCAAATGTTGTATTCGAAAGTTGTCCAAGTACAGACTGCGGAGATGTGTATAGAGGACCCATCCTACGATGAATTCACACTTACCATACAGAAACTAAAACGAAACCGTTACTCTGGTGTTGACTGTATTAATTCCGAGCTCTTGATTTTCGGCGGAGATACTTTGTGCAACTATCTTTTCGACCTTATTCGATTAGTATGAAAAAGTGAAGTTATGCGAGATGATTGGAAGGTGACAGCATTGTGCACTATCATTAAAAAAGGAGATCGCTCAAAATGCGAAAACTATCGCGGCATACCTCTCCTTTACACAGCATACACATTACTATCTTACATAATATTGGAGATGATCACTCCACTGGCGGAGGAAATTCTTAGACTACCAAGGAGGATTTCTTCTAAATCGGTCAGTCACTGATCAAGTTTTTTCGTTGACAAGGGTTTTTCCTAAATATTACGTTCTCGTGACGTGCATCAGGTGTTTTTTGTATTTCATATGACTCATTTCCTAAGCAACTCAATCCATGGGAATAGCTTATGGTTTGCTTTGAATTGTCTGGAAATACCTAACAAATATCTGCGTTTGTGTAAAATGATAGTAATTCAGTCACAATATCAAGTACAACATCTTGTACAGTCAGATGATATCTGAGTAATTGGGTTGAATGGCAACGGTGTCAGAGAACTACTGGATCAACTTGTACGATTCTCAGCTGCCGTTGGTCTCAAAATCAATGAGTCCAAAACAAAATATATGATCACTGGTTTTAGAGTCCAAGACTCAATAGATTTTAGTATAGTGGTGACCACACATAATTTGAAGGAGTGACAAGTTTTAAATACCTCGGATCCCTTGATACTCATTATAATTGAGAGGGGGGAGATATTAAAGTCGTATTTTCACTGACAACCATGCTTGTTATACCTTACACACGCTCCTAAAGTCAAAGTACCTTGCAAATGCCGACAAGCTGAAGTTGTACAAGGAGTTGATCAGACATTTTGTCATGTATGGGTGTGAGAGTTGGACCCTGACGGATGAGTATGAAAGATGATTAATGCGATTTGAGCGAAGAACCATGCGCATGATGTATCGCCCCAAACGAGACGATGACGACACTTACCGAGTTTTATTTAACCACGAGATCAGGAATTTAATGAAAATTCCTGATTTCGTTCATGAAATAGAAGGACAGCGAGTACACTGTAACCGTAAAGCGGATGGTCCAACGATCTCTGAGAGGAGAACCGTCATTTGGCAGACACAGAAGTCACCGTCGGCGACGATGGCTTCTCGGGGTAGAGAACAACTTGTCTTCTTCGGGTTGTCTGGAACAACGCAAAGAACAAGCTTGAGTTCGAATCCGTTGGAGCCAGACTGTTGACTCAGTACGGGCCAGTAATGGCCTGTAAAAGCCGTTTTATTATTATTATTATAAAAAATATAGATTTGCTACTCACTTGTAAGCGAATTTATCATATTGGTCGAGAAATAATAACAATTTCCACCTTGCCAAAATATGATTGGATATTGTAACGCATCATATGATCGGTGCGTTTCGTGCGTTCGATGCAGCTGATCTTTCCGCCGATGTAGAACGATATCACGGTATTCCAACGATATCGACGGCAATAGTGACTTCATGAATTATTGGCGCATTGAAACGTCTTGCGCGTGTACTCCGCAACTCCCCCGCAAAAAAGTTTTTGTTTTTCACCAAACTGTTGCGTGTTGTATTTATTATGGTGAATTACGCATGAAATAAATATGCAGAAACTTATAGCCTATATTCGGCGGTGGCAATAGCGAAACTGCTCGATGATATATTTGACCTTGAAAGCTATATATAATATAATAATGAAAGAGTCGAATGGTGTGAAAGATGATCGTATCAAAAATTACCTTGAAAGTATAGGCAGGAAGATATCGCAAACCATATTTGTTACGCCAAATGAAGTTTTTTGGAAGCAACTGCCCTAATTGCTACACAATGGGCGATGCGAAAAATCACAATTCAACTGAAAATAGATAGTTTACAGGGTGGCTAAGACCAAGTGTTACCAAATGAAAACGCTGTAACTTTTTTAAATTTGATTATTTTTTATTGAAATTTCGTGGAATATGTTGAAAACATATTACATTTTATGAAAAACATGTTACTGCTCGATATGACCTTCTTTGGCTCTGATTATTTGATTCAGTCTTCCATAGAAAGCATTGCATGCTGACCGAACGTGAGCTTGCGGAATTTTATTCCATTCTCGAACAAGAGCTGACTTCAATGCATCAACACTTTCGTATTTTTTAGTGGACACCTTACTCTCCAAAACGTACCATATGGAGAAATCCATGGGATTCAAGTCTGATGAATATGGTGGCCATTCTTTCGACGAAATCAGCCGTGGAACGCAATTTTGTAAAAATTGCTGTGTCGCTCGAGCTTTGTGTGACGGTGCCAAGTCCTTTTGGAATGTCCAACGGTTCGTACCAACGTGTTTACGTGCCCAAGGTAGCAAAGCATCGTTTAGGATCTTTTGGCGGCACACCTCTTGGTTTACCTTGACTCCATGTTCGATGAAAACCAGAGGAGTGCGTCCATCTGCAGTAACTGCAGCCCAAACCATAACATAAGCTGGTGATTGCTTGCGCATGGCAACTCTTGTGTCCAAATTATCGTTGGACTTGTGCTCTAACCAAACACGATCATTTTGTTTATTCACAAACTGTTGAATGGTGAAAATTTTCTCATCAAAAAAGACAATTTTTGGAATCTCATCACGTTCGGTCAAGGCGTTCAATGCTCGTGTTCTTTCAAGCCTAACTTTTTTTTGTGCCTCCGTAATCTTGAACTTTTGTATCTTGTAGGGCTTCAAGTAAAGTTCATTTTTCAATATGGTTTGAATGCTGTATCGTGAAACATTTAGACGTGCGCCTAATTGATTGGCACTTTGACGAGGATTTCGTTGGATTCGTTTCTTCACCTTTCGTATCATTTCTTTTGATGTTGCTGTCTTTTTAGGACCGCATCTGTTGCGCTTAGCGATGCTTCCAGTTTCGTTGTATCGAGTTATGGTTCGATACACAAACATTTTATTCACATTCAAATACTGGAGCTGACGAACTATTGCTGTTTGTGAATTTCCACCCAAATACAGTGCAATTACACTATTACGTTTGAATTCCATTACGATTTTTTTATTAAGATATTAATTTAGTACAATTATTTGTTGACCACATGTAAACAACTAACCAAACTTCAATCTGTCAAAAAAGTGACGCGCGAAAATGACAACTACACAAATGACAGCAGAGTGAAGTCAGTAAAATTTGGTCTCAGCCACCCTGTATTTAATTTCCTGTTACTATATAACCGTTTGTTACTTTTAACCCATGGTATTTCGTATAGGTAAATCTTAAAAGTTGTTTGAGATAAAAAAAACTTAATTCATTTCATGAAACGATTGCGATGAACTTATAATATAATGTTAATTAAATACCTGAGGTGTTATACTCAAATCTCAAGTGAAGAATCCTTGGAATAAATCATAGATACATGGTGCCGATTGATAATGTAAGCAAACCTGTAGTGGGGACATTAAAAATAATCTTTGGAAGAGTTGGGTACTCCCCAAACAGACTACATACAATTAACAATTTTCAAAAAAACCTGATCATATCATTCGTCTTCTATGGGCCTCAAAATAAATGTCTAATCGAAATTTTCGACAACAATATATTCAACATAAGCATGTTAAACATTGAAAATCAAATCAATGTCCTTCATCTAGTCGAGAAACGCTTCGATGTTAAGTGTTAACGCCGTGCATTTTGCGTTTGCATCATCATAACGTTTGGTTTCCACAGACCACAATACATATTAGATAACAAGATTATGGTAGTGGCTTTTTCCATCTTCACAGTTGAAACGTACTTGGTTCGATTTTCAGTGATCGACTTGTTCGAAACCTGTCATCAATTTTATCAGTAATATCAATCGTGATCAATTGATGATCACTTACGATTTTAGAACGCGGTCGATTACTTACGATTATAGAAATAGGCAAAAAATCCATATGATTTCGTTATAGAATTAAAGTCACACATCACTGTTATGAATGTACATGCGCAAATGATTGGCAAATGATTCGTATATATAGAGTGAAACAAGTTTGAACCAAAACTGCTGAAATGACTACTCAAAAAATAAGTTAAAAATGTGAATCGTTTTTGTGGTTCAAAACAGTTGTACCGTCAGTTGTACCAAAATTTGAAGTGTTGTTGTGGTTCAACACCGTTGTACCTGTCTTGTGGTGTACCAGTTTGTACCGTCAATTTACTTGTCAAAACAATTGTTTCAAACATAACAATTGTTATGTAAATATGTGGACGATCTTTTGATCGAAGAATGTTTAATTTATTTTAATAGATCAACAAATATAAATTCAAGTGATCATTTCTATATTGTTGCGTGAGAATACCATTCTGTCACTGTATTTGTATACTTTTATCACAATATAAATTATCACAATAAGTCCTATGATTTTTGGCGCCGACGGTTTGATCATTTTCATGTACCTCATTTCTTGTTTACTAAGAAAAGCTGTACATTATTTATGCATTTGTTGATACTACTGCAAAATTTATCAGTTGGGTCACAATTAAGTTTAATTATATCATTATCTTTAATGTAGTCCAACACTTTGCTGTTGTATAACTCTGCATCCATGATTACCGTCGCGTTTCCTTTATCTGACTTAGTGATGATCGCCCCATGTTCTTTAATCTTCTTTGCCAGACAGGAAGTAACCTTTACCTCCGAGCTCGAACGGTTACAGTGCATCACATCAGTTTTACTAATTCGATCCATAATTTGATATCTCAAACTATCTTGTAGAATAGTGTCCTTTTTAGAATAGTGTCCTAAGGTTCATAAATCGGATATGCCTATTAGACCGGTGATAAACTTCACATCCGCTCCCACGTACAGGATAGCGAAACGCGTTAATCAGTATCTAATGAGTAAAGTTAAACTGGAAAACAACGTTTCGTTGATGAACAACATAGAACTTGTAAACAGAATAGAATCAGTTAAAATTCCTCACGGTGCCAGACTGGCCTCTTTTGATATAACGAACATGTATAGTAACATTCCAATAGAAGAAACTATTGGAATCACTTACGACCTGCTCGTGAATCAGGGAGAAACGGAATGTGCAGAGGAAATTAGAAATCTCTTAAAGGTGATTACTAAACAGAATTACTTCGAACATCAAGACATATTCTATGAACAGCAAGAAGGACTACCCATGGGAAGCCCTTTATCGGGAACTTTAGCCAATATTTTCTTAAACCACTTAGAGAATTCGAGAATATTGAGTGAGAGTAACCCGTATAGGAACTGTGTGGTATACTGGCATAGATATGTAGATGATGTACTTACACTGTTTAGAGGAACCAATCGGCAATTAAAACAATTTCACGACTTTCTTAACAATATGCATAACAACATCAAGTTCACTTTGCAAACTGAAGAAAACAAGTGTATTAATTTCCTGGATCTAACGATTCGGAATGAAAATTATGAACACAAGTTTAAAGTCTTTAGAAAACCAACACAAACGGACCACACAATCCATAACGACTCACATCATCCACAACAACATAAGATTGCGGCATACCTGCACATAATCAACAGACTGAATACGATACCAATGAACCAAGAAGACTACATAGAGGAACTGAATACTATTAAACAGATCGCTAGGGCCAACGGGTTTCAACCGGCAAGGATGGACCTATTGAACAGAAAACATAAAAACAAGAAACTTAACGAACAGTATACTTCCCTGATAGCCAAAGACGACAAAGACATCAAATACGTTACATTTGACTACGACAGAAATACAGCGAACATCATCAGGAAAGTACTGAAAAATCATGGTATACAGGCAGCATTTAAAACTAGCAACAAAATAGGACAAAGACTAAACCCACTAAGAATGACTTCTCAAGATACGGGAGTTTATAGACTATCATGTGACGACTGCGATGGGTTCTACATAAGCCAAACCGGTAAATCTTTCGCAACTCGGTTTAACCAACATGTGAAAGAAATCGGTAAACCCAAAATAGACTCAAATTACGCACAACACATGACTGACAATAACCATAAATACACAGGCATTAACGAAAATCTGAAAGTGTTGCATAAATGTAAAAAAGGTAGCATGATGACAACACTGGAAGATTACGAAATTTACAAAAACAGACATAACAAGGACATAATAAATATTCAGGTACAAACTAAAATCAACCACCTGTTCAAAAAAATTATGGAAAATGAAAATAGCACAAGGGGGCGGAGCCAAAATCGTACCTGAAAAAGGTATATAAGAACATGGGTAAGGTAAATTCGGGTTCAAAGTAGTACAGGCTGATGAAGAGGATAGTAATCCTCGAAATTAATCCCGTTGAAATAAAAAAGAATAATTATATTATAAAATTTTTTAGAAAAATTTTTTCTTTTTAGAAAGAATTTAGATAGAAAATTAATATAAAAATTTTTTATTATCACATTAAAGAAAGTTTTACTTCTTTGCTGTAAATAATTTTTAATTTTTATATATAAAACTAAAGTATTGAATTCTTTGTTTTTATTAAAACAAGGTTTCCTTATTTCGTTTTATTAAAATTAAAAAAAGAATAATTGATCATTTCTGCGCAGATTTTACAGTTTTACGTTCAAAAATTCATTTTTGCAACAAATGCAGGGCAGTCGTACGATCAAAAATTAAAACACTTTTCATACCGAGCACGTTAAATTTTATACTTTCCACAAATATGAAGTTTTGACTCTTTCTTACCGAGAAAGAGCTACTTTGCATGTCGTATTATAGTTGTCAAATGTTTTGTTAGTTTTTATGTTTATTAAATACGTCGTAGCAGTGATGGAAAATGAATTTTTTGAATTGTACTGAAACCTGAAACGATATTGTACTTTATTGAGTTTAATTGTACTTATTTTTATAAAACTTTTTTATTTAAAAATAAGCCTGCAATAATAAAGCGTTCAGTTAAAAATGTGTTTAAAATAATCATTAAAATGTAGAATTAAAATACATAAAATATAGATAGATATATACAAAATATACTTGTAACAGGGTTTCGAACCGAACCATAACCTGTTCTGGTTCAGTGATTTTTTCATATTTTTTTTACCCCAATCTGAGCCTAAACCAAATGAAAATTCGAGTTCGAGTTCAAGTTTATTTTCCTTTTCAAAAACAACAACAACAATAAATATAAAATCATTACAAATGATGTTTCTAGAAAATTCTCCAGTTCATCGGATGATGAAAATGAGCGCGAGGTATTGGAAGATATCTTGAAGACCAAAAATAATAGTTTGATCACAGCTAAAGAAAGCGGATAAAATAATAACACCAACTGTATATCAAATTTTTCCTAGGGTTCCAATGGAAGAAAATGTTTTGGAGTTTTGGGAAAACTATAAATTGGATATCCCATTATACGAAGTTATTCAGATTGTGCTTGCTATTCCAGCAACACAGGTCAGTGTGAAGCGGGTTTTTTCTGCCCTAAAATTAATTCTATCATCACAACATGTCCAATTGAATGAACATTTCTTAAAAAACATTTTATTCGCATTTATAAATAAATTCTTTTATAATAATAAATAAAACAAAAATTTGATTTTTTTTTCAACACGAACTCGGACCTGATCCCAAACCCAATATTTTCTTGTGCAAAATCCTGAATCCGAACGCCAAATTGTCAGGGTTTGAGACCCTGATTTGTAGATATATGTATTACAAACGATTTATTTTAACTAAAAAAAATAAATATGTATATGTATATAAATTATACAAAAATAAATATTTCAGGCGAAGGACCTGGAAAAATTATTAAAAAGTACAAATTATTAAAAGGTACTCATAAAACTGTAATTCAATATTTCACATAATAGAAAATAAAACAATATCACATTTGTTATGTATTTATCTTAACTATTCTAACGGTTCGTCGGGTTCATGAGACATTCTGTAAATTTGTTTAATTTCATTGTAATTATTTTTAAAAAGAAAAGTTACCAAAATAACCTACTATTTGTTCAGCAATCAAATTTAGCTGAAAACGAATAAGAAAAATTGGTTAATGTTTAAAGGGATGAAGTAAAAAAGAAATGCAGTTTTGCACTCCAAATTCAACTTTTTACAAATCATATTCATCCTTCCCCAAATCAAATTCAACCGTACCCGATTAAAAACCAACATTTTTCAAAATTCCGAACTTTATCCGTAGCAAATGCTTGGTTGATGCTTGATAATGCAAGAATTCATCAGCTTGTGGATCAGTCACGCCATCATTTAGTTTTTCTCTCACCCTACACGCCCACGCCCAATCCGATCGAAAAAACATCTTTAAAAACTCAACTTAGCGCACGAAACTTTACATAATTAAATTTTTCAATCTAATGTAATGTTTGGCCTGCGGCCGCCATCGATAATTTCATCGACTTATCAAAGTAGTAATTGTTCCAGTCGGTAGATGTTATGGTTTCAATGGGTTGCTGAATAATATTCCATAATTTACTATTATTTTGCTCGGAAAGCAAATTTCGAGTGCCAAGTTTAGTTTTTGAAAATATTTTTTTGATTGGATTGAGCATGGGCGAGTAAGGCTAGAGAAAATCTAAATGGAAAAAATATGAGCATTTATATCGTTTATATATCGGTTTAATTGGTGTCATATCGTCTAAGGTTGAATTTGATTTGCAAATGGATGAAACTGATTTGTAAATGGTTGAATTTGGAGTGCAAAACTTATAAAATTTGTCAAATTGTACTAAATTCCTTTGTAATGTACTTTTGTACTTTTGAAAATCAATTGTACCGAAAAAAGTACAATTGTACCGTAAATTCCATCACTGCGTCGTAGTATAAAAACTTTAATATCAAATACAATGTGATTTTTAGGTTATGTCGATAAATTACTTCGCTTTATACGGCTTTTAAGCACTTTCCATACAGACTGCGTTGACTTTGGACTTTAAAAACGAAAGTTTGTTTCAGAGCATTTAACCTATACAATCAAATCAAAATAGTTATACAATTAATTAGTTTTATGTGATAAATATAAAAAAATAAAAATACAGTTGGTATAACAACAACAAAATTAAAGTCAAAATCAAAACGAAAATAGAGAAATTACTTTTTTTCGTGCACATTTCCTTTTTTTTATATTTGCCATGTCTTTATTTTAATTGATTCTCTTTAAATTTATAATTTAAACCAAAACCTTCTGTAATAAAAGCCGAATTCATCCAATCCGTAGGCTCGATGAACAAATTTAAAAAAATGTATACTATATGGTTTTGAATGTTACTATTACCACACCAAACGAGTTTTTTATTTAATTTTTTTTTTATATATCGGCGTGTGCTACACAATGAGTAAAAAAATTAATAGATCTCATAATTCACAAATAAAATATCAAAATTTAACGGCTGCTGTCAATTGCGGTTAAATTCGAAGGGATCAGTACATGTTCCTACCATAAACTGTCCTAATTTTTATCACTATATAAATACGCTATACTGTATCATAATACGAACACCGATAGAAAGAATGACATTTAGGTCAACAGTTATATCAACACAATATGTTGAGTTTACTCAATATGTTGCCAACAGTTGGCGGACCTGAATGTCCCATTGTGTGCTTTATGAATGTGGTATTCAAATTTTTTAACGCCACGTCGTCGGTATGCAAAAAACTTAAATTGATGAAGTCGTGTGTGGAACATATTGCGTCCGCTTTAAGTACTTTACATATTACCACCTTGCCTCGACTTTTTCATATTCCACAAATACGAAGCATATGTCAAATATATTTTAGTTAGATGTGAAGTTAAGTGGTGAAGCTCAAAGTTTTTGATGTTTATTAATAAATAATTATAAATAAATACATAGCAATTCTTAAAAGAAGTAAACTATTGTAGAAACAAATAATTTGTATTTATTTGTTTACATACACACGCTTTGTGCGACTTTGAATTGTTGAAGTCAAGTGTGGAACGCGTTGTGTAATGAATTGCGTACACCTCGTAACTAACTTCTATGGATTATATTTTTATTTTTCAAAATTATCAATTAAAATTTAATTAGTTAATTAACTATTTTGATTAATTTCTATAAAATTTAATATATTCTAGTTTATAAAGTTAAAAACTTTAAATAAAAAAAAATTATTTTCGCAGAGCAAAGCCGAGGCGGTAATATGTAAAGTACTTTAGTGATAACTTCATTGTATTATTTTTTTATTTTTTGATAGTTATCAATTAAAAATAATTTATTTTATAATTATTTTGATTTATTACGATTTATTTGACTTACATATAAAACAAATTTAAGGAGTTCAAAAATTATTTAAAAAATATATTTTCGAATTTATTTCGGCTAAAATTTGAATAATTTAAGTCTAATCAATTTTTTCATATTTTTGAGCAATAATTTTTAGGTTATGTCAATTTTTTTTACAGTTGGTCGTATTAAAATGCAGTCAACATTAATGAAAACGGAATTTTTTCGACTACAATTTCCTCTCAGTCACTGATTTCTTGAAAGCACCCTTTAACTTAAACAAAATAAAACAAATTAAAATTCGCTTTTGAAATTCCCATTTACAAATATTGTTTTCAACGTTTTGTGAAGAACGGAATCTAATATTCAATGTTTTTGCCAGAAAATCGAAATTAGACAACAACTGAACTGAGAATTGTCATAAAATGGCTGATTACAAGTACATATTCACAAACTCAGTCTTTTCCTTATTTAAATTAGGAATTAGGTTATTATAGGATAACTTTAAAGTTATTAATATGTTGTGATTATTTACTAAACAATCAATTTCTTTAAAAAAATACTAAAATTCAAAAAAGGAAGCCCAAATAAAGGTTTGGATGAATATTATCATCCAAACCTTCTATATACAATACTCGTGATACTATTACAATTCTCTATGTAACGGGTTACATGAGACGCTGGAGTAATGTAATGAACACCAAATGCAATTTTTTGGGAGAATACTTTAAATTTGATCGAAACGACTTCACAATCGCACCATATCGTTATCAATATTAATTATACATTGCTTCTAAATTTAGATTTTTTTGCTACTCGTGCCAAACGCCACGAAAAAACACACGATCATACTAAAAAACCACTCAATCGGATCTAAATAATTTCGCGTATAAAACATCAGAAGAAAACCGCTGATTTCAGTTAAAATAATAACATAAAAATCATTTTCAGTTATATGTGCCGCTAAAAACAATATTTTGGTTTTAGAATACAGTCCTCTCATGAACGCACGTTTTTTGATCTATTCGCAAATATCCAGATCAATACACCGCAGACTACACATCTGGTTGGAGCAGCTTATCGAAAGAAGCAGGACTTATTCTGATTTAAGGTGGTTTTTAAGACCTGTAGAAAAAATTCAGTGCTTACAACTGCAGTCAGAAATTTTGCCATTTGTACCACATCTCCATATATAACCAACTCGTAATTTGTATTAATTTACCGCAACCCTATATGATCTAACTGTTATGCAGTAATATGATTGATTTTAGATTATGCCATTAAAACACTTAAATAGGTCAGTTTATAGTTTTCTTATCACATCTATACGGGCACTTCAATCGCATTAAGGCAGTTCTAAATGGTTTCGTAGAACTCTACAATATGTTTTCATTCACTTTAATGTTAAGAAATTATAATTAGAAGGCGCCATTAATTGATACTTCGAAAGGCATGTAGAAAAAAAATGTACATGCATTTAGTCTATTACGGACATTTATTATGCTCTATACAAGGATTTTATATAACAGAATATTAGAAAATTATCATCAGGTAACAATATCACAGTCATCATACCTATATGTATAGGAATCTCAAGTTTCCCCACTTAAAAATGTAAGTAATTTACCTTTTACAATGTGGTTCACTTGTAAATGACTTCAATGAATTTTTCAAACTCAAGATGTATATAGATATAATTCTGAATCATTCACATACAAAAAATTTAAGATTCTGTATAAAACTCATAAACAATTTTTGCTTGAACAATTACACGCATGTGCTACACTTTCCAAATTAAACGGTTTTAATTCGACGGAATAATATTGTTTACACCCACAACGAACCATCGATTATCACATTGTAATGTGAAGTAAAATTTTGTAGATTAACAAAACCAATTTTTGTTTCAATGTTTCATATTTCTAACTTAAAATATAAAGCCAATTCTTTAGGTGAAATTTTAAAATTAAAATGGCACAATACAGGAAACAACAATAAATGCCGATAGTAGAAGAGAAACCCCATATAACATTTTACGCAGTTGGCTCGAATTGGATAACAATTATAAGGATTTTGCATCATCAGAAAATACTAGTCAATTAAAGCTGAGTTTCATATTGAAGCCGTGAACCACATTTGTGGTTCGGATGTAGTATTTGCCCATTTCGGAAACTTAAGATCGCTGAGAAGTTTTAATTTGTCGTTAAACTTTAACCACCGTTCATCAAAATCCCCCGAAATAAAGGTAATTGAAAATATCATCGAAGATTAAAAGAGATTACAGAAGTCATCAGTAACGAAAGTCAACGTACATGACTACCATAACTATTTAGCTATTTACGTACCAGTTTGAAACGACTGTCATCACGACCTTCTATTTCTGAAATCTTCTATTGCATAACAACAGATGCAAAACAAGATTCAAAAGCCTACCACGGTTGTTTTACACTATGACCTGCATAGGAATTAAGCACGACTTTTAGTGATTAAAAAAAATCCATATAATTTCTTGTAATTTGCTAGAAACACGTATGTCTAAAAACACTACGAAATAATTTCTTGTACTTTGCTAGAAAAACGTATGTCTAAAAACACTTTTGTTTATTGTTTGTATGCTTCTTTTTGACATTTACATATGTTGTTGTCAATATAAAAATAATTATTTTTTGCTTTGCTAAAAATTTAAATTTGATATATTTATTTGCCTTTAAATATTAAAAATATACAAAAATAAATATAATATAATAACATCTAAATATTTAAATTTTGTTATTTTATTCTCTATGTTGTATAAAACCATAAATTTTTTTGTAACAGACTATGTGATAGACGATTTACGTTTATCACATAGTCTATTACAAAAAGAAATTTAGTTTTCCGTTTTTTAAATATTGTTCGGCAGTTATGTACAAATTTATTGATCAAATTCATTTTTAGTCGGCAAAGTTCATATATTATATACAATAAATAAATGAAAATAAAATAAAACATTGTATGATATGTATTTGTAATTTATAATATCTTTTATTTATTTTAAATATTGCATATTTGTTATCAATTCTATAATGATTTTTTTTTATCGACTGGTATGGATGTACTCATAAAATAAATTTTGTGTAGTGATTTTTGTTTTGGTATCATGTAAATCCTCCGTGTTTTGAGTTGGTATCATGTAACCTTATTGTAGTAGTTTTAATAATTATTTTTCGTTAGTGATTTTTTTTAATCACTAAAAGTCGTGCTTAATTCCTATGCTGTTTAGCAAAGTGCGTTGAAATCAATTATTACTATATCGTCGAATCGTTGTAGCAAGGTTTACTCATACAAACGAAAACCCTTTTTTTATTGGTATATATGTTTTATTGGTGTATATGTTAATTTAATTTGTTTCAATAAACGAAAATTCACGATTTAACCAAACTTTATGTATTCAATTGGTATATAGATAGGAATATATCGGCGACAAGGTGGAAGAATACCAATGCCACAACTATTAAATAAAAAAACCAATTTTTTTAATTTTCATGACCAATCCTTAAAACCTAAACAATTTGTGAAGCTATTGAAATTAAATTATAATTGCTGCAATATATGTACAAAATAAAGCAGATTGGATACTGATTATAATTAATTTAAAACGCCACAATTGTATAAATGATTTAATTTTAAATGACGGTATGTAATAGATTCTCGTTGAATTGATTCTAATGTTATATAAATATTGGTACTGTACTTAACTCGTTATCGTAATTGCAAACATTTTTATTTAGTCACAATAACATTAAAGAAATTTTTACATAAGTCTAAGGGTTTAGTTTAGTACGTAAATATTATTTTATTTATACCACTATCAACTGTAATAGGCACTTAATGGAAGAGAAGGCTATAACAAAAAAAGCGTTTTTGGTAATTCTACCATTAAGAGTTGAACTGTCGAGGCAATTTTGAATACAAAATTAAATACATAGTCGATTATTACAGCCATTTTCATTCACAATTATGATTTTTATGATTGATTGATGAGACTGTAAGACCAAGCGCTTGTCAAGTTTTCCGGTTAACGCCGGTCCTATTTCCACAGCCTTTTTACATTTAACAAACGTTATAGACCCAGTTTCAAACATCTCATAATCATTACGGCACAATTCTATTCTATTTTTGTGGTGGAGGGAAAGGAAAGGTATGACAGTAATGACAGGATTGGTGGGGCTTCCCGGTAGCTAATATTCAAACTACTGTTAGCATAAGACAATCACAATTTTATTGAACTGCTCTGCATTCTGTTTTCTACATTCAGTTGTCTCTTATCATCAACTCCAGTGTGCCACCATTCAACTGTAATCTGCAAAAACATTCCCTAAAAACAAAATCTATTAATGGGCTAATTTCTCCAAGTCGTAGACTTATTAATTAAATTAATTTTCACCAGAAAATTATAAATAATTAATTTATTTCATTATTAAGAATATAAAATTATAAAAATTATAATAAAAATTAGATTTTAAAAAAATTTATTAATAATTACAAATCAATTGAATTAACCGTTTTATGACCAATACCAATAAATGCAAAGGTCACATGTCCGAAAAATGTCAGAAAAAAAGTGGCGTTTATATTTTGAGCTAACATTTTTTATTTGTTGATAAAGTGCCATTATAGTCAAGAATGATTTAACATAAAGTATCCTACTTGTGTTACTAATAGGTAATAACGTCCTCGGTAATCTTTCACATTATTCCCCATTAATAGCACTAGTTGCATAATCTACTATTATTTCATCCATTCATTTTACAAAATGATTTACATTTAATTTTATCATTTATTTAATACAAAGTAAAGGAAGGAGATTGGACGAGCCCTATGTTTAAAATTAACAGTATCGTGACCTCCGTAAAATTGATGGTTAGATCTAAATGTAATAAAAAATTTGAATTTTCTTAAATATTTAGTTTTAGGAACCGTGTAAACGCAATTATCAGTGTTTCGTAAATTATTTTGTCCCCGACTATCGTATAATAGTACTCATTATACTTTTGTTTCTTCAATTATAATGATATGCAATATTCATTGCTAGCAGTGATTAATTATTAATCACTGATTCAATATTGAAGTTTTATCTAGTAGTCTCTTCTTTAATTATTCAGTACTACCATTAGTAAATTATTCATTTAAATTTAATTTTTGAAATTTTATCTAGTAGTCTTTTCTAAACTATTAGTCTAGCAGTCAATGACAATAGCAACATGTCATTTTTATAATAATTAAATTGAAATACATATAAACAGGAAGCAAAATACTTTAAAAAAAATATAAATGGATATTGATATTTGTTCACCACCAGAAATAAAATATCGTGAACAAAATATCGTATTCTACTCGCATATAATGGCTGTTATTCACTCAGATGATTTACGACACTCGCCTATCAGATCGTGTCGGTAAACTTCATCTTCGTGAATAACAGCTATCATTATATGCTCGTTGAATAATATACCATTTCGCATATTCTGCAATGCGATTACCATTTCTAAGAAAAAAACATTTTTAAACCTTTAAAGACATAAAGCTAAACGTACCTGAAATAAGTTTAAAGAACGAAATAGTAGTAGTGAGGATGATAAACGTAAAACAAAATTTATTTTGTGCAACAATTAGTTGCTTTAAAAATCTTATATATATTTAGTATCTTTCCCAAATAGTGATATCGTATTTAAAAACAAAGCGAAGTATAGACATAAGCAGACCGAAGCATAAACTTTCAATTTGACTAATTTTGGGCAAATCATGCGCAACCGTCACCAGCACATGTAGGAAATAAGACTGAAATTATTACATTTAACGAAATTACTATACAATATGCTGAATGATAATTAGCAGTTGTTTCTACTGATCCATGTAGCTGAATACCAATGTCCTGCTTAGCTTAATTGTGCTTATCATCATTCAATTTAAATCTAGCTATCATCGAAGAATAGTAAAAAGCTCAAGGTTTATTTGATGAGTTAATACTAAGCCAGGTGGACCTCCATATGTCAAAGCAATATTATCAGCAAATCCAACAGACGTTCCTTTTAAATCTAAATTAAAAATTGTATTAATGTTAATTAAAAATAGGATTAGACTCAAAACTGAACCCTGTAAAATACCGCACAAAATAGTTCAATAGGCTCACTTTATCTATCTTCAACTTTAACAATTTGAACCCTTTTTAGGAAGTGCTATAGCCACATCGGTTTTAAAACAATTAGGAAAAATTACCTGTTGATTAGAGAAATGGGATAGAATGAAAGCAATGGATTAAGAAATCTTCTTAAACTCAAAAAGATTTCACGGTGAAAATAACACGAGTTATCAGTTTTATAAAATTCTAAATCTGTTTCATTGTATATTAATAATTTTTTTTTCTTTTATTTTGTTTTTGAACCCTACAATCTTTTCTGGGGCCGAAGCTCTCCAACTCTTTTGCGGTTAATTTTTAACGTCCTACCTTACGCCGTCACCAGCCAAATCGAGGAAGCACGAATACAAATTCGATTTTAAATCCATCTGCACATTGTATTGCTCCAGTCAGCCTGTACTGACATGGACGATGGTTCGGCCCATGGATTCTGCACTCCAACAGGGGGTCATAGTTGATTTTATTTTTAATATATTAAGTTCGAATAGTTTTTAAAAAAGTGCATCAAAAATTATAATTTGGCGTTTCCATATTTCAAAAATAAATTGCGATGGCACCTGAAGTTTACCAAAACAGTTGGCTATATAATTCTTGTTTTTAATAAGAAGTTCAGAATTACATTCGACATAATCAGCTTCTTTTAATAACGAAGTAACACAGTTTTGACAATTAAACCCGTTTGTAATTCTTTGAACTAAATAACCAGTAAAATACCTAGTAGCTGAATTTGAGTTGATATCACTCGTTGTATCTAATAACAGCAAATCATATTCCAAACGAGGACTGCCTAAATCTTGTTCTGTTTCTTCGTTTTCATAATTGTCGATGTTGCTTATAATACTAGGTTCTTCTAAACCTTCTGTTGAATAATTTTGAACGTTTTCTCTAATAACGTGTAATAAAGTAGAATCAGAATCCTCTTCGCAATTGGACAGACTGGTAAAAGCTGTAAGAAATTTAATTGATAAAATTTTGGCAAGAGTAAAACTAAATAGACGGTGTGAAATTATTACCATTTGCTGATCTTACTAATGAAAAGGTATTTTAAAAGCATCTTGGTTTAGTCTCGCCAAGTCATGAAATATTGAATATTTTCTTTTGATAATGCCTTGGACACAGAAAGAATCCCTAGGATTGTTTGAATTATACCTTCAAAAAAGTACACATTTTGACCGCTTACCACTTTTACTTGACTTATATAGTTAATGGTTTCTTTAAGAAAGATGAGTACATCGTTGCTATCTCTATGGTGCTGACTTAAATTTATTTGCATCGAACAAATGCTTTGAATTTAAGCTATCAAAAAATGTCCATGTTGCTGATACTTTCGTTTTGTCTGGTTCTGTAAATTTATTAAGCTCGTAAGCAGTTTTTAATCCATCAACTACACTCCGACTAAATACCTGAGTTGTCAATTTAACCTTCATTTGTTCAAAATGCCCATGATAGATGTGTCTATTGGTTTTAGACACATGCGTGTTTAAGATTTTAATTCAAGCTTATAAAAGGTCCGCAGAACCAGCCAACTTACTATACCATTAGGTGTTTTGATATCTGATGCAGACTGATTTTTTTAAATGTAGCACATTAAATATTCCAACAATTAAATTTAAATTGCTACTCTTTAAACTAGGATCAGACTTAGTAACTCCCAATTTCTGGAAAGCTAATTGTTAATCCTAAAGAATTACATAGGCCTTAGTTTTCATTTAAAAAGTTTGTTAAACAATCTGAAGACATGCATTGTTTAGAAACATAATAGCTAATAATATTTTTCCAATTCTCCAGTATACCAGTATATGAGTTCTAAGCTTAGGTTCCCTTTTGTCATCGCCTAAGTCGACGTTCACAAAACTATCATTGTCAAAATCAATCAATTTCGAAACTCTAATCTTTTATGTCTATCAGTAATCGTTCTTGAAATGGTGTAGTATGGTATGGATGAAGATGCTATTTGTGCAATATACTTGATGAATTCGATAGTGAGAGATAGTCAATTGTAAAGCAGCATCCTTATGCGAATAGATTTGCTGTTGCATGACTATTTAATTATTTCTTTGTCGACGTCCAAATGATTTGGTGAGACTGAATTTGATGTTGTTACGGATATCCCGCAGTCGTCTATGAGTATTTGTAAATACTCTTAGGTCAGGAACTTGACGCGTTGGGAATCTGCTTTGAATGAACTGCTCTCATCTGAGAACTCCGCCATCATACTATTAATTTTCTTAAATTATTTAGAATTTTCGATTCACATCACTGACACAACACTACTGAGACAATTTCCCAAAACTAATGAAAATATTTAATTTTTATTTTTTCAACATTTAAACAAAGGAGTTGTATGTAATCATCGCCTACTGTTTTACTGATAAAAATAAATTGTTTACAATATTAACACTAATAACATTATTGGTGGGTACAAGAATATACTAGGGGATTGTAGAGAATATCAAAGCAAATTAAAATTAAGTTAAAAAATAAAATATAAAAGCGTAAAAGCAGCTAAATTGTTCCAAATCTAGTTAATCTACGTTAATCTATCCCTACACTTACAAATTTTGAGTTAAAGCTTATTCACAATGGAATGATCAGCAATTAAGACGAGAATTAAGGTTAACTGCCAATTAGTCCATGCCACTTCAAAAATCATTTCTAAATAATTTCGTCGATCCTGACAAAACTGAAATACTGATATTCGCCTGAAGTAAGCAGAACAAAACTAACTCAAATTAAATAAATTGTGTACTCCATTTTAATGTTTCCAAAATTTATTCTCCCTTGCTCTAATCATACGGTATGTAGTTTGTTGATTAAAATTATAATTATTTTCGCTCCAATTATACGTTCAAATAATTCAATCAAGTGAATTTAAGCGCTATACAAAAACCAGACTTTTAATTTAAACTGTAATTTCAAAATTTTCTTCTTTTTTTATTTTATAAAAGTTTAAAGCACTTAGGATAAATGAATATCCTTAATGTGATGTTCTAGCAACAAACACACACTACTTCAAGGTAAAGAAAAAGATAAAGGAAGGATTAGGAGGAAATAAGGTAAGAGAGGAATAAAAAGAATAAAAGCTTTCAGTCTTCTTGTTATTTACTTTTGATATTAATTGTAAATTTCTGTGAATTGTATTCCAGGTGGAACGTCTGGTCGTTCAGTTCATTCCACATTCGCGAACTCTTTACAAAAAATGAATTTTTAAACTTATTGGTACTCGGGAATTTGAGTTCTAGATTATACCGATGCACAGGGCATTTCAAATTACACACGTGCCTTGACAAACCAGGCATAAATCTACAAAGTTCCGATGAACAATGACCATGAAAGTACTTGTAAAACACGCATAAAGCTCTGACATTACTCCTATGGGAAAGAGAATCAAGATAAGACAATAATTTTACGACCTCAATCATTCGAGATTTTTGGTTTTGGACCCAATCGAGTGCACTCAGATGAGTTTTTGGTGCTCCAGTCCAAATATGAGAATTATATTATATATGAGAAGTATATTGTAAGTTTTTCAGATGGAATAAAGTAGAACTTTCATCGTAGTAAAAACCCAAGGCACCTGGCTGCACCAATTGCTGCTTTATTTATTTGTTCAGCTCAAGATATTCTTTTTGAAATAGTTAAGCTGAGAATCTCAAATGTGTCAGACGTACAGCCAAGAAAAAGATAAACAATAGGAGGTGGAAAGTGAGCTGTCATCAGGGTAGGAGTATATTGGATTGAAAGTTGCTGATAGAAGACCATTGATAAAAATTAGAAAAAGAGTCGGAGAAAAGACGGATCCCTGAGAAACAGCAGCGTTTAAAAAATATGGAACGGAAGTCACGCCATTCACCACCACTTGCGCAATGACTTGTGAATCACCAGATTGATGAATGCTTCTGTTCTATTATTCAGTAACAACATTAATTAAGTCACCTGCTGATTACCCTCCGCGAAAACCATGCTGACGATCGGAAATTAAATGGTTATCTCCCAAAAATTTCATCAACTGGAAATTGATTATGGCCTAAAGTACTTTGGAAAACACCGAGGCGATAGCGATTGGGCGATAATATGTTAACAACAAAAGAAACAACTGTTTGTAAACAATCGGCACAACGCTGGTTTTTATTTTTAATACTATTATGACCATAAACACACGGTGCTTCCGGAAGAGATTAATCAAAAATTGTTATTTTATATAACCCATCAAGTGGAAACAAATCTGCATATAGTTCGATTATTTATCAATTAAGTAATATTTTCACCTTGATTTTATCGATGACAATTAGGTATGGATATAACATATGATTTCGATTTACAGATAACCTTCATATAACACGGTATAATAATAACCGTAGTTATACAAAGATTTAAAAAATTGTTGGGTTCATCTTAGGCTCGATCGGATAGCTTTATGAGAAATGAATACACGCTAGCCACAGACCATACGAATGTAATGATGTTTCTTCTAAGGTGTAATGTGTTTTTATTATTCATACATTTTTTAACACAACACAACAAATAATAAACTGACGTTTTTTTGTTAATCTCATCCAAATCGAACAGCTGAATTTTAAATTATAGCTCGATAAGTTAAACCAGCCAAAATAATGTTCGATTGCAAAACTGAATAATTCCTTTGATTGCCTAATTCGATTCTTATATTGTTTAAGATAAGATTTATTGTCAATTATTACGAATATAATTTATTGGTTGTTAAATTATTTTAATAAAATTCGATTTGTAGTGTTTTTGGTTTTAAAGTAAATATAAATAGGGTTTTAATGCAAGTACTTTGTGTAATTGCTATAAAACGGTGGATTCGAACGAATTCAATTGTTTAATTATTTTAATAAAATTCTATTTGTAGAACTTTTGGGCAGTGCAACAAATAAATTAGGAAAATGTAGTTTGCAAACATTTTTCTAATCTATATAAATAAAATATATTAAATAGATAAAATATTTACTCTAAATTTATTAGTTTTTAAGCTAAAATTTGTAATTCTTAGGTTCTTTTAGTTTTGTTGGAGTGTAGAGTGGTTTTGTCTGTGCGTAATATTTGGGTGGTCTCTTTTAGGGCTTAATTAAAATTTATATGTTGAAAGATCAATTTTATTTAATAAAATGAAGTTATATAAATTATATCTGTACCAGAAAAGCTCTAAAGATTTTGTGTTAAACGCAAAAGAATATCCGTATATGCTCAAATACGTGACGTTGTTGAAAGCTATCATCCCGAAGATGATGGATGCCGGCTTCTCCTACAAATTACATGTTTTAACGAAGATCTTAAGGGCCGTAAAATAATAAGTGATGAATCAAGTATCGCTGCTGCATTTAATTTGGGTACAAATGCCGATGTTATTTAATTAATTTCGATATCTTTATATTTTATATTCTGTATATTCTTATGTTTCAGATTTGAATTTTGGCGTTTATATTATTGTATGTTATATTATTTCATATCTTGGTACTGTTATATTATGGTTTATATTACCACTATAGTACGGTACTAAATTAACACCTAATTTTTAGCAACAACGCAACGGAACGAATTAATTAATCTTTATTTAATCCAATTTATTACAGCATATGGATTGCAGAATATAATTTTATAATATTATAATTAATTAAATTATAATTTCAGATTGAAATTAATTCTATTTCTTACAGCCTATGGCTAAGAGCAATTGGTTTATTAATAGATTTTGTTTTCAGGAAACCTCTGCAGATTACAGATGAATGGTGGCACACTGGAGTTGCTGATAAGAGATGGCAGAATGCAGAGCAGTACAACAAAAATGTGATTGTCTTACACGAACAGTAGTTTGAATATTGGATACCGGGAAATCGGACCAATTAAGTCATAACTAACATACTTTTCCTTTCCCTAACCCACAAAAATTTACTAACTATTGGCCGCCAATGTGTCTGTAACCGGGTCGATCTCAATAATTTAACTAGTATCCTTCCATATCCTTCCAAGTATATGTAAAAACGGGTGTACTGTGAGCCCGGCGCTTTCCGGGATATCCTGCTTAATGCTTGGCAGTACATTCAAAATCAATCAATCAATCAATCAATTATTACGAATATAATTTATTATCATCAATAAGACAACATGGCTAAAATCACATTTTGCTATCAGACACTCGTAAATATATGCAATTCAACAACGTGACTTTAAGCAAAACTAAAGTTTTTCGTCTGTAAACTTAAATAAATACATATGTGCACTACTTGAAAGTCGAACTTGCAAATTTAATATCATACGAAATATATAATTCGTGGTTTTTATTTTAAAATAGAAATACAACAAATTATACAATTATATTTAAAGATAATGTTTTATTTATTAATTTAAAACTTTATTTATTTAATTTATTTACTCAACAACTTCGGTTGTTAGAGTGTTGAAATTATATAACTTTAATGCTACTCTTTGGAGTGGCCGTTAACAATAATCTGTCGAATCATTATTACAATTCTTTTTTATAATGATTCCCCTTCCATTTTAATGTTAGGTTTTTTAATTCTATAATTTTAATTCTAAGAAAATGCATTTATGCATTTTATAAACATATTTAATTCTGAGAAAACAATTGGTAAGTGTTTTATTTTAATTCTGATAAACAATTTTAATTCTGATAAAACAATTTTAATTCTGAGAAAACAATTGGTAAGTATTTTATTTTATTTTTTAAAAGTAATCTAAAACAATATTACGTTATGTGGATTATTAGTTATGTCTACATTCTCACAAGTGTTTATATCACAAGTGTTTTGATTTGTGGGATAGAATGTAACTCTCCCTTCGTTAAATTTAGGATTCTCCTGAATTCCTTTAATAATTTTTAATTTTAAATGTTTTTGTTTATAACATAAATATACTACTACAAATACTATTATTACTATAATAATTATAAATAAATTTATTCCAGAGTATATAATTATTTTATGAAACTTTAATTCATTTATTTCATTTATATTTTTCTTAGTTTCTAAAACTATTTCATTGAATGTTAAGGTGTTATTTTCAGATTTATATTCCAAATTTGGAATTATGTATCTATTATTTTCTATTTTAATATTATTACTATAAGTTTGATTATTTAAAATTATGCTACAATTATAAAATTTAATAAAATAATTTCCATTTAAATTAAATTTTCTTTCATCACAATCCGATGTTAGATTTATTTCATTTGCTAATTGAATTAATAGACTACTTTCATCTATATGATATATTTCAGTGTTACAATTTACTATGTTTTGACAATTTTTTGATAAAATACAATGTTTCAAACTATTTAATTGATATAAAGATTTAGTTTCATCATATTCATAATATTTATTATTATGTTCGAAAGATTGTACAATTGGATAATTAATTAAATTACAATTAGTTTCATTTGACAATGGCATAATCAAAGCTTTATTTATATTTATCATTTCATAAGGGATTTTAATTAAAAATATTAATTTATCTGTGTTGGTTCTTGAAAACCCTACTTTTAATCTTTTAATTTTATCTGCATCTATTTTATAATCTAAAATTTCTTTATGAGTTAAAAGAGATGGATGTATAATATTAAGATTAGAAAATATAATATCATCCTGTAACTCACTTACTATTCTGTCTAATTCTTGTATTCTTATTTTGATATTAATTTTTAAGAACTTAATTACTGTTTCATTTCCCTTTTTGTCAATAAAATTTTTAATTTCTACCCTATCGGTTTTTATTACATTTAATAATGTATTGATTGATTTATTAAAATAATCATTTATTCTAACTTGATTATTTATATGTATCCCTAGGTTATTATCTATAGATTGTATTGTTTCTAATTGTTTATTTATTATTTGTCTGTCCTCATCGTCCATAGTCCCTGATATCCATTTTCCTATTGTCCCTAGTAAATTAATTAAACCTCGTTTTTTTATTACGTGATGTCCTGATTTTAATGTTGTTAATTTATCTAAAAGTTTTTCTAAATCTTGTAATAATAAGTAACTGTCATTTTTGTCAAACTGTGATACACTTAATATTAATTCTTTTAAAATGTTATCTAATTGTTGTGTGTCAATTATATGTAAAGAATAATTGTATGTCTTTGGTATTAACTGTTCAGTCTCTTGTATAATTGTATATCCTGTCTTAGATTCCACCTTGTCCACTTGTAGTTGAGCTTGAGTTAATGTTAGCGTCGTCATTATTATTATCGCTATCGCCATTATTGTCTGTAAATTTTAATTTTCTTTTAATATTAATTGGATGTATGTTAGTTAAATTATATTTTCTGTATTTAGGTTCCTCTTTATGTCTTAATGATTTGTAGTTTTTTATGTATCCCTGTTTTCTTCTTTCTATATAGTTTTCTCTACCTTTGTTGTATTTTTGTAATCTGTTTTTCTGTGCTATTTTTAAATTATTATAAATTTCTTGTTTGTCTACAACATCTTCCGCTTTAAATGGTGTACATTTGATTGTACTATGGTGTTGGTTATTGTAAGTTTTAATTGCTTCCAACATTTGACTTCGTATTGGAATTAATTGTTCTAAATTTAAAATTCTTAACTTTTCCGTTAAAGAATTATTTAGACGTTCAACATCAGAATTTCCAGTATGACTATTTGGTTTTACTAGATGTAATTCTACTTTTTCCTTTTTCAGAAATTCTTTAATATTAACATGTTTGAATTCGTTATCAGCTATAATTTTAATCGGTTTTTTATGATTAAAATAGATTTTAAGTTTTTCAATTATTTCTACATTAGTTCTATTTTCTAAAGGATATGCCGTTGCAAATTTTGTGAATTTATCTATAAAAACTAAGAATGACTGTTTTCTATTAACATAAGTGTCTACATGAACTATTTGGTTTTTATCTGTGGGTAATTCAGTTTCATGAAATTTAGGTTTAATAGGGTTTCTGTCGTATTTTCCTCTACTGCAAATATCGCAATTATTTATTACTTTGTTTATCATGATTCTAATATTTTTATTGTATATTTTGGTTTTCAAATTTTCGTATAATGCTAAAATACCTGGATGCCCTTGTACTTTATGTTGAACAGATATAATTTTTATTAATTCATCTTCAGATTCCATATCTTGAGCAAAATAATTACATTTGATAAATTTGATAGTAGGAAATTCAGTTGTTAAAACCTGTTGGATTATATAAAAATCATGATCTGATATTTTTGCATATATAGCTACTTTATTTCCAGTTAAAAATTCTTTTAATTTTTCTACTAGTTCTTCTCTATTTATTTTTGGATTTAAATTTATTCTTCTGTTTCCTGATATGTTTTCTATTTCATTATTAAAATTTTCTGTGAAAACTATTTGACTTTTAAACCTATTTACTATTGTTTCTAGATATGTCGTTTTATCATTGTTTTCTTCTGCTTGTGAATGTATAGTTGCTTGTACTGAAGTATTACCTAAATTTTCATTTTCTATTTCTTCAACATTAATTTCGTTTTCGAAAAGTTTCTTTTGTAACGAAGTATTCCTCCCTTCGTTAGATTCAAAATTATTCTCAATTCTGTTAATTTCATGAATATCTGTGTTAATCCTGCTTAAAAAATCTGCGATTTTATTTTCTTTGCCTTGTAAATAGTTTACTTTAATATTGTATTCTCCGAGTGATAAAATCCATCTTTGGAGTCTAGGATTCAGATCTTTTCCTAGATACTTTGTATGAAGCCATTTCAATGCTTGATGATCTGTATTTAGTTCGAATGGTTTTCCGTAAATATAGGGTCTAAAATATTTTACCGACCATACTATTGCTAACAATTCCTTTTCTGTTGTACTATACTTAATTTCATGTTCATTTAAGGTCCTACTAGCAAATGCTATGGGATGTTTTTCTTGGAGTAACACAGCTCCAATTGCAAATTGGCTTGCATCGGTATTTAATGTAAATGGTTTATTGAAATCTGGGTATTTTAAAATTGGATGTGTTGTCAATAGAGTTTTTAGCTGTTCGAATGCGTTTATATATGTGGGATCTAGTTTATTGACTTTTGAATCTTTTTTTAGAAATTTAGTCATTGGTTGAGCTATTTTGGAATAGTCCTTTATAAATTTTCTATAATAACCTGTTATTCCCAAGAATGCTTTTATTTGTTTAGGTGTTTCAGGTAATTTTAATTTTGTAATGTCGTTTATTTTTTTTAAATTTGGTTTCACACCCTGTGTAGTTAATGTATGTCCTAAATAATCTGTTTCCTTACAAAAGAAATTACATTTATCTAATTGAATCTTTAAATTTGCATTTCTTAATTTTTCAAAAATTTTATTTATATTTGTAATGTGTTCTTGTAGTGAGGTACTAAATATTAGTATATCGTCAAGATAAACTACACATATTTTGTTTATATGTTCTCTTAATACCGAATTTATTAATCTTTGGAAAGTAGCAGGGGCATTTTTCAATCCAAAAGGCATTCGTATATATTCGTAATGTCCAAATGGTGTTGAAAAAGCTGTTTTACTTTGATCATTCTTATTCAATAAAATTTGGTGAAATCCTTTCGCTAAATCTAAAGTTGTAAAGTATTGAGCTCTACCTAATTTATCTAATATACTTTCTATATTAGGTATGGGAAATTTATCATTGATAGTGATTTCGTTTAATTTCCGATAATCAATGACAATTCTCCATTTTTTAATGTTTGAATTGTCCATTTTCTTTGGTACAATCCAAAGAGGAGAATTATAAGGGGAATTTGATTCTCTTATAATTCCTTGTTTTAGCATATCCTTAATTTGTGTTTCGATTTCTTGTTCGTGTATTTGTGGATACCTGTACATTTTACAGTATATTGGATTTTGATTTTCCAACTTTATTTCATGAGTTATTTCATGAGTGAAGGTTAAATTGTAGCCTTCCTCATAAAATAAATCTTTGTTCTTTGATAATAATAATTTCAATTTTTCCTTTTCTTCATTGTTTAAATGATTTTTACTTATTTTATTAAAAATTTCATCTTGTGAAACAATCGGTTCCAGGTGATTTACTTCAGTAAGTTCTATGGGATATTTGATTGTTTCAAAGGGAATAATATGTTGGTCAAATATCTTTAGATATTCGTTTTTTATATCGAGCTTAGCTTCGAATGGTATTAAAAAATTCATGCCAATAATTGCATCGTATTTTTTACTTTTTAAGGGAAATATTTTCCAATCTAAAGTACCGGTTTTAATTAGTTCTTTAGGAATTGGTGTGATAACTTTATGAGTAACATAATTGGTTCCTCCTAATGAGTTATATGAGATAGGAGATATTAATTTAAAAGTTTTGTAATCTAAAATGTTCGGTTTTATTAAACTGGTATCCGAACCAGTATCTATTAAACAATTAATAGATTTATTATTAAAAGATAATTTTACTATTGGTAACTGGTTTGTGGTATGTCTTCTATAAAATTTACCTCTTGATTTAATGAACTATTTCTAACGATATTATCAACCTCCATGGGTTCTACTTGTCTATATTTGATGTTATTATCCCTATACTGTGAATTGTCGAATTGTCTTTGATATTGCCCTGGTTTATTTTGGTAGCTATTATTATTTCTATTAAAATTTGGTTGGTTTTGTACATAATTGGGTTTTTTATAACCATTACCATAATTATTGTTATTATAATAATTTCTATTCATATTCATATCTTTATCATTATTTTGTTTGTTAATATTACTATTATTATTACTTCCATTATAAGTTTGTGAATATTCTGGCTTTTTATAATTATTATTATAATTTCTATTGGCTTTTTTAAAATTATCTGATTTTTCTAAATTGTTATTTCTAAAATTTCTGTCTTTATTTAATTTATATTCTACTTTAATTATGTCTTCTGCCAAATAAATTTCTGTTTGACACAGAATATTATCTAACTCAAATAAACTTTTGTTTGAGTCAACTTGTAGCTGTACTATTGGTATAAGTTTTGACTTGAGAATTTGAACAATTTCTTTGTCTATTGAACTATATGTAAATGCATCCTCCTCATCGAAGTCACAGACTTCACTGCATTCACTCTTAATCCTATTTAATTTGTTAAAGCAATCTTTGAGATTACATACCTTCATATCCTTCGCTTTGAATAACATCTGATGAATGGTGCTTTTTGGTCTGAATTTAATTTTTAGCTGCTCCATAACATTTCTCCATGTTCTGAGATGTTCAGGAATTTCCAAGATCACATTGCGAGCATAACCGATTATTTTGTTGTTTACCAGCTTCTTTAAACAATATTGCTTCAACTCTGTATTATTTTCTCCACAGAGTTCTTCCAAATCCTCCACCGCTTTCAGGAACGATCTTAACTTGTAAGAGTCCTCTCCCGAAAATGCTTGAACTTCATCAAAATTACGTATAATTTGATTTGGTGTAAGATCAAATCTCGTTGTTTTCATTGTTTGTATTTTTAATTTTTGATCTGCCAATTGTTGATGCAGAAATTGAATTTGATCTTGCAAATGTTTTTGTTGTTGTTGTTGCTGTTGCAACTGTGCTTGAACTTGTTCGTCCATTTTTGTATTTTCTATAGATCTATTACTATCAAAAGATTTTGATCTTTTATCACTTTCACTTTTCTTTCCACCTATTGTTAATTTTTTTTTTTCACTACCTTTTCACAAACACTTTAACTATTCAGTTTTTTTTTTTTTTTTTTTTTTTTTTTCTTTTTAAATATTGTCACTGTTATTTATTATTATTATTCGTTGTGTTATCTTGTTTTAATTCGTTTCCTTTGATTCTCTTCTTCAGATGAGAATCCTATCAACTGCGCCAAATATATAATTCGTGGTTTTTATTTTAAAATAGAAATACAACAAATTATACAATTATATTTAAAGATAATGTTTTATTTATTAATTTAAAACTTTATTTATTTAATTTATTTACTCAACAACTTCGGTTGTTAGAGTGTTGAAATTATATAACTTTAATGCTACTCTTTGGAGTGGCCGTTAACAATAATCTGTCGAATCATTATTACAATTCTTTTTTATAATGATTCCCCTTCCATTTTAATGTTAGGTTTTTTAATTCTATAATTTTAATTCTAAGAAAATGCATTTATGCATTTTATAAACATATTTAATTCTGAGAAAACAATTGGTAAGTGTTTTATTTTAATTCTGATAAACAATTTTAATTCTGATAAAACAATTTTAATTCTGAGAAAACAATTGGTAAGTATTTTATTTTATTTTTTAAAAGTAATCTAAAACAATATTACGTTATGTGGATTATTAGTTATGTCTACATTCTCACAAGTGTTTATATCACAAGTGTTTTGATTTGTGGGATAGAATGTAACTTACGTAATATGATTGTGGTGTCAATGAAAATTTTGCAACATAACTGTTTTTGCTTATTCTCTTGGTGTAATTGCTAAAAAACGGTGGATTCGATCGAATTCAATTGTTTAATTATTTTAATAAAATTCGATTTGTAGTGTTTTGGTTTTAAAGTAAATATAAATAGGATTTTAATGCAAGTACATTGTGTAATTGCGATAAAACGGTGGATTCGATCGAATTCAGTTGTGTAATTATTTTAATAAAATTCAATTTGTAGTGTTTTGGTTTTAAAGTAAATATTAATAGGATTTAATGCAAGTACATTGTGTCATTGCTAAAAACTGTGGATTCGATCGAATTCAATTGTTTAATTATTTTAATAAAATTCGATTTGTAGTGTTTTTAGTTTTAAAGTAAATATAAAGTGGATTTTGATGCAAGTACTTTGTGTAATTGCTATTATGTATTTATATATTTATGTATTTATTTATTTATATATTTATGTATTTATGTATTTAGGTATTTATATATTTATATTACATTAATATATTATTATTATGAGACAAATTAATATATTTGTATTTTCAGGGAAAACTAATCCAGTTTATTACAGTCTACGGCTTACAGAAATTATATTATGATATTATTAGTTTATTATATTACAAATTAATTAATTTATCATTTCAGATGAAAACTAATTCAATTTATTACAGCCTACGGCTAAGAGCGGTTATTTCATTAATATAATTTGCTTTTAGGAAACGTTTGCTGATACACCTGAATGGGGCACACTGCAGTTGATGATAAAAAATGAAATAATGCAGAGCAGCTCGTCAAAATTGTGATTGTCTTGTGCTAACATTAGTTGAATATTGGCTTCCGGAAAACCGGGTCAAATCTGTCACTACTAACATGCCCTTCCTTTCCTTACACCACAAAAAAAAACACTAACTATCGATCGCTTAGGTGTCTGCAACCGGGTCGAGTCTGTCACAACTAATATTCCTTCCATTCCTTTGGTTTTGTTATATGTAACACGGGTGTACGGTGGTGCCCGGCATTCGAGGAGTTCCTGGTTCGTCCTTGGCCGTACACTCTAATCAATCAATCAATCAATCAATAACTGTTTTTGCTTATTCTCTTGTCGCTTGCAAATTGTTTTCTTCAATTGTTTTTGTATATAGCTATAATTATTTTTAAACACATTTCATAAATTATGTAGGCGAAAACATATTGAATATTTTTGTTCTAAAGCTAGGTAAGCAGCTCGAGCTAAGATAAATTTTAACGCGGAATCATCAAGCTAAACAGTTTGTGTAAGGATACATTATTTTTTGTTTTCTATTTTTTTAAATTAACTTATATTTGTCCATTGTGCAATTTAATTATTTTGAACAAATAACTTAAAATACTATAAGGGAAATCATGTACATTTCCATAATGAATGACAACGACAACTAGATTTCGTTAAATATTTGTTTTGGATGGAACTTCTAGATGGCATAACAAACGTTTTTTAACGAGAAAAATAGATGGCGAGAAGACCAAGTTTTTTTTCATTGTTTTTTTTTTTTTTAATGGTATATTCCAATGGTATAATGGTATACCAATAATTGTAATAATTGTGATAATTGTATTTTATCTTTGATAATACTATAAAGGAAAAGGCTATCAAAAAATCACACAAACATGGGGCAAATCCTAAGAGTGCAGCACTAGTCATTTAACGATAGTTTTATTTATTTTTCATTTTTTTTAACGAAATACCTGTCATAAATGTATTTCAATGTTATTTAAATAATTTGTTACGTATTAATTCAAATATCAACCAGAATTGGCGATAAACTTTTTGAAATATTTTATTCTAATATGTTAATATATATATATATATATATATATATATATATATATATATATATATATATATATATATATATGTATATATATATATATATATATATATATATATATATATATATATATATATATATATATATATATATATATATATATATATATATATATATTATATATATATATATATATATATATATATATATATATATATATATATATATATATATATATATATATATATATATATATATATATTATATATATATATATATATATATATATATATATATATATATATATATATATATATATATATATATATATATATATATATATATATATATATATATATATATATATATATATATATATATATTATATATATATATATATATATATATATATATATATAACCCAAAAATATTTGGGTATTTACAAATTGAACAAAGTGCGATTGCTCAAAGTTTCTTTATGAATGAGTCCTGGGTTGTTTATTTTGTCTTTTTTTCAACTAAATATAATTCGAAAATATTTACAACTTCGCAAATGGACGACATCATCTTTGGACAGTTGTTAGCGGCAAAATATTTCTAACATGCTGACAATATCAGAATATTTTTGTACTGGTTTTACTTCTTCGGGCGATTCCTCGTCACTATCCTCATCACTATCTATTTTAATTTTCTCCACGTTTTTTGTTCTAATTTCGTCAACAATTGTGTTGAAAACTTGCGCTGTATCTGGTGGTTCACAAAAACCCACTGCGTCATCCATTAAAATAAAATCCTCATCTTCTTGTCCAGATAACGAAGCAATGCATGTCACCAATATTATCAAATAACTAATTGTCAAGTTCGCAATCTAAATAAAATGCAGCATTTCGGAAGCCGGTTTTATAGTTTCTGGTTTAACTGATTTCCATGATGATGATATCCAGTATACGCTATCCAGCACGTTCATTTTTCAAAGCAAACGAAGATGTTTCATTTATTAATGTTTGTGACACCGCTGTCTGTCATTAACGATTTTCTATAAAAAATTTTAAAATTCTTTATGATCCGTGGGTTCAAGGGCTGTATCTGAGAAGTCGTATTTGGTGGAAGGAATTTTAAATTAATGTTGGATTGTTTAATGGATGTGAGAGCTGGGCAGTTATCGACTGTAAGTAATATATGACATTTTTCATTCTTCATTTGGTTATTAATTATTTTTAACCACTCTTCAAAAATAACGCTAGTCTGGCCAAGCTTTTGAAATAAACCTCCACATTACCGGTAGCTGATCTACATTAATGTTTCTAAATGCTCTTGGTTTTCGGGCTTTTCCAATTACCAATGGTTTAAGCTTTTCTCCTTGCACACTGGCGCATAACATCACACTTTTACACGGAGCTCCTTTAAAAACTAAACTTTAATCTGGCATGGCTCTAAAAAATAATCCACACTTTATACATCGTTCGATTCGTCAGATAACTCTTTTTGAGAAATTTCATTCCGTGTTTTGAATTTTGTTAGCCATATATTAGACGCCTTAAAATCTGACATTTAAACTCTTTGGCAAATTGTAGCGCAACTTCCTTGATCATATAACCCGATATTCGAGCATTTATGCTACGTTGTTTTTTAAACCACATTAACGTAGCATTGTTGACATCTTTTTATGCCGTTGTTTTTAGTTTTCTTTTGGCGAAAGACTTTTACTGTCGAATCTGGCAAAGTTCTCGATCCTCCGCTTTTTAACTGAGTTAACGGTTGTCTTACTGACCCCAAAATAATCCGCCATCGCTCTTTCTGAATACCGAATCATTTCCACTTTTTCTTTCAAATTCAGTTCAGAGTAAAAACATCAAAACGAAATGAATATTTTTTCGCACTACCTATAGAAAATGTAACTTTAACCCAAAATTGATCTATAGAAAAAACACCTTATCTGTAATAAATTAAAAATTTGTCCGTTAGAAAAAAGAAACCCACTACAAAAAGGAACCACTTTTTCAAAGTGCATAAATTTAAAGAATGTTATGTGCAAAATAAATCGGTGCATCCTTTTTTCTTCCAATATTTTTATTGTAGATAGATAATTTATGGAGAGCAAGCGATTTTAAATGCATGAGACAAGACCGGAATGCCCGAAACAGGTAAATCATTGGCAAATATAGTGGCCGAGTCATAAACAATGGCTTTCGACCGTTTCAATAAGATGCTCGTAGCAGTTGTATTTCTGACAATGCTTCTGCGATGGTAAATATGGGTCGGCGAACAGCACTATGGCATTCAACCTGCAATAGCCATACAGGCAATCTTCTTGAGGAAGACATTGTCAAACCATATAGTGAGCTGTTATCGTCGGCTAATCTAATTACTAAAATGTTTAAGCATCTAGACCTAGAATTCCTTATTTGACAAAAAGTGGGCCTATAATTACGCACAGTCTGCGACGTACGATGATGTACCTACAGGGATAATCTAGTTTCTTTGCTTGAAAATTTGCAGCATATGAAAGAGATTGCGGTGGATCAGCAACGTGGGAAAATAGTCAAACAGGATGTTGAATTATTACTTTCTGACGGCGAATTTAAAGATCACATACAAAATGCCATCGATGTTTTTAATATGTGAACTGATCGACAAATGTCAAAATCGGAAATGTTCTTCAGCTGAAGCAGTTAATCTGTGGATCCGTTTACAGCGCAGTATAAAGTATGCAGACTTAAGCTATGAATTAAGAAAACGGAAGAAAATGACACTCAACATATGCGTTCGATTATCCTCCGTTCGATTGTAAACTTCTACAAGAGAAAGAAAAAACTGCAGCAGTCGAATCCATCATTGCGAATTTACCTTTACAAGGGATTTCCGAGTTTCACCAATTTACTACCAAAAATGGATTTTTTAGTATATTATTTGGGAAACAAATTGACGATGCAATGATCTTCTGGAATATGGCAGCATTTAAATATCCAAATTTGTCACAGTTAGCAAAGAAATTGTTACAAATACCTGCATCATCCAGTGAGACTATTTTCATCTTGGGCCTTTGTCCATTCTCCAAATAGAAACCGGCTAGGATTTGAAAAATCAAAGAAACTTTTGGAAGTTTATCATAGTCTTAAAATTTACGACTCACTTGACTCAAATGAGTTTTAATTTTAAAAATTTATTTGTTAGTTTTATTTCTAATGTTATTTCTAATTATGTAATTAAATATTGTATTAAGTATTATTTAAATTATATGGTGTTTACATTGTTTACATGTTTACAAAAAAATCACAATGTTTACATAAAATTGTTTACTTAATAAACAAAATAGGAAACAATTATTTGTAAACAATCGGCACAACGCTGGTTTACATTCAAAAATTCAAATGATGTCTAAACATCAAATTTATTGTAATGGTATATTACGTCAGAGAGGCCATTATTTGTAGCGAATAATTCGTAGTCGTGCAGTCACCTTGTTACAGGTGTAGTGACTTTGCGGATTATTTACTACATACGTATATAGTGGCGTTGCTATTTGAAAAAAATTTAATGAACGCTCCTTGTTTTATACTTTTCGACAAATAAAAAATTCTCTTCTAGTTTTCAGATCTGTCAAAATCAAGTTGTCAAATTTTAAGTGTTTAGTTGTGCTGTATTGTATCTAAATTTATTTTGTTCTTTAAATTAAATACCTCATTATTTCGTGATATAATAAATTGATTTAAGTTAAATATCATTGCCACATAAATTATGGATGAGAATAGTAAAAAAATGGTTGAAGATTGTTTTCTTCGGGCAATTGTTGATCCACGTGGAACGTAAGATTTTTTTTTGTTTGATTTTTAATTTCGCAATAATGCTAAAATTAATTTAATTTTGTATATTTGCTTAGAAACGCTAAAATAGAATCAACAATATCAAAAGTACAATTAAAAACAGAACTACAAGTTTTAAGATTGAATGAAGAATCCCAAAAAATGATTAGTGAAACCTTACAGTTTATACACGGTGACGATTTCAGTCTGGGTAGTAAATCAGATTACATTGATTTAGGAAATCAAATCAAAAATAAATATTGGACCGATCGTGGAAATCTTGTGATTCAAGGGGGCTATGATTATTCGCATGCCAAAACGGGTTCAACCAACGAAGATAGATTTCGAATGTTTTCTGTAACAAAATTAGAAAGTTATGGTTTCGCAAAATCTCATAGCATAGAAGCTCTTGAACATTGTACCGATGATATTGATAAGTCATTCGAATTGCTCCATTCAAAATATTTCCCGTACGCCAAATTAAATGAGGTCATAAATTATACTGAAGAAGAGCTAAACGAACTGCGGATCGATGAAAAATCTGCATTAGAATCAATATACGATCAACTATTCGAGGAGAAGGAGAAAAATCATATTTGGCAATTAAAATTTAAAATCGACCATCTTTTAATATTTAGCCCAACCGAACAAAAAAAAATTTTAACAACCAAAACCGAAAGTCAGAAACCGGCTCAAACTAAGCCGAACCTATGTCGAAATTTTCAGAAAAATGGAAAATGTCAATATGGTCACAAATGCCGTTTTATACATGAAACTCCTGCCGATATATCGAATAACAATCGAAGTGATACAGACCCTAATCTTGATCCAAATTGGTTTTACTTGGAAATTCGATTTCCGAACGGTAACAAATATCCATATGAACCGCCTTTAATATGTCTGAAAACCACTTGTCCTGATATACCATATAATATTTGTCTTAGCCTTACGAAACGTTTAATCGATGAGGCAATAGAAATTACACAGTACGGAATGCCGTGTGTCTACACACTAACCGAGTTTCTTCAAAATGATGAAGAAATTTCTAAATACCTAAAGACAACGAGTATAAAATTTTTGGACCCTCAAAAATCCATATTTTACGTTAAAGTAGCTGAGGATGGCATCAAAAATGAAATTAATTCAATAAAATTGGAAACTCATTACAAAAAAGGCTCCACGGGGAAACATGAAGCGATTACTTTTAGACTGGACCATAAATTGCGCGAAAATCGAGTTTTGATCGAGAATTTTATGAAGAAACAAAATAATTCTAACTATAAAAATTTTCTGAGAATTCGAAGTGAGCTTCCCGCATGGCAAATGATGGAAACAATATTGAAGACAATAAAAAATAATCCAGTAGTGGTAATTAGTGGTGAAACGGGATGTGGAAAGAGTACTCAAATCCCACAGTTTATTTTGGATGATTGGCTTCTAGAAGCGAGCAATTCAAAAAACAACAATAATGTAGGACATGTTGAAATTGTGTGTACCCAACCAAGACGTTTGTCTGCTATAGGAGTAGCGGAGCGTGTAGCAGAGGAGCGTAACGAAAGAGTAGGCAACACAGTTGGATACTCAATTCGATTGGAAAATAGAATAAGTAGTGCAACACGATTAACGTTTTGTACAACTGGTATCTTAATTCGGCGCCTTCAATCGGATCCGCTTTTAGAGTCAGTCTCTCATATAATAGTCGATGAAGTGCATGAGCGTAGTGAAGAATCCGATTTCTTACTTTTGATACTAAAAGAATTGATTATCAAGCGACCAAAATTAAAAGTAATATTAATGTCAGCCACATTAAATTCAAAATTATTTTCGAATTATTTAAATGATGCTCCCGTTTTGGAAATTCCTGGCAGAACATTTCCCGTTGAACAATTGTTTTTGGAAGATATCCTCGAAAGATCAGATTTTATATTGGAACCCGATTCTCAGTATTGTCGGAAACTAAAAAAAACAGAAGAACAGTCGCTATTAGACGAGCTGGAATATTGTGATATTCAATCATCGAAATCTGTACCGTCGGTTAAGATACGTGACGAAAATTTAACAATTGCAGAGGTTTATGCTCGCTACAGTGGTGAGTAAATGTTTGTGTCTTTGCTAAATAAAATATCTTTGGCATAGCCTAATCTAGACACAAATTATACCATTTAGCGCATTTAATTGAAATTGAACACTCAATTATTGACTAGTATGTTCAATTTCACTTCTTAATTATAATTTACTCTTTTCATTTAGATTATTCAAAGACATCGTGTAAATCTCTATTCTTGATGGATCCGTTAAAAATCAATCCAGAATTAATCGAATCAATTTTAAATTATATCGTATATGGCAAACACGAATGGCCTAAAGTTGGATCGATATTAATATTTTTGCCAGGGTTGGCCGAAATTAAAACCATGTACGATTCGTTAATGGATAGTGCGGAGTTTAATTCACGGTAATGTTTGTTTAACGATTTAAAATAATTACATTTCTAACTAAAACGGTACTATTTCAGCTCAAATAAATATATTCTTGTACCTCTTCATTCAACACTTACGAATGAGGAACAAGCGCTGGTATTTAAAAAAGCTCCAAACGGCAAACGAAAAATTGTTCTTAGTACAAATATTGCTGAAACTTCGGTTACGATAGACGATTGTGTATTCGTCATTGATTCAGGTCAAATGAAAGAAAAACGATTTGATCCGAATCGAAACATGGAAAGCTTAGATTTAGTTTGGGTATCTCGTGCGAATGCCTTGCAACGCAAAGGACGCGCTGGACGTGTCATGCCAGGCATATCAATTCATTTATTTACACAACATCGTTTCACATATCACATGCTAAATCAACCGGTACCGGAAATCCATCGTGTTCCATTAGAACAACTATTACTTCGTATCAAAATACTACCAACGTTACAAGATCGTGAAATTTCCAATGTGATGGCGTCGATAATTGAGCCACCAAATTTAGAAAGTATAAGTTCAGCAATTATTCGTTTGCAAGACGTAGGTGCTTTTGATTTAGAAGAGAATTTAACGCCACTTGGACATCATTTATCCGCACTTCCAGTAGACATCCGTATCGGCAAGTTAATGTTGTTTGGGGCAATATTTCAATGCATCGATAGTGTATTAACAATAGCTGCGTGTTTAAGTTTTAAATCTCCATTTGTATCACCGTTTAGTAAAAAAAATGAAGCTGACGCTAAGAAACAACAGTTGGCGATTTGTAACAGTGATCATCTTACGGTCCTTAGAGCTTATAAGGTACACAGTTTAATGATTCATAAATTAATTGATATTGATTTTTGTTTGTTTTTGTAGAGATGGCAGGAAGCATTCAAAAAGAGTCGATATGCCGGTAAATGTTTTGCAGAAGAAAATTATTTATCGGGGAAAACACTGGAAACTATTGTCGAAATTAAATATCAATTCCTCGAACTACTAATATCGATTGGTTTTGTACCGATTGATTTGCCTCGACGACGTATTATAAAAGATGATATTTTAGAATTAACCGGTGCCGAATTAAATAAAAACGGTGACAATCATCGATTATTAGCGGCACTGCTATGTGGAGCTCTTTATCCAAATGTAGTAAAAGTATTAACACCTGAAAAAAGCTTTACAATGAGTGCCGGTGGTGCGGTGCCGAAATTACCACAACCAAGTGATTTAAAATTTAAAACGCGCGACGATGGTTACGTTCACATACATCCATCATCAGTCAATTCAATTGTTGGTAATTTCTTGTCACCTTATCTCGTTTTTCAGGAAAAAGTTAAAACATCGCGTATTTATATTCGAGAATGTACCATGATACCACTTCTTCCATTAGTTTTGTTCTCCGGTAGTGATTTCAAGATCGAATTGCATGGTGGTGATTTTACAATATTACTCGAAAGTGGCTGGATCATTTTACAAGCTCATACCTTTGAGATAGCCGCAATGATAAAGTGGCTACGAATAGAACTGGCAAAATTATTAGAAGAAAAAATCAATGATCCGTGTTTGAATTTAGTGAATCACGAAAATGGTAATAAAATTATATCAACAATTGTTAATTTAATATCACGCGAATAACAAAAATATACTTTTGGACGCCAATTATGTAAATTATTATCGATCGTAAATGTAAATATGTTTTATATAATATGTATATATAAATCAAATATATAGTGGTTATTTTATTTATTTGTAATATATAGTGTGAAATAAATTATATTGGATTTATAAAAAAATACAATACAATTATTTTTTCTTGACCCGGAGATTAAATTGCAACAAATATTTTGGCTTCAAGACTTTTTATTGGAACATTTTTCTCAACATAAAATAAATTCATTTAAAAAAAAAAAAAAAACGAAAAAAAAATTAAATTTATTCTATTTTAGCTGGAATTTTCACACAAACAATATCTTCGCCAGCTTCATTTTTTAGCTCCCATTTAACTGAAACATGAACCTAAAATAAAAAAAATTACTAAAATTAACATGCTGGACTAATATTGTGTATACATACTTTTGGGTAACTTTTTAAAACTGGTAATGTGGCTGAGTATTCATATTTTGAACCTTGTTTTAGAGGACAAACAACACCGCTCTCAACGCATCCATTAGGATTGGGTAGATCAAATGGTACTTCTAGTCCCAAAACTTCTCCATGAACTATTGCATTCAAAGCGGTTGCATCGATCTCTATTTTTATGTAAGAATGTATGTCCGAGTAAATAAATGGATGACAAATTTTACAAAAAATAAAATAATTAAATTATTTTCTTTGTGATAAATAGTGTTTTATTTTAATATGATCAAAGAAGGAGGGAAATGATAAATTAAATATGTAATTAGACTTAAGACGTCTTAAATTTAAAAATGTATACAGTGCTGGAGGTATACCAAATAAAATTTCGTATCTTACCTGTTGTGAAGTCAATTGAGATCGATACGTTCGATTTTCGGTGTAGGACGCAAGCGTTTTGGGCTGTGTCGCATCCCGAAATTGAGATTTTTGTAAATTTACCCTTCACCGAACCTGTAATAAAAATAGGCAATCCCAATGTTATTGACAATTTTTGTCTAATGTAAATAATTTAAGTTAGTCGTTCCAATACCGACTTAAATAATAAGTTTTCTAAAAAGAAATATTTTTGCTAACCAATTAATTAATTATTTTATTCATTAAAAAATTAAATTATCACAAACAAGGAGTTTTAATTTGCTACGTTTAATAATTAAAGTATCCTATAGTTTCGAACTAGAGAACTCTTACATAATTGGAAAAAATTTCAGTATAAATTGATGGGAACTATCATTGTCGGCCTAGGAATAGGTAGTTGGAAATCGAAATCATTGAAGAATGATGTGGTACTTTTTGTTAAAATATTATATTTTTATGATAAAAATAGCACCATTTTGCCTTAATTATATGATTCAATGCCGGAATGTTTGAACAAAATTTCACTTAATCAATTGAATAGAGTTTGCGCAACATATTAAATGAATTTAATTGAATATTTGTTGTTAGATAATTATCGGAAAGCATTATACCAATGTACAGTATTTTGCTAGTTAGTGACCACTTGAGTTTTTTAGCTTTGAGTTCCATTAACATAAATATTTTGAACTGACTATTGAAAAACTGACTGACCAGAATAATACTAATATTTAAATACCTTCTACACACCACTTAATTGCAATATTTTCACTGAAAATTATTTATTTCCGGTTCGCCAAATTTGATTCTTATCAATATAATATGAAACAGGTAATTTTATTTTAAATATCAAAAGAAAATTTAAAATAACATGCTTCAAGAGATTCTCAATAATATTCAATTCGACTGAAATTTTTTTAATCACATTTGGGATATATGCACAAATACGTTATTTTTAAACTTATCAACAATTTTTTTTTTGTTATTTTTAAACAATTATATTTCAAAAATTATTATCTATGGTCGATTAATATGTAAATTCGTTTGCCACAGCACTAAAACCAACTTAGTATACTATCGTGATAAATAAATTCATCATAGTCATGCAATTTCTTACCACAATCCTCAAAGTCAACGGATTCGATTCCAAATATGATTAGTCCAAATATTGCACAAAACAAGAAATTCTTCATTTTTATTATTACTTAAAATTAATATAAAAAAATAATTAATTCAACTAAGATGATTAATAATTTCGAGAACAAGTTTTTATTTTCCGTTTTGTGAACAACGTTTTAGTTTAGTGTTTCACAAACGAATGACAAATTACAAATAAATTCGTAAATATATTAGGAATAATATATAACACAAAAATGTAATCTTTTTGCTTTTTTATATTTTTTTTTTTTTGCTTTATATCTAATTATGCTCACAAAATACTACTGTAGTAATTTTAGTACAGTAAATCACTAGTGGTAATAACCACTAATAAGTGCACTAAGGGGACAAAGTATTTGTTTTTTATTTAGTTATGACTTAGTCTTATGAGGCTAAATGCTTTTTAATTTGATTGGAAACTCCTTACCGCTTCTATATCTTGGCAATTGAAAGTTAAGACTTCCTGGACCTTTAGACTTGTGCATGTTTTACTATAAATATCACAGTGTTTGGTTTTGATTTTCACTTTGCTACAATCAAACGCCCCGATATTAATACGAATTTAAAAACGATAAGAATGAGATTTTTATTCTGGTGATAGATGGGAAAAATACTTTATAAAATCGGAACTATTTTACGCCCAACAATCGTGATGTATATTTGCAACGGCCACAGTTATCAACCAGCTGATTCTTAAAATTATTTTTGTCAACTATACTTATTAAAGAATACTTAGAGTTATTTGGAATAAACCTCGCCGACAAAACATTCAAAGGAAGATGTGACCAATTGTTTTTAGAATGCGAGATTCATTTCTGCCCTCCAGAAGCAATATTATTAAACCATGTTCAAGCTCTATTTGTTTATGATATTAATATATTAATATCATAAACATCATCTTTCTAGATGTATAGAAAGCAAATAATTACCGCCGAAGGAATTTAGAGTAGATTCAATAAAATTTCGTAATTACCAGCTAATCAAGTTGCTCCATCAGCATTCAAGCCAAACGTGGCAAATTTCTCCCTTTTTGGTTAGTGTAATGTATTTCTTAAGCAAGATAAACACGAAGTTATAATAAAACACGTTGCCTTTTTTGTTATCTATTTCATTATATTTATTCCACAGATTTAACTGCTTTTATTAACAAACGCTCAAACATTACTGTTCTAATCTTTCTACATTTCTTGACAAATGTAATGCTTTTTCAGTGTTGTCACACGTACAACAAATCCCAATGAACAAACTTTATGGAAAACATCACATCCGCCACCACTAAAAATATTTGATCTGACTTAAATTCATTAATTATATTATCTTACAAACTAAAGAACAAATCATTACTTTACATGACATTATTCAATTCATTACTTCAATTATACAATGTTAAATTACTATATCTGGATGGAGGAACAATATCCTCTCTCCTACGAAAATTATAAGGATTAGCTATTTTTATGTTCAAATCATCGTAATTACTACTGTCGGAAAATTCACGTTCATTGTTACTTTCGTTACCTTCGGATCTGGTATTTGTAATGTCACTTACTGGCTCGGCTATTGTAACATTTGGAAAGAGAAGAGGTAGAGGGAAATTAAATTCCCCTCTACCTCTTCTCTTTCCAAAAACTTATTTTCACCCAATCTGCTGCTTTTTAATCGAGAATCACTATCAATTGTCCCATATGTTCTTATTTGATCGATATGCCGCCTGGTCAGCCTATTATTACTTATGCATTCATACATTCTAGGCCCCAAAACCTTAGTTATTTTTGCTCTAACCCATTCGTTGCTATTAGGATTGCTATACTGTCTTATTACAACATTATCATTCTTCTTGAATCTGATTCTTTTATCTTTACTTGTGTCCGAATCACAATTTCCCCTCTTATCATTGCTTGGTCTTAATAAATCCAGGGCACCTTTGGGAGAATAGCTTAGCAAAACCGAAGCTGGAAATTTTCCAGTAGTGCAATGGTTTGTCATTCTATAACCCATTAAACATGGACTGAAAATCGTGTCGATATCCCCATTCTTAGCTAAGCTAGCAGTTTTAATAGCATTTTTAACTGTGCGAACTGCATTTTCTGCAGCTCCATTCGTCGCCGGATGACCTGGGGCCGTATAATTATGTTTAATACCCCGTTCGATCATAAATTTCTTAAATTATGTTGCAGCAAACTGCGATCCATTATCGGACACTAACTGGTAACTTTAATTGTAAACTCCGCAGTGGCAGATTTAGTGTATTGCACCTCAATCCATTTGAACACGCGTCTATTATGACAAGAAAAAATATACCGTTCATTGGTTCAGCATAATCGACATGCATTTGCTCCCAAACACGTTCAGGTACTGACCATGGTATTGCCTTTTTTCTTAGGACTTGGTAAAGCCGATACGGTAAACAACTTCTGATCATGTTTCCTACCTTTGCGTCGATATTCGGCGACTACACGTATGACCTGAGCAACGCCTTCGTTTTGCGTATCCCTAAATGTTATCGATGAATCTGCATCAACAACTGCTTCCGCAAGGATTCAGGTACCACTATCCTATGTCCATGCATTAAAATCCCCTGTTCGATTACTAACTCTGCTCTTACTGATCTGAAATTTCTAAATATATCGCTTTTTAAGTTGCTAATATTCCCGTTGTCGACTGCCCGCATTACCGCCATACACATTTTGTCACTTTTCATTGCTTCCCTAATACTTTCTGAGCTAATCGGAATATCCTTGTTTGTTTCTATAAAAAATAAATAACCAGCCCCAACTTTCCCTTCGTTACCAACATCGTAACATTTATCAGTCGGGCATCTGGGCAAAACATCCGCGCAATTTTTTCGGATTTGACATACTTAATCGTATAATTGAACGCACTTAAATGGAAAGCCGATCTTTGCAACCTGCTCGTACTCATTTAAGGTAATCCTTTGTGTTGCCCAAATATCGTTAACAAGGGTTAATGATCGGTTGCTAAAAGAAAATGTTTTCCAATTAAATACTGGAAAAATTTTTTAGTTTCAAAAACAATAGCTAATGTCTCTTTCTGCAACGAAAATCATTTCCTTTCAAAAGTAGAAAACACACACGCCAAAATAATTAAAGTAATGGAAATACTCGTTAGTTAGGTATAATCCCTACTAGAACCTACATTTAAAAACACTCTACTACTCAAGCAAATATATGAAAATCACCCACGATTTCGCCGGTAAACAATCGTCGCGTTTTAAGATATAGAACAATCCGTTAATATCCGTTTGATATGAGTTCAGTGTACTTCAATAGCAGTCATACAAAAATACTTCCATAGAAGAAATCACATAATTCCCTCAAGGTTCATTCATAGGCTCTCATGTTTTCTTAACCTACTTTAATGATATACCGAAACCAAAATTTGAAAATATGCTGGTGGCCATAGGCTTATATTTAATACCTTTTTAACTAATGCAGGGAAATTGAGTCCGATATCTTACCCAGGATTCCTAACATGCAAAAAAAATTAAAATCATAGTAAAAAGTAAAAACTAAATTAGCCCTATTTAATTTGAAGGTAACATATTTTTTCAACTTTTACTCACATTTAAAATGTTCAAAAACGCTATTTGCGGGACGTGGGTTATTTGTTCAAAAATCACTGGAAAAGTCTATAAGCCATGCAATTACTAAACTTTCGATTTGTGTTTAATTATTGTAGTGATCTACCAACGTACAAATATACAAACAACAAAGATTCCGAAACGCGCAGTTCTAGGTATAGTCTTAATAATTTTGCTCGGTAGCTTCAAGGCTTTATAAATACAAAATGCTGGAAACACGTCTACGTTATAAAAATCGACAGAAATGTATTCTCACTTAAATATATTTTAAAAAATATTGTCACGATAGTTCTGACGTGAAATAGCCTCTTGTTAATCAGTAATAAGATGTTTACCGAAGTACTTTACCGCAGCAATGGTTAAAGTGGGAGGTTGAATCCAGCAGTATTACACAATATCTTCCACCAAAGTATACTCAGATATTTCACCTCTATGATAGCACCAATTTCCAATATATGATATTTAGACGTTTTTTGAACAAATAACAAACTGATTTTTATTCCTACTGAGACTGTGTCCGAAACCCATGATAAATATTTGTAAATACACATTTTTGACATTTATTTGATAAAAAGGAAAACATCCAAATTATCATAGTTGCTATGGTAATTTTGACAAATACCAAAATTTTCTATAATAAAAGCCAAATTCATCGCGTAGCACACTTGGCTATATACAATAAAACATATAAAATTTACTACTTGGTTTTATAATATATGTAGTACCATTCAAAAACCATATAAGAAAAATTTGAACTTTTTCTGTTGCTATGACAATTTCAATAAACAATGCACACAATTAAATGTAATTTGTCTTCATAGTTTTTATACCTCACAAAAAGTGAATTTAAAAACATATAAAGCGGGGAAATATCCCAATCAATTTTTTACTACGTCGAAAGTAACCTTCTTCGATATCAGTCGTTCAACTACTCCCGATCTTTGAACTCGTCACCGGTTTTTCTAAAGAACCACTTTTATCAATCACTTCCGAATAGTAAGGATTGAAACGACCTAATGAAACCCTTTAGCACGTTTACCTTTGCAGTGTATGCCGTAAAACTATTCATGCCACTGTAACACCTGATACGGAACTGCATATAGAGGCTCTAACGCCTTTTGTATTACGTCATTTCCTTGCGAACACATTCAAACAAGTTTGCAGCTCTCGAGACTGATAAACACGGTTTTCGCTACGACGCGTGGTAGGTTTCCACAGAAAACTACAGTCCATCCATCATCGTAACATTTACCAGGTATACGCACAGAATTTCTATAAACCATTTCCGTGGAATACGCCCGCAACTCAACACACATAGCACATGATGGCTACCATCAACGTGCGATGTCAATCGTTGCATTTAGGCTTATACGATGTAGTTTATTTTTGATCAAAGCCTAACAGATAATTCGGAAAACAACAGGAACGGAAACTGTGAGCCTCGGTCGGTTTACAATATACGACGGAACCTCAAAACGCGCAATCCAACCTGACCAAACTGCAAATGCTAATGTAGCTGCGAAAATGTCTAAAACCGGTATTGCCTTGGGCCATCATAAGTACCTAAAAGTAAATCAAACCTCTGATTTGGTGAAGTGGGCAGCGAAACAACTAGGTCCAAATGTATTTCCCTAAAACATTCTACCGTCAGCTCACAATTTCCAATTGGTGATCTGGTATGTCTAGCCACTTTCAAAACTCTAACTAGCCACACCAACCTACTCTTCTTATTCATTGCTGACCATACCACTGTTTTCGACAACAATTTCACTGTGGCCTTGATGCCGGGTTGTGATAAATTATGAAACACATCAAAAACCATTTTTCTTAAATTCCGAGGTATAATCGGTCCAGCTTTTCCAGTTGGTATTTCACAACACAGAAATTTACACGAATCAAATGACAATGGCTGTCGTTGAAAAATCAGTGATTAAGAGATTGACTGCAACAACTCCAACAAGTCTTTATCGTTTGCTTGCGCCACGGCAATGGCTGGATAATCTTAAGTCTCAGGCAAGTGAATCCGCGACTACATTATGATAAATTAAATGTTTGTGGTCCGTGTATAATGTGAAACGATGACCTTCGAATAAATAACGAAAATACGTAATGTCGGAGTACGCTGTCTATACTTCTGTTGTCATCGCCTCACACAACTTTGACCAGCATCCCTCAAACGCAACTATAAACTAATTCAAACAATCAATAGGTGTCAGTTTAGTTGTTTGGCACCCCTTCAAGAAGTAATTCAAAACAGCTAAATCCATAGGCAACGGTTGGTATAAATCGTCTGTAAAAAATCACCATACCAAAACAATGCTTTAACTATGCATTACAGTCTAAGATCACTCATATTCTGCAATGACCTTACACTTACAATTACTGTGCACCATTTCTCAATCTAAACGTCATTCGGTAGAATTCAAATAATCCGAAAGATGTAGCCAATAGCCATGGTAGTGAATACCTATCGGGTACAGAAACATCAAGAATGGCTTAGTTTTAAGCATGATGTGAAAATAAAAAGTCTAACACGAAGTTCGTAAAAACGAATAAACTACAACCTAAAACAAAACTTGAGTAAGGAGACTAATATGGCTATATTTCCTAATACCAAAAATAAAATGGGTACAAGAATTGAAACATCTTTGAAGAATGTTCATCTTTACTTGATGCAAGCCAAACAAATCTTCCTCACCATACATAAATTGGGAAAGACCAAAACATTTGCCCATATAAGGACTAAACTCTGAGGTATACCGGAAGTAACCCGAAAGAAATCAGACAAATTGTCACAAAAAACTGTTTGAGAACGTTTAGAAAAGTAGTTGAAATATTGGCAGCAAAAGTTGGAAATCAAAAATTTTGTCATTTATAGAATCAAACGCCCGTTAAAAATCTAACAAAGATAAGTTAGATAAGCGGAAATTTCGATTGTAATTGTAATTGTTTTAACTGGAATACAGCTTTCCTTAGACCGAAAAAGAGTTGAAACGTTTGATTTGACTATAATAGAAGAACTAAGGCCAAACATGTCTTTCCAAGGAATCAAGCTGCAACTAAACTAAAAAATATCGTGAAATTAAAGTATCGTGTGCCTATATAATCCACATTGGCTAAATTAAAATCTCTCAGTAATATTAAATGACCTTTTTTTTTTGTTTCAACCCTGCATACTTTTTCTGGAGCCGAAGCTCTCTGGGCCCAAACTTTTTCGCAGTTAATTTTTAACGTCCTACCTTACGCCGTCACCAGCCAAATCGAGGACGCACGAATACAAGTTCGATTATAAATCCATCCGCACATTGCATTGCTCCAGCCAGCCTGTTGTAACGACTGGTTACATCGTTTCTTGAAATTTTTAAAACCTCTGCCAATCATACAGAGAAAGAAATGGGTCAATAAATAATGATTGAAATGATTTTATAATTATGATTATTTTTGTTTTTGTTTTCTGTTATCACCGGGATTATCCGTTATTTTAAGGATATAAAAGCGAAGAAAAAAAAACACGGATAGTCGAGATTTATTTGTTTGTGGTTAATTGAAACACGCATGGGAGAAAATAGTGAGATTGTTTGCAAAATTCGAGTTTTATATGCGAAATTAAATAAATTAAATAAAAGTATTATAACGAAAAAAAAACTTATAAAATTTAGTTTCCTAAATTAAATCAAAAAAAAAAAGTAAAAAACAAATTTGTTTGTGAAGTAAAAATATAGTTTGAAAGATTAAATAACAGTATTGTGAAGTAAAAACTTAGTTTGAGAAATACAAAAAAAATAAATATTTAGTTTGATAAATTAAATAAAAATTAAAAATATATTATTTTATCTGAAAATATACATATTTATTACATAGGCATAGACCTATATATATTATTGAAAAAAAAAATTAGAATTTGTAAAAGTGTGAGCAAACGTGTAATTAACCTTAAATTAATGTACCATCAGCTGGACAAGGACTGGTGGTGTTGGTGAACCGTAATAAACGTAAACGTTGGTGAACCATATTAAACGTGAACCGTAATAAACGAACTGGTGTTGTTGGTAACCCGTAATAAAATTAAAAAAATATAATAATAAGAATAACTACAACAATAATAACAACCACCATAATAATAATAACCAACACAACAACAATCCTAACAACACCACGATAATACTAATCCTAATAGTACTTAAAGTAAATTTGAGCTGCACATCGTCAACAACAACAACAACAACCAATTCAACATCAAAAATGTATCAATTTATATTATACACATTTAATTTTAACGCTCATGTTGGTGAGGGGTGGGGTAAGCTTGTAGCGACCATCGCTACACACACAATTAAAAATTATTCAGATATTTCGTGCAATTTTCATATAATTCGCTAACGCTACATGTACACTGTACATAAATATATATAGAGCGTAAAGTAGCTATTACACATAGCACTCGGTCGCCATGGCCTGATGAGATGACAAATAATTTTTAACAAAATTATTTACGATTCCTCATCAGATCGAAACTGAGCTTTGCTTTGCACAACATCAAAAATTCTGAATAATTAAAATAATGACGTCAACCGCCGTCGTTATAATGGTGACCCCGACGTGATCTGCAACATGCAACACTTCTTCTGATTCATTCTTCTTCACTCTTAACTCAACATGGGTTCGTCACATACCGCAACAAGCCTATCTTAGAGTTCTCGCTAACCACTGGTTACCTCCGAGATCGCGATGGCTTTCACCAACGGTGTTAAGCTTCAAAGAAGCACTTTTCATATACGGTATTACTTTCAATTCAGAGTAAGAACAATCACTCGCAGAGGAGTACTGTAGCGACCATCGCTACACACACAATTAAAAATTATTCAGATATTTCGTGCAATTTTCATATAATTCGCTAACGCTACATGTACACTGTACATAAATATATATAGAGCGTAAAGTAGCTATTACACATAGCACTCGGTCGCCATGGCCTGATGAGATGACAAATAATTTTTAACAAAATTATTTACGATTCCTCATCAGATCGAAACTGAGCTTTGCTTTGCACAACATCAAAAATTCTGAATAATTAAAATAATGACGTCAACCGCCGTCGTTATAAGCTAAGTATCTTAATCATTTTTCTTATTTTTTTTTTTATATTTTTTTTTTTGTATAATTAAAATTTTTTTTATTTGTTTTAATTTTTGAATATATTATAATTTTTGAATATATTATGTAATTACATAACATTTTTGTAAAGAACATTTTACGTCATAATATTTTTATATATCTTATTTTTCACTTTCGTTATTGTTGCAATACGTTTGTCAAACTTTCGTTCCCCTTTGTTTTGTTTCTTTATTTTTCTTTGTTTGGATTTGTTTTCAAAATGGTGAACGGTTAAAATCAGTAAGGATGAGGGGGTAAGTTTTAGTACACCACGTGCTAGGTAAGTTTGGTTCATGCTTTGATATTTTTCTTCCTTTCCCTCTTTCCTATACTTTCCTCTCTTTGATGGTGTAACCAGCTACAATCTATCTTCGGCTCCAGAGCATTAGCTGGCCTTAGATGACCACGCAGAAGCTCTAGATTGTAGACAACAAAATAAAAATTTCAGTAACGAATGGCTGCTTTTTTTATTTTAATTTTATTAAACACGAACCGGCAAACTCATTTCGTTACACTGTACTGACATGGACGATGGTTCGGCCCATGGATTCTGCACTCCAACAGGGGGGGTCATAGTTGTGTTCATCGTCATTACCGATCGTAATCAGGTGATGAAAAATCCCTTTTGCAACCCTCCCCCGTTGGGATTCGAACCCGGTACCTCCCGTCCCAAACACCGCAGCTTTAACCACTGCGTCAATTGCTATTAAATGATCTTCTAGGCGAACAACTAGAACAATTTTAGATTTTCGAATATCCCAAACAACGTCAGTTTTATTTTTCTATTTTATGACCTATAAAGGAACTTAAAATGATTTTGTTTGTTTTTTACTTGGACCTAAGGATACTACTCCTACAGTTGGATGAAGGATAGTTGTTTGACCTGGAGATGACATAATAGAATTATTTAATTTTTTAAATGTTGACCAATTTTAAAATTTATTATATTCCTTTTGCTTCGCACATTCCTTTTTTGATTTAAAAATAAAAAGTATTCATGAATAATCACTACTCACCCACCTACAATATCCACAGTTCGTAGTAAGTGGTTCCAAAATGTTCATAACAACGCAAAAATTAAACGTCCCCTGTGGCCAGACAGATGCTTTACTTTTTTGCATTAATGGAAGATGAGCTATTTTTGGACTGATGGTACTCATACTATTAATAGCAAATCTACGTACGACTTGCAATAAAACTATGCTTTGATAAATATTACAGGCAGTACTGTAAGATATGACGATTAGCATAGTGTTTTACTCTATTCTAACGCTTTACAATAAGTAAACTATGTACTATGTAATTGTAAAACAATTATTTGTTTTGTTCGTTTTTTGTTTTATTATTTATTCGATTAGATTCCGACAAATCGAACCAGTCCAATATGAATGTACATACATATAACTAAATGTAGTAGCATGCGTTTTATAGCTTTATATGTAGTAATTACTCAACAATAGATAGTACCATATAATTATAATAATAAACTATATCAGGTATCGTAATCGACAATAGTCGTTGTTAGGCATTTAGTAGGGCCAAATGAAACATCGGCAACCTAAAATATTACTTGACATTTGCTGGCAACGTTTATATTTAAATCTTGACCACTTTAGTCGGAGTATTTGTAAACGAGCATGATACCCTCAAAAAATCACCACAGTGTCAGTTACTTGTCGAGGTGACTTGCCGTGGGTTGGATGGATGGACTGCCAATCCGTATCGATTATAGCTATCGAAAGCTCATTGTTAAAAATATAAAAAAAAAAGGCAATTGGATACCGCCAAAATTTAACGGAACTTCCACTTACAATTATGGCTGGTTTAAGATTGACCCGTGGAACTAAAAATTTCAGGCGCGTATTGAGAACAAGCTATCACTAATGTTTGCAATTAAATCAGGTGTGCGACAAGGAGATAGTCTGTCCCGATACTCTTTAATCTATAAAACGAAACTTTCATAACAGTAAAATTCCTCAGGACAACATCTTGAGCTGGATTGTTGATAAGGTACCCCGTACCAGCAATGTCAAATAGTGTGCTTAGATATTTCGTTTTTGTTTTTGTTAATTAAATATTTTTTTGGAAGCCATTATAAAACAAATTCATTGTCGATCAATATAATCAAAAAATGGTGTCATTACTTTTCAAAAAATAGGAAGAATGTTATTTGATCATAATGTTAGATCATGATTAGAACAAAAAGTGTATACGATCACTACACTTTAAGGTATCTACTTTAGATTATGGCAAACTTCACAAAAATAGTCTAACGAGCCTAATCAAGTATAAAGTAATTTGAGTTGCGATCGAGTAATACAAGACACAAAGAATTTTTTTAGTTTTATTTAGTTAATCAGAGTTAATTTTAAAAGCAACCCATAATCATTGTAAAAGATACATTTTACAAACTAAAACCATACATGGTTAATATTAATCACATTTAAAATGTATAACAAATCAAATTCTAATCAATTATCATGCGTAATTTTATTTCCTCATTCATTTTATTCATGGTCAAAATCTTTCTCTGTACAGCTTATAATTATTCCAAATATTTCCACCATGTGATGAAAAAATGTTTCTTATTTATGTTTTCTTCAATCGATTTATCAAACCATATAAACTTAAAGCAAATTAAATTATGTGGAAATGCTTTGTATAACAAGATATATTTCAACGCGTTAAAATATTGATGGGCATATTTAAAACTGGTTGTTAAAAAATCAATCGTTTCGTTGTTTTAAAGTTTTATAGTTAAGAATTTTTTATAAAGCTTCATGGCACACAATTTCAAAGCACAAATTAAACTATCATGAAGCATTTTAGAAATTATATTTCCTATATTATACTATCTCGTGCATACGTTGATGATATAGGAACATGTCTAAAAAATCTGACGATATATAAATTACTCACACAAAAGGCAGGATATGTACCAAAAATCAGTTAAATTAAATGATATATATATATATATATATATATATATATATATATATATATATATATATATATATATATATATATATATATATATATATATATATATATATATATATATATATATATATATATATATATATATATATATATATATATATATATATATATATATATATATATATATATATATATATATATATATATATATATATATATATATATATATATATATATATATATATATATATATATATATATATATATATATATATATATATATATATATATATATATATATATATATATATATATATATATATATATATATATATATATATATATATACATACATATATATATATATATATATATATATATATATATATATATATATATATATATATATATATATATATATATATATATATATATATATATATATAGATAGTTGATAGACAGGCCCGGATCGTAGCTTGTAAGTATAGTATATGCACTGCACATAGGATTTTTATTTTAGTTTTTAAACGCAATGATATATAAGTTTTTAAACGCAATGTATTTTTCAATTATTGTAGATGTACATCTGATGCAAGCCATAAAGCACAAATTCCAATTGTTCTGCGTTACGTCAAAATCACAAAATCAACCGAAAGTAATAATGATTGTGTAAATTAAAGAGCCAGTGTGAAATTAAACATTTTGATTGGATTTTATTAACATTTCGGATACAACATTTCGGTTTCTTCGTTTCATGTGTCTGCCATTTCAATTAGACAATTTTGAATTTATTTGCGGTCTAATAGTATGTTCGATTAGCTGAATATATGATTTATCACGAATACACGAATTGAATCCATCTGCACATTTAATTGCTCCAGCCAGCCTGTACTGGCATGGACGATGGTTTGGCCCATGGATTCAGCACTTCAACAGGAGGTCATAGTTGTGTTCATCGTCATCACCGATCAAAATCAGAAAATAAAAAATCCCTTTAGCCACCTTCCCCTGAGACCCTCCGTCACAATTCTTATTTATTTATATATTATTAATATTTATTATTCAGTAATATTTTCGAACTTACACATATCTAATGACCGGTTCGTTTCTCTGCTAACGATATAATTTGTAGTACAAATAATATTGTGCAGAGACCAGGGTGAATTACTAAAATGAAATATAAATCTGCCATGGTATATAAATATTAAATATATATGGTGTAGAATAAATTTGAATTTTATTAGTTGATAAAATAAACTTATTTTGATTAATAAATTGTTTAAATGATTGTGGCTAGCGGATACAATCGCACTGCCACAACTGCACGTTCCACGTACCGATCCTAAGCTGCGTGTCCGTTAACATAAGAGGGGGGCGGTTTAAATGTTTGCAGTATCCAGTTTTCTTTTTGTTGATGTAATAAACAATTGGGGTTTTTACGGATGCGGGTAGTCAGCCCAGCGATCCAATCTTTGTTTAGTCGCCTCCTACGACAAGCCAAGGGTGCTGTGGGGGAATTCTAAGGATAGTATGCTCGTTTAAGAGTCTTTTACGAAGCATGGCACAGAAAAAATTAAAGATTATTATAGATATTTAATATAGATTATTTTTTCTGTGCCTTAGTCATGTTAAGCGACAGATTAATTTTACAAATGAGCTGAAGTGACTACTATAGTTAAAATGGAGCGTAAAAAAAAGGTTATTATTTTTTTATAAAAATGTATTTTTTATGTATAAATGTTTTTAATATTTATAAATATTGGTTTTTTAAATATGTTTTGTTTATATTTTGTACATATTTTTTTTAGTTGCACAATTACAAACTGCCAAACAGTTTGAAATGTTGGTAAAACTAATGGAAAAAAATGCGAATATCGCTGAAATTTTCGGGAGAATTTACCAATATTTTTTAAAACATCCTTTCTTGGTTAGGAAAACTGATTACAAATATTTTGTTAACAATTCAAATACAAAATGATCTTGACAAATATTCTGTCAAAAAATGAGGCAATTATTAATGATATTTTCCTGAGATTTTATTAATTGCCATCGTGTCACTTGAATCGACTTCAACAATACCAAGTTTGACGCGACATGAAACGACTCTTGAAATGGCACGGCTATGACAATTGAGGTGATAATTATATAATTGGTTCTAAAAGTGGCCACGACAGTAAACTAAAACGCGCTGATGTCTTTTGTGATACTATACATACAGTTGTGAAGATAGTATAGTACATCAGGGAACACTATAATGTCATCGAATAAACCGGATGTTAATTTTTGTCTGTATTTTACGTAGCCTCTACGTGGAGTTATGTTTTGACAGTAATCATTAAATTTTTCAATTCTTTCAGTCAATACGTATTTCGTAGTGTTTATTGTTGGCAGAAATTTACTTTAAAAGAAACTATCGCTTTTAATTAATTTTTGTAAATTAAAATTTATTATAAGTAATCCTAAGTGGAATTAAATCGTAAGAAAATTCAAAATATATGTTTATAGTAATCATTTAATTTATTATTTAAATTGTGAAGAAATTGTATGTTCGATTGACCGAGTTTCTTTTTTATATATTAATGTTTTTGTTGCGAATAATAGTTTTATAAAACTATTAATGTATGGCATCTACATGCTACTGTACCATTTTAAAACCACGGTTTTAGTTTGCTAAAATATATTAAATAATTACTAGAAAATTTAGACCACAAATAAATGCCACGTTCATAAATTAATTTTATATTATCATTTCTAGGTTGTC
>OY744476.1:121258230-121550187 GCA_963556175.1 Tipula confusa
ACTGACCTAAAAGCATTTGGATTTCTTTCCAAACATATACGAATTGCTTTTTGTCTCTCTTCTTCGTTTGCTAAATTATTAAAACATTCACGGCAGTTGCAATTACTGCAAAATTCACCATTAGCAAAGCAATCGCAATAAAGTTTTAAGCATTGTGATCTAGTGCAATTACATGGTTTTCGTCGATTTGCACTTTCTAAATCATTAGATTTAACGGGTTTTTCTATTTTTTCTTTGATTAAATCAATATCCATTTTCAAATCAATTTCTTTTCTAATTTTCACCACATTAAATGTTGGTACATCCTTTTTTTTATCTACATTTTTTTGCTGTAATTGTTGAACAAAATTTGATGGAAGCATAACAATAGGAGGAGATTTATTATTTCCCGGGATTATTGAGGTGCCTTGCAACTGACTCAATTGAGACGGTGTAATTGTTGTTACTTTTGGATTTTTACCATCACTATTTGAATTATCTTCTTTTTTAACGACAGCTATTAATTTTTGACCTGTTACTGATTCACTAGGTGCATGTGTAGATAGTTTTGAAATAGGAAAATTTTTTATAGGCATCGATATTGTTTGAAGAAGTTTTGTAACAGGTGGTTTGGTTATTTGTTGTGATAATTGAACAATTTTAGGTGGTCCTGATTGGTTTGTTGACTGCATAAGTGCAACTTGTTTGCCTTGTATTACTATTTTCTGTCCGTGACTAGTGGTGGGACCTCCTGCAGTTGTAGTTGAAACCAATTTCGTTCCAGTTAGTATTTTGCCTGCCATTGTCGTTGTACTCGATGCGCTCGTTGATGATGATGTTAATGGTACAAATCGAACGTATTGTACACCCTTTCCTCCAATATTTATAGAATTCCCAGAACTGGCTGCAACTTTAATTAATCCGCTAGGAATAATTTTCTTAACTTGATTGCCTGATTTAATCAATGGCATGTTGATTTTTGGTTGAATAGGAGCTAATTTTTTTATTGCATTAGTTAAAACTTGTGGTGATGGTGTATTTGGAGATAACGGTCGTTGTGATACCGTAAGAGTTTTTATATTTTTTCCTGCAGCTGACTGAATCGCCATCTGTTTCGATTTTTGAGTTAGCATAATTTGTTTAATTTTGCCAGAACTGAATATTCCCATTTGTTGCGCTTCCGATAACGTTATTGCCTTAGATGTAACAGTATTGGAAGTAGTAGTATTCGACGCAGTCGTTGTTTGCCCCTTGGATGTAGGTGTAGTTAGCATGATTTGTTCATTTCCTTTAACAGTAATTCCTTTATATACAAATTTTCCTGACACAGAATTTGGCATTTTCTGAGGAACAATAACCTTTTTCACTTGCGAAAGTTGTGATATATTGGAAATCCGGCCACTACTTTTATCATTCCGTATTTGAATTATATTACCTTCAGCGGTTTTTATTATTTGATAGCCTTGACCAGATCCAATAGAAGTACCTTGAGTTGCGTTACCTGTCAAACGTATCGATTGTTTTGCACCACTTGGAGTTTGAATTATTACAATTTGTCCACCCGCTGACTTTACTATGTTGGTAGGCAACTTTGTTATACCTTGAACTGAAGTACCAGAAAGCTTAAGTGATCCGGATAATGTTGTTTTTGCTACCGTATTAACAGTTGTTACCGTTTGTCTAGTTGTTGAGTTTGAATTTGTGGTAGAAACTAAAACTTGAGGTGTTGGTAATTTGCTTGTAGTAAGAGACTTAATGTCGACTTTTAAAGGAGTTTCTTCAATTTCATTTGGATTCTCTTTATCATGATCAATTCCATCATCTTCTTCAATCATATCCATATTTTCAGGTGAATTTGGATTTGAATAATCAATTAAATTATCCTGAAATTAAAATATCATTTTTGAATATCTATTTAATATTTTGCTAAAAGTACATACTGTTAGTGATAAATCAAAAGATTCTTCTTCCATATCATCTCTAGGTAAATTACTATGTTCAATTGAAGGTTTTTCTACAAATAAAAATTAAATATAAAAAATTTAAATGGTATGATTTAATAAACTACTTAACATGTAAAATATTCGTTTAAATGTTCGTGGCTCTTTTGAAAACCTTTTTATTTAATTGTCAATATTGATAATGAAAATACAATCTTTTTTCAATAAAGTCGATATTTCTACTAAATTCAAATTTAAATTATAGTTTTGTTTGTTTTTCAAAATTATGTACTCGAACGGTTACATCTATACGGTTACATTACGCTTCCAACTTGTTCTCACAGGACAGACTTGATCATATAAATTTCATATGTACATAATTTTCGTTTACATTGTTAACAAAATTATTTATTTACATTTGACATTGCGAATTGTCAAAAGTTTTGTTTACAAATAATCATAACCTATGTTTCTGAAATGTTTTTACCTCCAAATACAGTACATATGTCATGATTATTCACTCAAAATTATCAAACTAAAATTACGCATGTAGTACCCGATAATAATCAACGATATAACAATTAAGGCTTATTAATTTATCGAATTTGCTAAATTTATTTACCAATATGTACCAACTTTGAATAAATAAATTAATTTTCACAATACGAGAGCCATTTGTATTCGCTTAATTCACTCATTTGAAAAAGCCATTTCAAATATTTGAATTCAAACTTTAAAAAAATTGTTTAGTTTTATTTTTTAATTTGATCGAAATATCATCATTACCTTGATCCATTTTTTTACAGCTATTATATTATTATAAAATAAATAATTATTTTCATTTGTATATAAATTTACATTAAATTTGAATTTAAATAAAATCCAAAAGACATACAGATATATTGATAATCACGCGCCCACCATTTATAAAATAAAATGACACAAAATCTAGTTAAACGTCAAAAATAATTTGTTTTAAATTTTCAAACTTTTGTCAGATTTTTTATTTCAATTCACATTTTTATTTACAATTGACACAAAACAATATTTTAATGTAACTAATGACTAATAAATATATGGTTATAAAACTAAAATATTAAAATAAAATTTGTATTAAAAATCAAAACTTTTGACGACTATTTTAAAATCAAAAAAAAAAAAACTTCATTTTGATACTTTTACTAAATGACAGTAGCTGCGATTGAGAGAAGTCAAAAACAGTTTAGCCAACTGATACAATTAAAAATAATTTAACTTTGAAATTTTGTAAAAAATTATAACTAATTGCATTAAAAATAACAAAACTATTTAACTTAATTTAATTTAAATATGTAGTTCTTTCTATACAGTATTTTTAATTTAAGCGAATTCAGTTCACAATATCAATAAATAATTGTAGCTATCGAGTAGGTAGTGGTTATGTGGACAAACTGTAAGGCTTCGCTTACGTTTTATTAAATAGGTGAGTTCCATTCTAACTTTCTAACCGAAAAAGCGGCGCTGTAAGATATAAGCTGAACAATCATTTTGTAATATAATAAGTAAATCAAATTACTTGAAATTTTATACGATAAGGGACCAGTTTTTTTTATAAGCTTTTTTGAGCTTAACCGATGTCTGTTTAATTGATCCTGATTATTTACCACCATTAGAAATAAATATGCATACATTATAATTTATAGTATGTAAGCGTGTAATTCTTTGTATATTTTGCGATGTTCTTTGATACCAATAAGTTTCAATTTTATATAGGCACTTATCGAATGAGCCAAAATAATATCAGATAAATAATCCAGCTGGTATATTATATTTATAGGAAAAGCCAAGATAAAATAATATAATACGAAACGTTACTTTACTGCAACTTACTAATAATATAAATCGACCTTAACTGTCATATGGTGAACCGCCCTTTTATCAAATATTCTAATCAAAAACTTTTCCTTGAAAATGTTAAAAAACTGATTTGGAATGTTGGTCGCACTTTATTATGTGGCGCGTAACCAAACACTATTTTTTATGATTTACGCGTCTGCAATTAGCAGATTTCTAATTAGTTAAACTAGACTACAATTAGTACTGATGAGATACATTTGATCTAAACTTTAATTATGGTGTTAAAACGATATCAAATCCATATTTTAATAATTATGTTTATTAAAAAATTAAAATTATTTCATATATTTGGTAGCAAGACGAGTAAATAACGTACACTTGATAAATAAAACACTTATTTTACTACGTATTTTTCTGATGAGAAATTATTTGTTATAAACAAATACTAGAACCGATAGTAAATGCAAGTTAAACTGTACCGCGAGTCCTCGATTTGACTAGCGGAAGTCTATATTGTCTGGGCATTTTGTAAAAAAAGGCTATAAATTGACAGTCAGAAATGAGTCGTCTATTCGAAACGAATATTTATTTGTGTAGACATACCCGTAAACACAAACCAATTCATATTTGGGACCAACTAAAACTATGTATGACTCAATTCGGTACTTAAAATGGGATTTGCCATTGCCACAAAATACAGAAAAAACGACCGATTCGTTCGTAATTTTGATTTACCACATGTCAAATACAGTATTTGACACTTGTTGATCATTGAGTAAACCAGAGAAATACTCCTCCAAGTGTCGATTACCGCATCGATGTTAACATAGAGGTTTCCATCCTGGTCCCCACTGGCAATAGACCAAGGGCTGAAGGTATAAAAACTTAAGCTTCGTTTTTTGTGTTCCCTGACGTGTACAACAACTTCCATCTTAGCATTGAGGTTCTATTATGAAACATATTTGCTTTCGAAAAATTCGATTCGCGGCGAATTGTAGTATTACGAAATTTTTTAGCTTTCGAATAATTCGATATGAATCGAACTTTACGAAACTGTGACGTCAAAATCCGACTATTCTATAGATTGCGAATAGCGAATTATTCGACATGTCAATGATAGTGGTTGATTTATCTTGTGTTAAATAAAGCTAATTCAATTATTTTGTTAAATATTAAAAATATTTTTGAGTTTTAAAGATGTAAGATGTTAATGACAGTAGTTCTATATTTTTATTGTGTGATAAATAGAGATAAGTTATTTTTTTCGTGACAAATAAAGACAATTAGTTAAATTTCGTGTGTAAATAAAGACAATTAGTTAAATTTTGGGTGATTTTGGGTATTGAAGATAAACTTCATGCGTTTAAATTTGACAATTCGCTTATGTTTCACAATAAGCATATTCTTCGCGTATCGAATCTTTAGATATCGAATTTTCCGAAAACGAATTTTGTTTCATAATAGACTCCCAGTTGATGAATACTGCCTACAAATTTATAGCCAATCGATCTAACATCAATGGCCAACCGGTCTCACATCTTGGATACCCAAGCTGAGACCGCCTCTTAGAAATAAACACATGGTCAATTTAACTTCGGGAAGTCTTGCATTGATTAACACTCGTGTTAGTCAATGCAATATTATCGAAGTCACCAATATTATCGAAGTCATCCCCACTTTAAAGTAATACGTAACCTTGGGACACATATTGGTCTCCGCTTTTTGGACATTGAGTTTTTTGGAGAGCAACGAGCTCCAAACTATAATCTTTAATGGCTGATACAGTGTCATCAAGCGCCCCTGATTTCTCAGCGACAGCACACTCAAAGTTTTGTAACAATATATTTGTAAGGAAGCAGTCAGCCCAGCAATCTACGCACAATTTACGACAGGCACAGAATACTGCGGTGGTATTCAACGGATATTATGCTCTTACAAATATTTAAGAGCATAATTATTGTAAATAAATATTGTGGTGCTCTCATCACAGGGACCAATAGTGAAAATGTAATTGGTTTTTAGAGGAAACTTCAAATAGATAATCGTTGATTTTAGGAAGCAAATAAGTTAACCAAATTAGAGGTGGCGAATAATTTGAACAAATCGGGGGTTGTTGTTTTCCAAGAAATATTAATGTAGTAAATGATAAATGGCGCATAGTAAATGATAAATAGTAACAAAATTGAGGTAATTTTCCTAAACAATGAGCCTGTTTAGACGAGTATGCACTACATCGCACTATTAAACACTTTTCGCGTTTAGACGTTAGTATAAAACTGTCGACACCAATTGCAATTTATATATGTATGCGTAAGATTATTTACATTTCAATGATGCTTCGAAAAGAAAGGTTATAAACAAAACCCTCTCTATTACAAGCCGTCTTCTAACTTTCGTTGACACAGACAAACAAAACCAATATGGAAAATTGTGTGTAGTAGTGCGTTCGAAATCCATATAAAAATAATGTTTTTTTCTCATATTTTCTGTTTCTATTGCGAATGTTTATTTTATTTTACAATATATTCGACATGTTTTTTACTTACAATACATTCTTATATTGATATGATTAGATAGCATTATTATCATGCGATGAATACGACTTGAAATAAACAGGGCTTTGTTCGTACTACATATTTTGTAATTCGTTTATGATCGCGCGATCAGCCATTTTGCATTTAATTTCATTCAAGTTATACCAGGGGCGGTTTGCAATTATATCAGCGCCTGGCGCAGTTTTATACTTATTCGCCCCATACATTAAGTTCATTAATTTTTTGTCGAATTCGAATATTAAATTCTTGAAATGATGAATAGTTAATTAAACTTATAAAAATGTATTTTGTTAAATGTATTCAATTACTACATATTTTCTATTCCACATCATTCAAAGGGTTTATTAAAAGCTTCTACTCTAAAACACTTGATTGTAGTGTTAGTTCATAAAATTGTGTAAAAAAATAAAATATGTAACTAATTCTAATATGAATACGAATATAACATAAGAAAACATAACAAATATAGTTGGTTTTGTCTAATCACAGCAAATCAATCGCTCCTTTTCGGGTTTGATTCGTAGGGTTCATAAAAATATAGTGCACTAAATTCCACTCATACCTAAAAAAAATACAATTATATTGTTATACAACATTTTTATATTTTTTATTCGTTTATATAAAAGTATCATAATTGTTAGCTAGTACGGAGTGTCGTGATAACCAATTTGATTTTTTGGAATTTACTTCATTGAATGAATATTTTAAATTTTTTTTTTAAATATTAACTATTTGAAACAGTAATTTCTTATAAAATATATTTAGATTAACTTTGTATTTTAAAATTTTTATTTATTACAATTTAACATAATAAATTAAAAGAAAATATATGTGATATTGTGATAATAACATGTAAGTTTATTTTTCCTTCTTGATTATTTTAAATAAAACCACTTAAAACTTATTAAAATATATTTTATTTATTATTTTTAACCACCTTGTTTTCCTTCTTCGGTTTTTCACACAACAATAAAAATTCTTCTTCCCTTTCGGAAGTTATTCTAACACCCTCCCGGCGCAAAAATGTATACATCAAAAGTGTACAGTATAAGAACGGTTTACGTACAGTTTTTTTAATAACACACTACCACATATACATCCTTATTTCTTTTACTCTACAGAATATATTCCTACTACATATTTTGTATATAATTCGTATATGATTACGCGATCAGCCATTTTGCAATTAATTTCATTCAAGTTAAACCATCCTAACCGTGCACGATGTTTTTGTTTAGAAATTATTTTAAATATTTTATTATGTCATATAGATTTTTATAGATATGTGAGATTGCTTCTGCATATTATGTGTTAGGTAAGAAGCAATATTTATAATTTATTGTCTTATTTTTTACTAACTCTTTTAATATTTTTAGGTGTCATTCTGTAATCTGGATAAAACGCTGTTCCTAGTTCTGTTAAAGATTATTTATTTAAAAAGGAAATTTCTTTATTATTGTATATAACAAAATTAAATGTGTACGTACAAATTACGCCTAGATGGCACGTAAAAATAAACGAATTAGCGAGTCGTAAATGTTACGCTTTTGCGTACACATTACGAATACGTTTATTTACATAAATACATATATAAAGGTCGTCGTAAATTAGTTTAAATTCTCTCTTTACATAACATAACATTCTACATAAAATAAAGTGTACTGTTTTAGTGTAACTTTTACGAATAGTTTAGTATTGCAAAATCTCCGTAAACTGTACGTAAACGTAACGCAGTGCCAAAAGGAGAAACCAAATATCCGTCATAATTAACCAAATAACTTATATTACTATAAGGGAAATCGTGAACATTTCCATAGTAAATGCTAACGACAACATGATTTCGTTCAATTTTGTTTCGGATAAAAATTCTAGATGGCATACCAAACGTTTTTAACGAGAACAATAGATGGCACGTCAACCAATTTTTTTATTTTTTATTTTTTCATAAAATTTCATAACAGCTGTCATTAATGGTACTATTGTTGTTATTTCAAAGTGTAGCGTCTCACGTCTGTGAAGTGAATAATAATAATTTGTTTTGTGAATTAAAAGTGTTGTATATTTTGTTTTATAAAAACCTTTCATAAATTATAAAATAACATAAATAAATAAGTTATTTTAAAATAACATAAATATAAAGTGCTTGTTTTATCAAAATGCCGCTGAAGTGTTTTAATTGTTCAGCGAAGATTGGTTTGCATTCGTAAGTAGTAATTGATGCGAAAGATAGCTAAAACATAATTATTCATCACTTTAGATGCTAATTAACACAATATAAATATGTTGTTTGTTTTAAATTTATTAAAATGTAAAGTTTAACCTATAAAAAAGTGATTTTATACCACCAAGCAATTGGACTATTCGAATTAGTAGCTAATTTTAGATAAATTTTGCATATATTTTCGGTTAAAGGTTTTATTTTTACAATTTATATTGCCTCAAGCGTATACTGAATAAAAGAGCTGATTGTACCCTTTAATTTATAGCGCACCATCATCTGAAGATTACAGGAAAATTTGGCGAGATATTGTTCCAAATGTCAAAGCTAATGAATTGGATTATCCTTCATTTAAACTTTGTTCCAAACATTTCGAGGAAAAATATTTAACCACTGGTAATCATCTTACAAGAAATGCGGTACCTTCGAAATTTGTTTTGGACAATGACATGTGGTAAGTTAAACCAACATTTCTTTTTAATGTAATTATGTTAAAGCTTGTAATAATAAAATTGTTATATTTGCGCCTAGGTATACTATTGAATATGATGAGGATGCGACATTAAATGTTCCTACTGAAATAATTAACTATAAAAAGCCAGAATGTAATAAAATTTCATGTAATGATAACACAACAAACTTAGAAAACGAACCACCAAATTACCCTTCAACGTCAGCCATGAATACGCCACCGAATTATCCTTCAACGTCAATCACGACGTCACCACCAATCAAAAAAGCAAAAAGTGGAAATATTCTACCAACAACACCGCAATCAAGTGATGCCATTAGCCGTCAGTTCAGATATACTGGAGACATTGATGCATCTTACAATTACACACCACGTACTTCAAAGCGAGCTATATCCAAATTGAAAGAGGAAATTGGGAAAACTCGAAAATTAAACAAGGCTCTTGTCACAAAATGTAATCGTTATCAAAAAAAGGTACAAGATTTCGAAAATTTCATGAAGAGGTTAGAGAAAGAAGGGATTATTAGTGGAGGATCGCGTGATACATTAAATGTAAGAAAATTATTTTAATTAAGCGCTTTACCCACAGGAAATCAAAAAGAAAAATTGGATGAAAAATACTTAATACGGTTTTAATTTTTAGTTTTCTTACGGGCAAAGCACTTTAAAATCAAACATTTATTTATTTGATATATTATTGTATATATTTATATACATATATACAATATATTGTATATATTCAAGTATATTAAATATATATTTGATTGTATATACCTTATGTTATTTGCTATATTAATTGTCAATACTAAAATATTTATAATTATTTTTTTAATTTATTAGGACATAAGCCAAGAACAATCATTTATTTATGAATTAAAATCCGGTGTAAAATTTGGCAAATATACACCGAAGTTGCGTCAGTTTGCGATGACCATGTCATTTTTTTCAACTGCTGGTTATGAGCATCTTCGGCAATTTTTTATTAAAAGTATCAAACTACCACATATAAGGACCATAAGACAATGGTACCAGAACTCAACAGGCAGTCCTGGTATTACAATACAAGCCGTGGAACATTTGCGGCAAAAAATCCAAACAGAGAATAAAGATATCTATTTCTCCATAATGATGGACGAAATGTCAATCAAAAAATGTATTGATTGGGACAATAAAAATAAGGAGTTTGTGGGGTTTGTTAATTATGGCGCAGGGTGTTTGGATGATAATGTAGATGATGAACAAACACAGGCATCTAATGTGTTAGTGTTCTTCATTTGTGCTATAAATTTAAAATTTAAAATACCTATTGCATATTTTTTTATTAATTCCTTAAATGCAGCAGACCGAGCACATATAATAAAATTTGTCATATCCCACTTACGCGAGGAGTGTAATGCGAACATTATAACGTTAACATTTGACGGGCTTAAGGCAAATTTTAGTATGGTCAAATTGTTAGGAGCCGAATTACCACAAAAGCCTTATTTTTATGTCGAACCTAGTGATCAAAAAATTTTTATTTATTTGGATAATTGTCACATGATTAAACTTATACGTAATCATTTCAAATTAAAACGTACATTTTATACAAAAAATGACGATAAAATTGAATGGCATTACATTGAAAAACTAAATAATATTCAAACTGAAAGCGGACTTGCACTTGCACCAAGAATTAATGCCACACATATAAAGTTTGAAAATTCTATAATGCGGGTAAAATATGCAGTGCAAGTGTTTAGTCGCAGTGTAGCAAACGCATTAGAATATTTAAGCCAAACCGATCCAATATTTAAGGATTGTATGCCTACTGTTAAATTTTTACTAATTATTAATGATTGTTTTGATATTTTTAATAGTAATAGTTTAATGGCAAAATATTATTTTAAACGACCTCTCTCTAAATCGACACACGAAACTTTTTTTAAAAATTTAGAATATTTAAAACAAACTATCAATGAATTAAAATATGTTAACAAATATCATCAAAAATTAAATGTAATACAAAGTAATTTCAATACAGGATTTTTAGGTTTTTTAATAAATTCCGAAAGTCTAAAAATTATGTACAATGAATTAATTGTAAATGATAAATTAGATTATTTGTTAACATATAAGTTTAGCCAGGATCACTTAGAGTTGTTTTTTGGGTTGATTCGTTATCGAACTGGCCGAAACGACAATCCAACATGCAAACAATTTATAGCATCCTATAAACGGCTAGTTGTTAATAAATCTATAAAAGCGCAAGGTACGGGTAATGTTTCCTTGCCAGAAATATTAACTATTTCATCCAGCCGAAAGACAAATCAATTAAATTTAAATGATGATGTTGTATTAGATTTAATTGAAGTCGAGCTGGATGAATACTCGTGTGATATAATAACGTATTTAGCTGGGTATATTGAAGCCAAACAATTGCCTAAATTTTTAAAATGTAAGGAATGTCTCCAAATTTTAAATAAAAGTGCACGGTTGGAGCTAAATCTAGGTTTATTTAATTTAAAAAAATGGGGTAAATTAATGACCCCATCATTAAATACATACAAAATTTTAGTCGAATGTGAGAAAATTTTTAAAAGTAGTGTTAATATTAATGTAAAATTAGAATATAGTAAGTTAGTTTTACGATCAATACAAAATATTAGTTTAATCGATTTAATTTTTATAGATAATAGCAATCACTTATACTCTAGATTTAATATTAATGATATAGAAAATCATTTTTACGTGTTAATTAAAACTATCATAAATATATATTATAAAATAAGATTTTTTCATTTTGCAAAACAAGAGAATTTAAAAAAAATTGGTGTAAGAAAAAAATTAACGAAGTTAATTCATTTTAATGAAATGAAATAATTAAAAAAAAATAAAATTTGGTTTTATTTATTTATTATTGTATATAAATATAAGCCCATGTACTCCAATCCCGATTATAAAATTTAAAATTTTTTTTTTAGATTTAAAATTTTTGTTTCGTTAATAATTCGTTGAATATAAAAAACTGTAGATAAAAAAATGTAAACATTTCGTTCAACTACTACTAGTGCCATCTATGATTTTTATACGAACTATAACATGTTGGCACATGAATTCGACGCGATTTCCCTTATAGAAATATAAGTTATTTGTAATTAACTTCAACCCTCCCGGCACAAAAATGTATACATCAAAAGTGTACAGTATACGAACGGTTTACATACATCATTATTTTTTATACACTATACAGAATATATTTGTACTACATGTTTTGTAATTCGTAAATGATCGAGCGATCAGCCATTTTGCATTTAATTTCATTCAAGTTAAATCATCCTAAACTTACGCGATATTTTTGTTTGGAAATTATTTTAAATAATTTTATTATTTCATATAGATTTTTATCGCAGAATTTCTTCTTTATATTATGTCATTGCTTCTTTATATTATGTATGGTATTATGACAATGGCTTTTTTTCTGACTTTTCTAGCGGCTAGAAAAGACAAACTGAGCGAGAAAACTAACAGGTATACAAAATATACACATGTGTAAGTGAATACAGTATAGTAAATATCAAAATCGTTACATGTCAAAAAACTAGCATAGCTCAATTTTTCTAGCAAATAAAGTGGGCAATTCTAGCAGAAAATAATTACATTTTGATTCTTTTTTTTGACATATGTACTTTTTATTTGACATTTCGACATTTTGAAATTTTGAATAGCGACATTTTGAAAATAAAATCTAAAATTAAATTTAAGATCAATAATCTTCAAATATAAACAATTATAAATAAAATTTCACAATGTGATAGTGATATTGTTAATTTTTATTTTGTTTATGTTTTGTGATGCTGACAAAACATGTGTCAGCATCACAAAACATGTGTCATCCATTATAATAGTGTTGTCTCCTGTTTCTTTCTCTGTCTTGCTAAAATTAGTTTGCAGAACTTTATAGCACTTCAAAACTAGCCAGTGTCATAATACCATTAGGTTATGGTATTTAGGAAAACTAAATAAACCTTTAGGGAACCTAGTAACGCAATTTCAATTAAAATTACACCAAAAACGTTTTATATTATATCAAACTTTTGATAAAATATTTTTACTGTTTTGAAGTTTGATATTCAAAAATTTGAAATTATAGACAATGAAGATATAATTTTATGTTCTCTGTCACACACCAAATACGATTTTTAAATTTATTTTTTGTACCACAGTTTGTGCAAGCCGTATCCATTAAGAGGCTTGAAATCGGTGGTGTGAATAGTCATATATATCTATCAAAACGTCAAAAGTTGACAACACGATCGGTTGTTTGTACTAGAGTAAGTAAGATATCAATAGTAAGATTACAACACTTAATCGGTTTTTTCATTTTTAATGAGTAAGACTGAAAATATTGTTGATAACGTCAATTGGTTTTTTGTACAAGTGTAAGTAAGACAGCAAATACTGTATTAAAACATATGCATCAATTTGTTAACTTATATATTTTAAATGCAACCGTTCCACTCTGTAACAAGAAATTAATTTATTTGAACTAAAAAGGGACTAGTAGAGATTATATTGTACCTTATAAATATTATGTAAATTAATTTAACCAATATAACTTAAGGACAATGGCTAAAATATACCTTTAAAAAATACAGTTCCAAATTGGCTCTCTGCTCCAAACTGGCCAATGAAATATAATTTTCATCGTTTTCACAACAGTAAAGAAACTATAATTTACCAATATCATCTGCCCAAGTATAAGGGGACGGTCAACAATGTTTTGATAATTTATAAATGAAAAATGGTCACTAACAGATTTATCGAAAAAATCGGTAGTTTTTTTTTTAAATTTTAACAATTTTTTACTGATTGTAAATTGATGTAATCGGTCATATGGCGATGGGTTTACCATGCAATTTCAGTTCTCGCTATTGACCAACAATTTATACAAATTAAATAATTACATCTTGCACCGGTGACTGAGTTGTGTGTAAACAAACGTTCGTTTGGTTGACCACTTACAACGTTCGCCAATTCGTCAAGTGGTTCCATAGATCTGTTGAGAAATGCGGTAAAAAGACGTTTACAGCCTCTATACCATAGTTTAGTTTTAGTTTTTCGTTGATAAACTCATTAGTCAGTAAGAAAAAAAATAGTAATCTTAGTATAAAAAAAAACCTGTGGGCTTCATTCTGTTAAGAGATACGGTAAAGCATGAGTAGCCATTGTAGAATGCCATACATGATTATACATACTCAAATTTTGATTTAAATGTAGATTACAATTTTATTGCGTTAATTTTATTTTTAAAATAAATTAGAGCTATGTTAAGTCTTCGGTTAAATTTGGACTACTTAAAATTATTATTATTATATCTATATTATATTATTATCAAATATTAATGTTATATGTTTTGTAATAAATAATTGCTGAGCTTCTTCACGAGACATATACAGTTTTGTATACAATTGCTGCCCTGCTGGCGTATCCATTTCAATTTTTATAACGTTCATAGCTTTAGTTAAATGTTCCATAGCTTCTTTTAATTTTTCCAAATTATATTCTTTCGCATCTGTCTTACGGAACTCCAGTTCTAAAATACAGTTATGCAGCTCAAACAAAATGATTGCAGTATAAAATGCTAAGCGTATGGATGCAGGATCTAAAATAGTTACTATACTTAGAAGCTCTTTACATAATAATAGTTTATTGTTTAATAATGATATAGACATTTGGCTTGTTAGATATCCTGATTGGCTGCCATATAGTTGAATTAGTGAATGTTTCAGTGCAAATAAATGGTAATGATGAGGATGTAAAAGTTGTGTAAACTTGTCAATGAGCATTTCAATTTCTTTTACACTAGATTGTTTATTAACTGTTATATTATCAACATCCTCACTCATTTTGGACATTAAAAATGAATTTTGTTCGAATGTTAGTTGTGCTGGGCATTTGTCGCATGCCCAATCAGATTTCTCATCTAAAGGATTAATTGGCAATAGATAACCGTCACATGTCCCCAAATCAGAACCAATACATTTTAGTGCTGATAAATAAGTTCCTAATTCCGTAGGATCAGAGCATCGTTCACAGCTGCATTCAAAATATTTTGTTACTTTTAAATGATCGCGTCTCATTTGTGTACCCCATAATATATGTGTGTACATAATTTTTAAATGCTCTTCTTTTTCAATATTTTTTCCCGCTTTCAAACTAATTTTATACCCTTGGTCAATATCAAATATATAAAAACAATTTGGTACACATGAATGTTTCATAAGGCGTGCCGTTGGAAACACTCCACTAACTTCTTGTCCATTTTTCAAACATATCACCATAAAATTCACTTCGATAATACCACAAATTTTATGAATGGTTTCTGAATCGCAATTCGGTAGAAATATATTTCCTGTCTGTTTTTCTGCAACACGAATTGGTTCAATAAAATTCGTTTGTAAATATGATACAATCCGCCTTTCTGCATCCCTATATTAAAGTAAAACGTAAGAAATATTTAAATATTATCGATCTACTATAGTATCTACTATATATATAATATTCATAAAAACTTGGCACTTTCAGTGTTGAATTTCTTGTTTGGCCACCATTAAAAGAAAATACTTAGGTTTTAAAACGTGCGATAATCAGAAGTGTTTGACCAGAAGTGACTGTCAGGATTATTTAACTACGTTATTTAGCTATGTAATTTGATTAGAACTTGTAGAAATTTTATTTAATTTTTAATTAATTTAATGTTTTAATTATGTGGTTTTCCAGATCTAAATTAACACCATATTCATATATAAAACCGAAAAATATTAAATTTTTAAATTAGGCCAAATCACAAACAAAAATAATTTTCATTGTTGACCAGTGACTACCTGAGAGGCTGAGATTCCTCACAAAATTCGTAACTGTTTTAGAAGACATATTATAAAGTCGCGATAAGTGCCAACTACAAAACCTTTAAAATAGTTCATGAATTGTATTTAAGTATTACGTAGTTAAGAGCAATTCAAACTTAATTTAAAAATATTTTCCACTTAGTCGAGTAAATTAATTAAAATTTAAAAGATCATATCAATTAAAATTAATTAACTGAGTTTAACATTTCATTTACCGAGTAAATAAAATCTAATTTTAAATAATTTAGTATAACGAATGAATATGTTTAACTTACCCAGACTAATACAATTTTAGGTATTTATATATTATGCATATATAAAAATTATATTTATATATATATATATATATATATATATATATATAATATATATATATATATATATATATATATATATATATATATATATATATATATATATATATATATATACATATGTATTTATAAATTTATAAATTTGCTCTCTATCATACTTACAAGTAGTATTCCGTATTTAATCGTTTATCATGATGACTTTCCATTTCCATAATTTGTCTCCATTTTTTGGGATTAAATCTTTGAAGTAATAAACATTTTAACGGAAGAATAGCATCGGAACGATAAAAGTCAAATAATGCGTCATTGTCATGATCTAATGATGGCCCATTTTTCAAACATAATATTGAACATTCCAATCCATGCAACGCCGGATCTGCTAGTCCCACACAAGTAGTTGAACATGAAGGCCATTTACATCTAAAATATGTATATACGAGTACATATTGCAGTTTTATTTATAATAATTAATTTATATAAGTATTTACTTTGGGCATTGGGAAAATCCAATTCGAACCAATTTGTAACATCCAATGCACGGAATCATTTGCATTTCTAATTCTTCTTCAGAGATAATTATTTTTGGTCCATAAATTAATGGTGCTTCCGAAAAAATATTTGTACCCTCTGAAATGTCTCTAGAGGCTTTTAATAGTTTTCCATACTCTTTTGTATCAAGGGACTAAATAAAAATATTTAAATTCATTTTACAAACGACTGAACCCATTTTAAAGAAATCAAATTACGAAACCTCATAACAACGACAGACAGTTTTATGAATTTTCCAATGTTGTTTTTGATGTTCGGTGCTACAATACGAAATATTTTTACATCCAGTACACTTATATGGTGCCGCGATTGAACACACAACACACACATTAACTAAACTCATTTTATTTTTAGATTGCCACAAAATTATATATCAAACTTTTCACAATTAATTAAATTTTATCTTATAATCTTACAAATTAAGATGCTTAAATTTGATAAGAATGCTTAAACGATATATGCATCTAACGTAATTAACAAAACAAAATATGATGTTTTAAATTTAATTAACTAAGTTAATCAAAAGAATTAAATGTCTAATTATATAAATTTTGGTTAAGTATAACAAAATGACTAGATCGTGATAGTACGATAGATTGAAATAAACTATATATTATAACTTATAATTATAAACCGAAGAGGAAAAACGTGCGGAAAATTTATAATTTTAGGCAGGTATTTAAAACTACGAAAAGATGAAAAGTTTGACGTACGAAAATAATTTGTTAGATTGTTAATTTTCATCTTTTAATATTTTAAATAATTTATGAATGTAGCCCTGTGGCTAGTCCCAATAGGAACAGCAAAAGTATATTATAGATATATTTAGATCCATCGGCTTTGAGCTTTCGATATTGTAGGTTGATCATACACCTTGAACGTTCCACAATTGTTCTGTTCATTCTCTTTGCAAGACAAAATGTGAGGAGTGTATACATTTATAAATTGATGCTGTATACCGTGTTGTTCAAGGAAACTTTCAAACTCCTTGGAACAATATTTAGTACCATTTTCAGTTCTAAATTTCTTTATTTTGCGACCAGTCTGATTTTCTACGTACGATTTGAAATTAATAAATGATTCAAACAGTTGAGATTCGGACGACAAAAAATAGATAAATAGTTTCCTTGAACAATCATCGATGAATGATAACAAATATTTTGCGGCACCTATTGAATTGTGCCTCCATCGGACCACAAACATCTGAATGGATTAAATCAAGCACATTATCTGAACGCTTACCACTAAGCTTGAAAGGGAGGCGCGCGATTGCTTGCCTATTGCACAAACTTTACATTTCGTGATTTCATCATTTTGGAAAATCATGTCTCAAAGTGTTTTGTAATTTACATGATCGAAACGTCTGTGCCATTTAATTGCTCTGCTTTCTTTTGATTTTGACAACATATATTTATCACTGGAGCTTGAAAACTTGTATACACCATCCTGTGACTGACATTGTGCAAATAAATAACCTTTTTTGTCATAGATTTTACCACCATCACTATCAAACACAATTTTATTTCCGTTTTCGACAATTTTACTGACCGACAAAAGATTAGCAGACAGATCAAGAACATGTAAGACTTCTTTTACTAGTATTTTTATTTTTTTCATTATATTATTATATTATTATATTATTATATTATTATATTATTATATTATTATATTATTATATTATTATATTATTATATTATTATATTATTATATTATTATATTATTATATTATTATATTATTATATTATTATATTATTATATTATTATATTATTATATTATTATATTATTATATTATTATATTATTATATTATTATATTATTATATTATTATATTATTATATTATTATATTATTATATTATTATATTATTATATTATTATATTATTATATTATTATATTATTATATTATTATATTATTATATTATTATATTATTATATTATTATATTATTATATTATTATATTATTATATTATTATATTATTATATTATTATATTATTATATTATTATATTATTATATTATTATATTATTATATTATTATATTATTATATTATTATATTATTATATTATTATATTATTATATTATTATATTATTATATTATTATATTATTATATTATTATATTATTATATTATTATATTATTATATTATTATATTATTATATTATTATATTATTATATTATTATATTATTATATTATTATATTATTATATTATTATATTATTATATTATTATATTATTATATTATTATATTATTATATTATTATATTATTATATTATTATATTATTATATTATTATATTATTATATTATTATATTATTATATTATTATATTATTATATTATTATATTATTATATTATTATATTATTATATTATTATATTATTATATTATTATATTATTATATTATTATATTATTATATTATTATATTATTATATTATTATATTATTATATTATTATATTATTATATTATTATATTATTATATTATTATATTATTATATTATTATATTATTATATTATTATATTATTATATTATTATATTATTATATTATTATATTATTATATTATTATATTATTATATTATTATATTATTATATTATTATATTATTATATTATTATATTATTATATTATTATATTATTATATTATTATATTATTATATTATTATATTATTATATTATTATATTATTATATTATTATATTATTATATTATTATATTATTATATTATTATATTATTATATTATTATATTATTATATTATTATATTATTATATTATTATATTATTATATTATTATATTATTATATTATTATATTATTATATTATTATATTATTATATTATTATATTATTATATTATTATATTATTATATTATTATATTATTATATTATTATATTATTATATTATTATATTATTATATTATTATATTATTATATTATTATATTATTATATTATTATATTATTATATTATTATATTATTATATTATTATATTATTATATTATTATATTATTATATTATTATATTATTATATTATTATATTATTATATTATTATATTATTATATTATTATATTATTATATTATTATATTATTATATTATTATATTATTATATTATTATATTATTATATTATTATATTATTATATTATTATATTATTATATTATTATATTATTATATTATTATATTATTATATTATTATATTATTATATTATTATATTATTATATTATTATATTATTATATTATTATATTATTATATTATTATATTATTATATTATTATATTATTATATTATTATATTATTATATTATTATATTATTATATTATTATATTATTATATTATTATATTATTATATTATTATATTATTATATTATTATATTATTATATTATTATATTATTATATTATTATATTATTATATTATTATATTATTATATTATTATATTATTATATTATTATATTATTATATTATTATATTATTATATTATTATATTATTATATTATTATATTATTATATTATTATATTATTATATTATTATATTATTATATTATTATATTATTATATTATTATATTATTATATTATTATATTATTATATTATTATATTATTATATTATTATATTATTATATTATTATATTATTATATTATTATATTATTATATTATTATATTATTATATTATTATATTATTATATTATTATATTATTATATTATTATATTATTATATTATTATATTATTATATTATTATATTATTATATTATTATATTATTATATTATTATATTATTATATTATTATATTATTATATTATTATATTATTATATTATTATATTATTATATTATTATATTATTATATTATTATATTATTATATTATTATATTATTATATTATTATATTATTATATTATTATATTATTATATTATTATATTATTATATTATTATATTATTATATTATTATATTATTATATTATTATATTATTATATTATTATATTATTATATTATTATATTATTATATTATTATATTATTATATTATTATATTATTATATTATTATATTATTATATTATTATATTATTATATTATTATATTATTATATTATTATATTATTATATTATTATATTATTATATTATTATATTATTATATTATTATATTATTATATTATTATATTATTATATTATTATATTATTATATTATTATATTATTATATTATTATATTATTATATTATTATATTATTATATTATTATATTATTATATTATTATATTATTATATTATTATATTATTATATTATTATATTATTATATTATTATATTATTATATTATTATATTATTATATTATTATATTATTATATTATTATATTATTATATTATTATATTATTATATTATTATATTATTATATTATTATATTATTATATTATTATATTATTATATTATTATATTATTATATTATTATATTATTATATTATTATATTATTATATTATTATATTATTATATTATTATATTATTATATTATTATATTATTATATTATTATATTATTATATTATTATATTATTATATTATTATATTATTATATTATTATATTATTATATTATTATATTATTATATTATTATATTATTATATTATTATATTATTATATTATTATATTATTATATTATTATATTATTATATTATTATATTATTATATTATTATATTATTATATTATTATATTATTATATTATTATATTATTATATTATTATATTATTATATTATTATATTATTATATTATTATATTATTATATTATTATATTATTATATTATTATATTATTATATTATTATATTATTATATTATTATATTATTATATTATTATATTATTATATTATTATATTATTATATTATTATATTATTATATTATTATATTATTATATTATTATATTATTATATTATTATATTATTATATTATTATATTATTATATTATTATATTATTATATTATTATATTATTATATTATTATATTATTATATTATTATATTATTATATTATTATATTATTATATTATTATATTATTATATTATTATATTATTATATTATTATATTATTATATTATTATATTATTATATTATTATATTATTATATTATTATATTATTATATTATTATATTATTATATTATTATATTATTATATTATTATATTATTATATTATTATATTATTATATTATTATATTATTATATTATTATATTATTATATTATTATATTATTATATTATTATATTATTATATTATTATATTATTATATTATTATATTATTATATTATTATATTATTATATTATTACATTATTATATTATTGGTATTGTAATAAATTTATTAACTGTAAATTTCAGAGTTATTAATTCAATTCATTACAGCCTACGGCTAAAAGCTATTAGTTAATTAATAGATTCTGTTTTCAGGGAACCTTAGCAGATTACAGATGGATGGTGGCACACTGGAGTTGCTGATAAGAGATGACAGAATGCAGAGCAGTTCAATAAAACTGTGATTGTCTTATACTAACAATAGTTTGAATATTGGCTTTTCTTTTCCTATACCTCCATAAAATTTACTAACTATTGACTGTCACGGTGTTTGTAACCGGGTCGATCTCAATAATTAACTAATATCCTACCTTTTCCTTCCAAATATATGTAAAAATGGGTGTACGGTGGGCCCAGCTCTTTCCGGAAGATCCCGCTTAATACTTGGTAGTACATTTTAAGTCAATCAATCAATCAATCAATCAATTGTATTTACTAAAAAATGCATTGCTTTCGTTTGACTTTAATACGTACTGTGTGTCAAGCAATTTCATTTTAATGTGATCTGCGTTGATGGATTCACTTGCCTCAAAACTCTGAATAAGAGATTTATATTCATTTGTCAAACCTGCCAACATTATTGCAGCCAACCAGTCATCATCTATTTTGATGTAATTTTGCATGTTTTCACTATTTGTTAAACGAATTGAAATCAGAGTTCGCAATAACGTAAATTTTCTTAATAATCCACGGTCTTCATACAAATTTTTGATGTTGACCCATATTTCAAGGGCTGAATTACAATTGAGAATGTGAACAAAAAGTTCCAGTTCAACGCCTAGAGCCAACGTTGATTTTGATTCACGTAACATGTCCTCATTATTTTCTTCTAGCAATCATCATTATCATCATCATCTAGAGACTTCTTAATACACTTATGCCATTCTGCATAGCAAACCACCACCACATATGATAATTATCAGCACCACGTAGTATTCGGATGTGAAAATTCGATTTGCCATCTCCTTCTAATAAAACGTGTTGATGACGATACTAATTTTACGATAAATGTAAAATCAATCTGAACAGGAATTAAATGCAAAGTTCAATTACTTGCTTAGACAATTGACTATTTAATTTTATACAACAAATGTATTAACGATTTAAAATATTTGCGATGAATACAGAATCAATTAACCTGGTACCTGGGCCCATAGCCTATTAGCAAAACGAAAAATAAAGATGCTTCCTTTATTTGATGCTCTGCTAATAGGTTATATCTCAGTGTTTTCATACGCAGAATGTCCTTTATGTTTGAAGCTCGGCATACATGACATCAGGAAAAAAGCGAGATCTCTTTATTCTATATTTTATTCAAAGTTTAATTTTTAGTCATAATAACCGTTTAAAGCGATTACATCTGACCATATCAGATTATCAGATATAATTTGATGTTTGCACTATGATAAACTTTTTCCGATTTAATGCTTGTTTATCAATGCACGCTTATTTATGTTATAATTGACAGCTTTAATTCTTAAATCTCGACGTAAATGTTCGTTTTAAGGTGCAATAACAATATGTTCATCCGAATTATTTTAACGTTCGTCTTTTTGGTTTAAGCTTTAAGTTTTGCTCAGTAAGCCAAGGTTCTCTTTAAAATTATTTTCAGTTGCCGTAGTTGATGTTTCACCAGGAATAGTTGCAATTGTTCCTTCTTTTGGTGTTTCTCGGGTGTCTCTAAAACGCAATCTAACTAAAACGATGTTTTTCCTCTACACCATAATGTGAGCCATAAAAGAGCTCATCACATCTTCTTCTATCGGATTGGTGGTCTGATTTTACCTTATTCCTTGTCCCTCTGAATCTATTGATTTACAAAAACTTCAAACTTGCAGCTTATCAAGGTCCAAAAGCGGCCCGTCCAACATTCACGACCATACCTTCATCTGAGCTAGCGGGATAAATATAGCTGCGGTGGGAGCACCTGGACAATCTATGTATTTGATCAGAGCACAAGCTTGCGCCTGATGAAATGTAATATTTTAGGAGACGACAAAATAAAAGAACGCGTGTTAGCTGTTAAGTGACTCGAAACGAACAAGCACCGAGAGCATCAACATTTATTGTAGGTATAAAACTTTAATATAAGACATTACATATATATTAGGTTTTACTACTTCAACATTCCCACTAAACACTAATATTTTACTTAAATTTAATTCCCATCCCGGTTGTACAATTGATATCCTGAATAGCAGATGACGTCGCCATATATTCTGCTTCCATTGTAAATAACGCGACTGTTATAATAACGCAAATGATAACCGGTGATGGATTTGCGTTCATCTTCATCACTACCCCAATCAGCATCGTAGTAACCATGAGTAACACATGAATTTGTTAGTTTAGAAAACTCTAATTTTGCCCTGGCAGTGCCATTCAAGTATCGCAGAATTCTCTTCACTGCCAACTAATGCGCTTTTCCGGGATCATTATTGAATCTACTGACTTTTCTGACTGCATAGTTAATGTCTGGTCGAGAAACTTGGGACACGAACAGAATGCTTGCCATTGCCTGCTTATATGGCACGTTCCTCATTTGGTCACGTTCGGAATTTGTTTTAGGACACATTGATTTGAAGAGTTCACATTTGGATCGATGGACTCATACTGAATCGCAGTAATATCTCATTTATATACTGCTCCCGTGTTATCTGTATTCCATGGCAGTATCTCGCTTCTCCAATGTCTTTCATCTTACAGTTTTCCTTTGATTTGGTTTTAACCGATGACTTGAATTTCTGGTCACTTGAAAATAATAAGAAATCGTCGACGTATACTGATAAAAACAGCATCCTATCCCCTTCTATTTTGTAGTACATGCAAGGATCAACTTTAGATTGAAACAGTCCAAGTTGCTTTACCACTTTATAAGTTGTTGATTCCAAACACGACTGGACTGCTTGAGTCCATAAAGTGACTTCTTAAGTCTGCATACTTTAATGCCATTGTTGAACTTCTCGGATTGAAGCATGTAAACTTCCTCTTTAAGTTCACCATGGAGAAAAGCGTTTTCAGCGTCCGTCTGTTCAATGTCCGAATCGATTTTGCCGCAAGTGAAATTAGATATCTTAACTATACAACCGACACAATGATCGAACAACTGCAACCTATAGTGCCCACAAACAGCGGCATTACTTTTATTTAAAATAAATAAATAAATAAATATTCTAGCATGCGGCTCAAAACGTTGAAAAGGCGCTCGCGGTGCTGTTTATCGTCTTTGTCTCCGATAATAATGTCGCCGATCCAAGGGAAAACACCATCGATGCTATCTGTCAAAGTGTCTGTTAATTGCTGAAAAATGCCGGGGCCGTTTTAACGCCTGGTTACAAGCGGTTAACCTGAAACAGCCCACAATGAGTGTTGATCGGCATCAACTTCTTTGAAGAATCGTCGAACTCCACTTGCAGGAAGGCATCAGACATGTCGATGACTCTGAAAATGTACTTCCTGCGAGCTTAGCCAGGCTTCCCTCTTGCGTTGGGTGTAGGTATTTAGTCGGTTCGAACGCGTCATTCAGTCCTGTGGAGTAGTCGGCGGTGTTTCGTATGCGCCCATCTTTCTTTTTCACTATACCACGGTAGATGCTGCATAGTCCGTTTAGCTGATTGGAACGATGACGCCACTGCAATCGAAATAGTCTGGCCTCGATTGGCTTCGAGGCTGCATGTGGTATCGCACATGCACGGCAATAGATCAGGTTTGCCTCTGGCTTAAGAGCGAGTGACGCATTCATTTGGTTGCAGCAGCCTAAGATTTGTTCGAGTGTTCGAGGACCACTGTTGACTGCATTGACGTTGTGGCAGTACAGAGATGGGGACACGTCCCATAAATTGAGTTTCATTATCCATTCATTGCCAAAAAGGTTCAGCAATGACGGTGAGACGAAGTAGCTTCATGCTCGTCTATCTTGAACGTTGCGTCAAAACATCCCAAAACTTGGATATAGGCCCGCCGGAGGCGTTTACGGCAGTTCTGTTGTAACATTTTAAATTTGGGTCGCCAAGCTTTACCCAATTTGCTTGCGAGACGATGGTCAAGTCTGAACCACTACCATGCTGCAGTTTTATTTTAATATCGTCCACAGTTGTCGTAAGGGTTTCCCCCACAGTGAGCACACGGCCTCGGCGGTGGTAATGGGTTCGATGCGTTTGTCGAATTAATTCTAGTTCGCTGTGGGAAAGACTTTCGAACTATACGCCTTTATTAAAACAGTTAACCAAATTATGTTATTTTGTATTAAAATAAAACTACTAGCACCTAGTTTTGGTATAATACAACAAAATGTGAAAAATAAAATCGTAGGTCAAGCAAGTCAGTCATTGACAACGCATAATGTAACTATCGATTGGACCGACATTAAAAACCATTTAACCACGACCTATGCTGATAATAGGACAGTCGCAAACTTGCAATTAGAATTGTTTAGCCTGATCAAATTAAATTTAGAGCACACAAAGCTCTACGATAAAATACAGCCAATCTTAACACTGTTATTAAATAAGATTCAGGCACAAGATCTTAGCCAAGAAGTGACAGAAGCTTTAATCAAACAGCATGAGTCTACGGGCTTACTGTGTTTCTGCCAGCCTACGGGAACCTTTGGGTAGTGCGTTGAGAAGTTCACAACCTGCAACACTACAGGAAGCTTATAACTTCGTTCAGGTGGAACAAAGTATTACTAATAGGCTACGAAATCCTGTTGCACCCAGACCTAATTTTAAAAAAATACCCGTTCACATCTAATTTTAAACCTAGAAATTTTCAACAGCTACGAATTAAACAAGAAGGAGATAAACCAAAGTTCCAACCTCAACAAAATAAATTTCAACAAAAACCTCAATATCAACAAAATTACAGGAAACCCTTTCAAAAGCCATTTGTCAAAACGGAGAATCTCAATAATATAGAGACCACAGAAGAGAAACATTTTTAGAAGAAGCCTCTTCGCAGAACTCAATTACATAAAAAATATTAACACCAAAACAAATTGACCATTTATTTTACTTTCTATCAAAAACCAGTCATTAAAATTACTAATCGACACAGAAGCCGATAAATCTTTGATCGATCCCAAATTTTCATTTCTATTCGAAACCAATAAAATTTCAGATGTAAACTGTCTAAGTCTAACGGACATTAGACAAAAAGTTATATTAAAATTTAACAATATTCAACAAAACTATCATTCTTTATCTTCAAGTTTCATAACATATTTAATGGTCTCATCGGGTACGAAAATTTACACGCGAATGTAAATATATTAAAAAATGTATGAGAGTTGCCAACTCAAAATATTAAAATATTTAACGAAATTACAAACATATTACCATTCATTGAAATTCAAGATAAATCCAAACAAATGATAGAATTCCCAGTAAAAATAAAACAAGGTAACTTTTATATACACATTACACAGCTATCGCTTACATGATCATGTGAATATACAAGAAGGTATATATAAAACTAACGGATATCATAAAGCAAAGTTAGAAGTTAGCAATTATAATGATTCCCCGACTAAAATAAATTTAATGGAACCAATACACACTACAAATTTTAAACATAATTTCAGTGAAATTAATTTTCATATTGCGAACCAGTCTCTTGGTAAAGCCAACGAGATAGAATCAAAAATCCAAACCGAAAACTTAAACTCGGAGGAGAAAAATTAAAAAAATGAATCACCACATTCAAGTATAGATGGACAAGAAAATGAAATAATATTGGTGACAATCGGGCTTGTATAATAAAGACGGTTTTGCTACAAGCCGTATTCTTTGCATACTAATGCAATCTAGTCATATGAACATTAGAATGTATTGTGAGAAAAAAAACCAAAACCTTCTTTACTACAAGCCGTATTGTTTGCATACTCATGCTATACAAAAATATATACTTTGATTGTATTGTAAGTAAAAAATCGTCTCGAGATATGATAGCGAATATTGTGTAAAAGGAATAAACAACTAAATTAAATAATCCGCATGCGTTTACAATTTTTTTTATTTTTTTTACATAAAATGTTGATAGTTACTAATACATTTAAAGTATATATTTTCACTAATACATTTTAAAAATACAGGATAATATGTGTCAACGAAAGTTACAAGACGGCTTGTAGTAAAGAGGGTTTTGGTTTGCATACAAAAATCCTATACAAAAAAATATACTTTGACTGTAGGAAATCGTGTCGGGATATGATAGCGAATATTGTGTAAAAGAAAAACAATAAAATCAACTAATGCGCGTGCGTTTACAAATTTTTTTATTTTTATAGGAATTTTGATAGTTACTAATACATCTAAAGTATATATTTTCACTTATACATTTTAAAAATACATGATAATATGTGTCAAAAACGTCTCTATAGAAAGACCAACTATTCAAAAATTTAAAGAGACAAAGCGCCCCTTTGATGTAGTATTGGTTGTGTATTGTTTACTAACACTAATATAGTTAGTTTTTTTATGTTATTTTTGCTTTGTTATTTGTTCTGGTACCAATACTACTTTATTGAGGCGGATATTTAGTAGTATTAGTGTACGAAAAAATGGGTTGGTCTTTCTATAGAGACGTTTTTGTATGTGTCAACGAAAGTTACAAGATGGCTTGTAGTAAAGAGGGTTTTGGCATTAGTATGCAAACAATACGGCCTGTAGTAAAGAGGGTTTTGATTTTCACTAATACATTTTAAAAATATATGATAATGTGTGTCAACGAAAGTTACAAGACGGCTTGTAGAAAAGAGGGTTTTGTTAAAAAGAATAACATTGTTTGTTTTTTATTGGAATTTTCTATTTCGTCTGTACACACTAATACACCTTTCTACTGTACGTTTTTATCTCCTTTGACACTAATACACCTACTCTAAGTATACTTTTTGTATATCATTCAAAAAAATTATTGTATATCGTATTGGTACAGCACGGCTTGTATAAAACATTTGTGTTGGTTTTGATTTTTGTCGCACTAGTACAATCAACAGGTTACATTTTTAATATGGTATCTCCGTACGACGGGAAAATTCAGGCTTCTTAAAAGAGATTAAAGACGGCTTTGCGTATAATACAAACCGTTAATCCACCGACAAGTATTAAGTTCCACTGTAAATCTTCGTTTTTTTTACAATGTTATCATCATATAACGAGTCTATAAATATTTTTATAGTTTTTGGTTTTAAGCTACATGAGTTTCTCCGAGTATGTTGTACTTGGTATGTATCAGTATCGTTTTCTTTTCGTCGTCCTCTTTTTGAATTATTACCTGGCAATATCCGCTTTTGAGATCTAATTTTGGTATAGAGGCCGTAAACATCCCTTACCGGTTCTCTAAAGAGACCTTTTGCACAACTTGTTATAAACTTTCTGTGCACGTTGTAGGTGGCCAGCCCAACTTAAGCTCAATTTTCATCCGTATTGTTTTTAATCAACGACGAGTATCGAACTCGGGACCGCGGTGTGGTAAGCAAGTGTCATAGCCATCGCTAGACAACTGACTTTTGCGATCTACCGTGCTGATAATTTACCTCCTCAATTTCATTAATAATGTATTCGAAACTGTATAAAAAACTGTTATATGTACATAATAAATAAATATTTTGATTATTTATAAATTTTCATAATAATTGTATTAAACATTTTTATTTTATTACGACTAAAACTATGGGTTTGTATTTATAGTTTATACTTAATACTATACACTATGTTATCATCATACACGAAATTAAAATATTTACATGCACAAAAATACAAAGTAAAAAAAAACTTTAGACACTCACACGAGCAAAAAAAGTCCATCTAAACAGGTTTAATGAGCTTAACTTAGCAATAATTTAAATCGGTTAAAATATATGTATTTCTAAACTTAATCTTTATCATATTTTGAACTAACATTATTCTAAATGATGCTTACTAAATTTATAACGAATGTTTAGCATAGCAGATTTACATTGGTAAGTGGTACGCCACATCGACAATGTAAATTGCACAAAAAACAATTTGCCTTATTAAGTAAAGGCTTGTATTAAAATTAAATTTAAAAATAGTAAATTTCAGTATTTCTTTAAAGAAATTGAGAGACTATTAAGCGTCTATTAAGAGACCTCTTGAACACCACTGGTTACAATTTGTGTGTGCACATGTTATTAATTTTTTGCAATTTGGTCATCAGCAATAATCGAACAATTACCAACAATTGATTATGTTTGCTAGACATAGTTCGTGTTCATCATATTCGGAACCGAATTCAGAGTCATAATCATAATCAGCGGTTAACCAGGAATCTGCAATTTAAACAACACGGTAGATATTTAAACGTAATCGGCACAGACTAAATAGAAATGTTCGTTAAATAACTTACCATCCAAATCTATGTCTTCGAAACTTTGAAATTCAAACGAACTTTTAAGGGATACTTTCACGTTTTCTAGGTGAATTTCTTCGTCAATGTTAGTATATCCACATATGATTTCAATTTTACGATTATGTTTAGGTTGGTTTTTACTTAAATATTCATTTGCATCGAATAAAAACTGTTGGCCAATTAGCGGACAACCGGACACATCAAGATATTTTAAATTTGGACAATTTTTAATAAATTCTATCAATCCTGCGGGTATAAATAAAATTATATTATGTTTACAATTGAATTTAATTATTAAAATTAACTTATTTACCATCATTAGTTATACTATTACATCCTGTTAAATATACTGTTTCTAAATCATTTTTCGAAACCAACGAATTCAATAGACTATCGGACAGATTTAATTTATAAGTTAATTTGAAAAATTTTAATTTTGTAAACTTTTGTAAATGTTTTAAATTTTCATTTGACAAAATTCCGTCAGTAATATCTAAATGCTCCAATTTATTTTCATTGACTAGTTCCATAAATAAGGAATCCAAATCTAAATATCCATTTTTAATAATTTGAATTTTTTTCAATTTCGGTAATTTAGCAAGTTGAGCCATATTGTTACTATTTATATTGGAATACATATTAGAAATCACTAAATGTTCTAATTCAGTCAAGTTAATAACCATATCATCTATATTTTGTTGATTTAAACGAGGACACTGTCCAATATTTAAATATTTTAATGATTTATTATTTTTTAGAAATTGTGAAAAATATTTTGGCTGTATATTTGTACAGTGCAGTAAATTTAAATTTTCTAAATTTCGAAACGTAGTTAAACATTTTCCCGTTATTTCATGATTTAATGTTAAATTTAACGATTTTAAGTTTTTGGCTAAAGCTAAGTAGGGTTTTACTCTATCTGTAATTACACAATTAATTAATTCGAGTGTTTCAAGTTTCTCGAAAATGTGCCGAAATTTCTGTAATGTTCCATAAAGTATTGTAAAACCATTAATAGTTAAATGTTTGATATTTTTACAATAACGAGGTATTAATTCTACTACACGCACGGTTGGTGTTGAAAATCGGATTCCTGAAAACTTCAAAGTTATTACATAGCTACCGAAATCCCGTAATAAATTTTTAATTCTCATTAAAGTAATAGGCTGCGGATAATTTATTTCTGATACGTCTAGAGTTTTGTAACATTTATTATGAATCTCCGGTAAATCTTTGAAATACTGGCAAGATTGTATGAAATTATGCAATTCAAAAACATCCAAATATGAAAATATGTGCATAAAACAATCAATATTCAGCATAAAAAGAGACGGTTGGTCTTCTTGATTTTCAGTAGAATCTGTAACATTTGTTTGTTTAGGATATTTCGGTTGATGCCAGCTATCAGCTTTGTCAACACGAACCAGTCTTTGAGACATAATATGTCTATTCCGCAAGACACTAGCAAAAAATTAAAAATTATACCAAAATTATATTTTTCAAAAAACATCACTTACGTGTATGCATCTTCCGGCTTTTCAAATGTTATAAAAGCATAGTTTGCATATTTCTGACACAGTACAATATTATTGATGGTTCCGAATTTGGCAAAATGTTCCCGTAATTCTTCTTTATTGGTCTAAAAATTGAATAGAATACCAACAAAAGAAGTAAAATATGAATATGTTAATCGCACAGAAAACCAAAATTCCAGCATTAGCATTATTTTTATGTGTACATATAATAAATTATAGTTACATTTTGATGAAGTCTTGAAACATAAACCGTATGAACTGGAAAGTAGTCTTCCGTGTATGCAATTTTATTATCATCATTGATAAAATAAATATCCTCAAATATTCTAAATTCTATAACAAGAACAAATAATTAAAACTACATAAATCAATTTTAAAATAGGTTATCAATAGTTATTCACCATTAATTAAATCTTCCATTGTACCAATATGCCACAGAAGAGGCTTTTATTAATGAAAATGATACGAAAAATCACAATTTTATAATCCAAATTATATTTCATATATTTTAAAACGATATGAATAACTTAAAATATTAGTAAGTTATGATTTAGATTAGACAAAATATTTAACATACGAACAACTTGCTTAGACGATCAATCACTAATAATTCCTTTATCCTTATGGTATCCCAATGAAAATGGACATACGATACAAGAAACTATTAAAACTTAAACTGGAGAATGCGGTAAAATCGTAACTCGAATTACCTATTTATCTTATATAGTCGAATATCTCAAATTATTTTTAAATTTACATATATTTTTTCAACTTTTTTGTAAATTTACGTATTGTGCAGTTAAAAGTTGTATCTGTCTTCTGAGGCTGCAGAGCTTGGAAACTGTGAAACATTATCAAAATTCATGATAACTTTAGCGATTTAACCCTTCAAACATAGTGTAAAGTAAACGTACGGATAACGTTGACTTGACATTTGTATTTTTCGATTTCCCATAACCAAAACCGTTTATATTATCAGCCAAAACCAACAATAATTATATAAGCCGTGCTGTACAAATACATATCATATACAAAAAGTACTCTAGGAGTAGGTGTATACAGAATTAGTGTCAAAAGCAAAACCCTCTCTTTTACAAACCGTCTTCTAACTTTCGTTGACAAAGTAAAAAAAACCTATGTACACAATTGAGTGTATTGGTGCTATCAAAATCCATATAAAAAATATTTTTATTTTCTCATTCTTACTACTACTAATTTAACATTTTTATCTCAAAATTACGCACACTATTTAATGTGTATAGATAATTGAGGATTTTTTAGCCTCTTAATTTTTAAATAAGAACCAAATTGTATTGTATTTATTTGTATTGTGAAATTATTTGTTTGTATTGTGAAATTTTTTTCTATTTTCAAAAATTCTCTTGTTTTATATTATGCGAATATATACACTCAAATATAACAAAACAAAACGAACAAAACGAAATATCATAGATTATGATATTTATTTATATAACATCTTTAGCTTCTAATGAAATATTTAATTTTTCAACAAAAAATTTTTTATTGACTTTATCATTATTAATAATATCAATACTATTAATTTTTATTTTAAATGATAGAACATTATTTAATTTATTATCAATAAATATAGAAATAACCACAATTTTAAATGAAATAAATTTTATTAAAGAAAATAGCTTAAACCTTAATAAATTATATAATTTTCCAACTAATATATTAACTATCTTATTAATTAATTATTTATTTTTAACACTTATTATTATTGTAAAAATTACAAACAATTTTTATGGTCCTTTACGACAAATTAACTAATGAATAAACCTTTACGACTTTCTCACCCATTATTTAAAATTGCTAATAATGCCCTCGAAAATTTTTAATTTTTCATATTAAAAAGACTAACTTTACTGTACTGTTTTATTTCTTTTGACATTAATACACCTACCAATATCACTATAGTACAGGCCGACTCATTATAGGAAAAAACGAAATGCGTTAGTATGAGTGTGACCCAACAGTTAATGAATTTGCCATTGAAATGAAATAAAGTTATGGTAAAAATTTGGCATTTTTCACTAGATTTAGTATATCTAGTTTATTAGACAAAAAACTACTACGAGGTCATTTCAGTAGCATTAATGTAAGTTAATTTAGGAATAAAAAAAAATTACAAACTATTATTTTACTTTTAAAATTTGCCATTTCCAATGAATATTCCGTTTTACACGGTTTTCGTTTTGTGTTCTTTTTTTTTTAGTAACATTTATTTAGTTTCCATTCAGCAGTTGAAGAATGCGGTTGATAGCGGAGTTTCGTCTTTTTTTTCGATTTTAAGGGGCAAGTTATTTTTTGTTCGCTTAATATAGTATTTTTTCTATTGAACAATTTGTTAATGCGTTACTGAGCAAAACGTAGAAGTAATTTGTGTACGTAAATCGTTTGCGTTACATGCGATTTATTTTATTACAATATAAGAAAAAAATTGTTATACAAAGAATATATTCATTAATTATCATATATTCAGTTAATTTTCCAATCCCCTAATTTTAGAAATAGACCCGCATACAATCCAAAATCTGCTCAGAAAGTGGACCAACCGAATGAAGTACGGCAACGCCAGCCGCCGCACCCATTGGAATGAAATCATTTTCCATAAATAACCAGGAGGATTGTACTTTTAAACAAAAAAATAAATTTGGAAATTTATTAAGCCGTTTTTGTTTTATTAAATGTTTAAATCTGAACTTCTTCTACTACTTTCTTTTAGTTTATCAAATAGTGAATTTGTATTATTTCAAGCACACAATGAGTGGATATAAAAAGTGTTATAAGCCTTTTGTTGACTCGAAGTATTCTAAAAATATACAAAAAGTGAATAGTAGTAATCTTATGGATCTTCTGCCCCCTTCAATTAAAAAAAAATTAAAATTTATTCATTTGCTCATTTTTCTCATAAACGTCGAAAAATTGAAACAGAAACTTCACCAATCTCTATTAGTTCCATAGTTACACTGAAATCGTCATGAACAATAGATTCTGAAATAATTTCAATTAGAAGTGATAGTGGAGAACGCCAAACACAAAATGCGAGCGTTCTTAAAAAAATCAATGAGATATTACCAGAAATTGGGCGGTCTCCCATATATGCTAGTAAACAAGGAACCAGGCAACACCATCAACAACAAAAACAACAGCTCACTTGGTGTGTAGAGCTAAATTTATTCAGCGCACGTATGGCCTACTTAGTCTTACTGTATCTAAAGCTGGGAAACGAATCAGCGATGCACTAAAGCAATCAGTAATAGATTATGATAACAAAGATAAAGTCAGTAGGATAATGCCTGGAAACACGATTGCGTAACTATTGAAATAGTTCAAGTTCAAAAACGTTTAATGATGAGTATATAGCACGTGTTTACATATAAGAAATGTTTTATTTTAAATAGTAAAATATATTTAACTGGCATCAACTTTTTTATTTGATTGATTAGGACCGACTAATTAATTTGGAAAAAACAAAAATGTTGTTATATTTAAAAAATTGTTTTTTCATCGCACATTCGATTGATTGAAAATTCAAGTACATTAAAGTACTTTTCATACCGACGACTTTGACTTTGGACTTCGTAAATGAATTTTTTTTAAAAAGCATTTAAACTATAAAACTTAGGTTGAGTCGATTAACAATGTCAAGTTTTATTGAAATAAACCAAAATAGTTATATAATTAATTACTTTTATGTGATAAATCTAAGAAAATAAAAATACACTGCAATGAAGTTAGCTGCAAAGCAAGTGCGATACGTTCCACTTCTCGACTTTGCCAATTTGAAGTTGTACAAAGCAACTTCATTCATTTTGAAATGTCAATGGATAAACAAAACATCAAAATGGCAGCCGATGTTTATTTATTCTGTGGAATATTATTATGAGGACGAAAATAATGAATATATAAATAATAAAAGAAAATATTACGGAAAATACTACGGAAAAAATTCTAATTTCACACACTATTCCGTCTACCTAGTTTTCATTTTGTTTTTTTCCCTATCGCACATCGACTATGGAATTTTTGGTACAGCTTTCTGTGGCTAATCGTACGACTTTCAGTATACTTTTCAAAATACTTTCCATGGTCATTATGATTTTCGCACGAGAATGTACACGGAATTCCGTGTGAGTTGCATATTGGGAAGCCTTTGATGTGTCTGACTTGTGTTAACCAAGACTCATTTGCTGGGTGGGTTCTTTAAGTTGCACGTGAAGATAGCTACAGTTATACATTACTTTTCGAAAAAATTTCGATGTACATCATCATCACATCAAATTCTAAAGTTTCACCATTTTTAAAAGCGGCGTCTGTGCTTTTGGTGTATATAACTAATATAAAAAAAGCATATATTTATTTTTAATATTAAAAATAGTAAGGGTAATATAAAAATATAAATTAAAACACTACACAAACATTTAAAATATTATTAAATAGTCTTAAAATCATTTGAATTCTATATTTTATTCCTAGACTAGATACTACAAAAAAAGAAAATTTGATGTCGTGTGATATTTTTTAATTGTTATTTAATTAATTGTTATTTAGTAGGTTCTGTTCATAGTTGAACTATAGAAATGTTTGTGTTAAGTGATTATTTAAACTAATATTAACATATTCTTAAAATATTATGAAAAATTCAAATTGAGTTATTTGTGGTTATGTTTCTGTTCTTGGTTAGTAGGTTACAATGGGAGATTCAGATGACGAATACGATCGTAAAAGACGAGACAAATTTCGTGGTGAAAGATCTGCAGATACATATCGTTCTGAACGACGCGACGATAGATCGAGAGGACGTGATGATTGGCCCGATAGAGGTCGTGGTCGTCCGGATTATAGAGATTATCGGCCGGTGCGGGATCGATATTCACCAGGCAGAGAAGCTCCACCAATTAAAAGAATGAGAGGAGATTGGGGTGATGATAGACCAAGATATGGTGGGCATGAACCGTATGGGCCTTATGTTGGACATCCTTATGAACCTTATCCAATTCATGGTGGACATGGCTTTGGTGGCCATCCACCGGGTGCTGCATTGCATGGAGCGTAAGTTTATTTTAATAACATAAATATAATATTTGGTAAAAGTATATTAAAATGTAATCCTACATATTTATCGATTTAGTCGTAATGAACCATCTGTTAATCCGGACATTCAAACTCAACCCCAAATGATGACTCTAAAACAGTTTTTAGCTACCCAGGACGATTCAATTTCAGATTCAGACGCGATTGCAAAGTATAATGATTACAAATTAGAGTTTAAAAGACAACAATTGAATGAATTTTTCGTAGCGCACAAGGATGAAGAATGGTGAGTGAAAAAAATACAATTTTATTTAAAGGGTTCAGTTCTAGTTTAAGCTTCCTAAGCAACAAAAAAACTTTTCGGTAGTCTATATTTTATAAGTTATTTGTTTTTTTATTATGAGAAAAAAATATTTTCAGGCAATATTTGGTTGAATTTGGGTTGATCAAAGCGTAATATTATAATTTTGTACATTCTTAGTTATTAATATTTATTTAGTTATTATTGGTTTTATTATTTTTGTTTAACATAAAATATTTCATTAATTTGTCAAATATATTTACAACTAAATTAGGTAGTCTTTATAAATGTTGTCTCTTATATAAGCAGGATACTTAATTCGTAGTTGAACCAACTTTTATAAAATACACACATGTAAAGTTGTGGGATTTAACTCGAACTAATATTTATATAGAAAAATAATGAAACTATAATTTCACCGTTTATTAAAATACGTAACGTGTCAATCAAATACTATACATGATACAAAATGTGAACATTTTAAAACAAGATCATTTTTAAATCACATACTAGTTAATTAATAATTAAATATTATTCCAATAAGAAAAATAAAAATTTGTAATTAGTACCATTAAATTATACTTTATTTAATCTAAATCCTTACTTTTCGTATGAACTTTTTTGTAGTTGTATTTAATTAAACACTAAACAAATAAGCATAAAAATTGATATTAAAAATAATAAGTCTCAATGGAGTTACTTGATTACGACTGCTTATAATAGAATTATGACAATACCTAGATTTAATTTTCATGCTTAGTCGTACTGAATTATTTATTTTTGGTTTTTCAAACATTTAACATCGAGTAATTGGCGTAACACTCAAAGCTGCATGTTTAGAATGACAGGTTGTTTATCGGTTGTGTATAGTGCACGCTAAAACTTACTAAGATCCACTAAATATTTTGAAAAAATGTATGTTGATACATATTAAAATGAAACAGTAAATTAAATATATTACAAAAAAATATACATGTTATCAATTTAGAAAAAAAGTAGTCGTCTTTTTATGGGGAAATTACAACATTAAAAAGTTAGAACGTTAAATTTTTATTTGTCTTAATAAACAGACATCGACATTGAAGATCTCAAACCGAATAAAAACTGAAAATATTTTTTTTTGTTTTATAGTCCTAGTTTGATAAAATTTGCCTATTCAAAATGTATGGTTTTTATTAAAACAAATCGTACGACTCCGGCCAAATATAATAATTTTTTGACGCGAAGAGAAAGATTAGGGTGATTTATAAAGTTCAGGTAAAGTTGAAGCAGTAAAGTTTGCACCAAAATTTTACATAATCTATTGACATTACTAAATGGAGAAAGTTACTGCCGCCGCCATCTATTTTTCTCGAATTAGGAAAATACAAATTTACGGATTTTCGATATTAATTATAAAATTCAATTAAAATATATTTTTTTTTTAATATTTCATAATTAATAATATTTTTTCCTACAGCTATTATCTACCTGCCATGATAGAATATCAAAAATTACGTCACACGTTCTTTATTAAAATATGCAATTTTTTTTTTTTACAATTTAATTTAATTTTAATTTATATAACATTTTTAATTAAAAATACCTGGCGAGCAATGCCAGTGTATTCCGGGAAAATATCATAATTTATATAAAAAAAAATTTATAATTTTGGAGAGGTAAGATTTTGAAATGTAGCTCATTAAAAAAATATTTATGGTTTATATGTTTCTTTTTTCTTAATATTTATTTTAATTGAAAAAAAGGAATATACCTACTTCTTGGGATTTTATACAATCGTAATATTTTTTATTAAGATAGTTGAAACGACTACGCTAATCCTAATATTGAGACAATGGTGTCCCTCCATTATAAATACGATATTCTTATATTTTCTAAAAAATAAAAAATAATAGAAAAGATCAGAAATTAATATCCAGTTCTTGATTTTCTGAAAATGATTTTTTACATTTTGTTAAAGAGTGCTAATATTATATTTGTGATATTAATTGTTTGATTTGTTTCTAAATTTAGGTTTAAAATAAAATATCATCCAGAGGATTCATCGAAGAGACGCGCAGAGCAGCTTAACTATTTGAAGGTAAATATATTTTTTTTAATACCTTTATTTTAAAATTATGCGACCATTAAACATTTTTTCAATAATAACAAAATAATTTAATTAAAATATAGGTCTTCAAGTATGTTTTCGTTTGATTTTTATTGTGTCAATAAATTCAAAACATTAATAGGCATAAATTAGGCAACTAATTTATACAGTTGCGTGATTAAAAATAGATGTATTAAAATGTTTTTAAAATTATAAGAAGAATTATTTTCACTGATAAAAACGACGGGAATCGATTGGGTGGCTGCATCGGTCAAGTGAATTGGCTATGAAAAGCGCGTTCAACAACTTTCCGGCCATTTAATGATCTGAACCATATTTGAACCACTTTTACTCCAATCTTCCGCGTATAGAAGCATAACTGTTGATAATATTTAAACAAATATATTACAAGCCGTCTTCTAACTTTCGTTGACACATACAAACAAACCCGATATGAAAAATTGCGTGTAGTGCGTTCGAAATCCATATAAAAATAATGTTTTTTTTCTCATATTTTCTGCTTCTACAGTATGCGAATGTTTATTTTATTTTACACTATAGTCGACACGTTTTTTACTTACAATACATTCTTATGATTAGATAGCATTAGTATGCGATGAACACGGCTTGTAATAAGAGGGCTTTGTTTACAGGCCATATGTGTCACTTTACTTACTGTGATCTTTCAGACCATTTTTTTAGTACATATTTATTGTTTTATAGTATTTCAACGAACTGCTTTCTTCGACCGGAACTAAATAGATTAATTTTTGACTCATCCGTACATAAAATGTTGTCGATTTTATGAGAGGCCAATTCAAATGCTCTCGTGTAAATTTGAGACGGTTTAAAATCATTCGACTCAACAATGCTCACGACCCATTGTGAGGTATTAAATGTTTTATAACTTTTCAGTTTATTAACTGATTAAACACATAATTGTCTTTTATTTAAATAAACTAATAGTTTTCCTAACTAGTTTTATTAGTAGACTCGCCAATTAAATACAAATGCTTAGCCATTTTTTTGTAGTAGACTTTTTGTATTATTATGGCCAATTTTTCAGATAATTCTAAGAAATGTTGATACATCTATTTTTATTCACATCACTGTTAGATACATTATCCCTTATTTTCTGCCGTGAATATAAATCTGTATACTTAATTTTAAGATAGGCCCTCTAATTAATTTTTTGCTTTGAGAGCCTTACATGCTTATCATAATTCATAAAATAATTAGCTGTATCGCTGTAAAAACTTTATTGATAGTTTCAAATGCGGTTATTATTATAATATATGTACAATAATTTTAGAATCGGGTTGAAGTATTTGCTGAATTATTGGAGAAAGAACTAATTACCAATATTAATGTTGATACCACACAAACTGAACAATTATTACGTCTCTTGGATACCGTTGTAATTAAATTAGAAGGTGGAACAGATGATGATTTAAAAATTTTAGACGAAAGTCCAGTTGAATTGCAACAGCAACAGATAAATCTACCAAAACATTGTGAAAAAATTGATATAACAAAAGATGATGATGATGACGAAAAGAAAGACTACGATACAGGGGTCAAACTTGTTACCGAAATTATTGATGATTTGGAAGATTGGGATAAAGAAGATGAAGAAATGAATAAAGACAATAATATCGTATTAAACATTGAAAAAAATGAAACTCCTATTGAGGAGATCAATGACGTCAATGACGATAGAAAAGAAAATACTGATACTAAAACTAAAAGGAAACGTTCACATTCTGAATCCAGTTCTTCATCATCAAGCTCAAGTGATTCAGATGAAGATAAAACAGATGATAAACCAGATGAAGAAGATCAAGCTAATATTAAAAATGATTTTAAATCTCAAACCGAATCAAATATCCAAGATGAAGCAGAAGATGGGGATTCAATAAAGAACATACCCGTTAATAGTATTGAAGAGCAACCAAAAGACGAAGACTCAATTGAATTAGAAACAAACGGCGAAGAAGAAAATAAAGAAAAAATGGATATTTCCGAAAATAAACCTGAAGAAATCAACAATTCCATTGAAAAAACTAATGATGATGAAAAAGAAGATAAAGTTGTTGAAGAGAAATCAGAAACTATAGATTTGGATAAAGAAAAAGATCCAAAAGATGATGAAATTGCTCCTAGAGCCCTTCATAAGACCAGTTCAATATTTTTAAGGAATCTTGCTCCAACAATTACTAAAGCAGAAGTGGAAGCGGTAATACAAATAGCATAACATTTGTTAAATATATATTTATATTATAATCATTAATTTCAGATATGTAAAAAGTATGATGGGTTCTTACGTGTTGCAATTGCTGATCCCTTAGGTGAAAGAAGGTGGTTTAGAAGAGGGTGGGTCACTTTTCGTCGTGATGTAAACAAAAAAGAAATTTGTTGGAATTTAAATAATATGCGGTTACGCGATTATGAATTAGGTGCCATAGTAAATCGTGATTTAAGTCGTCGTGTTCGTCCTGTCAATGGTATAACGGCACATAAAACCGTTTTGCGCAGTGATATAAAGCTTTGTGCAAAAATTGCTCATAATTTAGACGAAAAGAGTGGATTGTGGCGTGAGGATGATTCTTTGACGTCTGGAATCTTAGATAAAATTACTAAACATCAAAATAATGAATCATTCGGATTAAATTCAAAAAACCCAGTTTTGCAGAATATTACTGATTACTTGATAGAAGAAGCTTCAGCCGAAGAAGATGAATTACTTGGGGTGTCTGAAAGTGAAAATAAAGAAAATACTGACGGTGAAATTATCGAACGAGATCCACAGTTATTGACAGTTTTAGATAAACTAATTTTGTATTTACGAATAGTACATTCGGTCGATTTTTATAATCATTGTGAATACCCATATGAAGATGAAATGCCCAATCGTTGTGGTATAATTCATGTTAGAGGACCACCACCTCAAAAGGTTACTTATCAAGAAATTCAAGATTACATTCGAAATTTTGAGACGAAAATGATATCGTTTTTATCGAAAAATACAACGATTGACGAAAATGAACTAAAAAAATTGGGTGCAAAAGATTGTGAAGCTGAAGTCGAAAAATTTGTGCAATCAAATACACAAGAATTATCAAAAGATAAATGGCTTTGTCCTTTGTCAGGTAAAAAATTTAAGGGGCCTGAATTTATTCAAAAACACATTTTCAACAAGCATGGTGAAAAAGTTGACGAAGTTAGAAAAGAGGTTGAATATTTTAACAATTATTTGAAAGATGCAAAGAGACCGCAACTACCGGAACATCCAGGTACCAATAAAAAACCGAATGAAATTATGCCAGCTGCTTTTCGACCAGGTTATCCAGGCCCACCGGCCTATGGTGGTCCACCATATGGAGGTTATGCTCCACCAGCAGCAATAGTTCCACCACGCGTAAGACCCGGTTACGGCCCAAGAAGGTAAGTCAATTGATTATTTAAGTAAATGCTATGTTAATTATCATATTTATTTTATTCATTCAATAATTTTATTCAAATTTACTACACCAATTATGAAAATTTTATTCCATATTTGTTCATTTTAAAATTTAAAAAAAAAAAAAAAAAAAAAAAACGAACTTCAAAACAAATCCATAAATATATCATTTTCCAGAGATATCATGATTCCTTCGCCTACAGAACATCGCAGAATTATTCCTTATCATGACTTGGATGCAGTTGATAATTCAGATTTCCTTTTCTAAAATTAATAAATTTTTTATTTTATTATTTACAAAGATTAAAAATTACAACAATATCATTATTTTTTGGCGGTAACTTATTATTTTAAATAAAATTTTGCCTTAAATATAATATATAAGTACACCTATGTTTTTGTGTTTTTATTTTTCAATAAAGAAAATTTGTAAATTTCAGAGGAATTGGCGCTGAATATCGTCCAATTATACACTATCGAGACTTGGATGCGCCTCGTGAACCAGATGAATTTATATAAATTTTAGTTTGTGTGGTAATTTTTATTCGGATATTTTTCCTGCTAAAGTCTAGTGTAATTATATAAAAAATAAAAATAATAACTAAAAGTATATGTTAATGAATTATTTTATTTATGTTTTTCAATAATGATATCCGTTAATGTTGTAGAATTTTAAGACCATGCATTTTGTTTGCTGTGATTATATGATTGTCACCATTGTCCAAAATTAAAAACAATAACATTCAATGACCGAAGTGTAAACAAAGTTTTGTTGAGCTGACCACTTACAACGTTCGCCAATTCGTAACAAGTGGTTCAAAAGGTCTTTTTAGAGACGCGGTATCAATCGTTTACAGCCTCTATACACTATACCATAGTTTTTAGGCTCGTATTCTAAAAAAACAAAAATAGAAATTACATGAAACGATCATGTAATTTGCATTCGAACACGGTCAGATCGTAGGTGCAGCATTCATCGCAAAACTTTAAATAGAAACTTAATCACATAAAGTCGTATAGGAACCAAGTGATGATAACAGCGTTCAAATTAGGCAGCCTGTTGATCTGATCTCACATTTTACAATTTGGATGATCAGACGGGATCCAAGCCGTACAACGATGGCCAAAAACAAATCAATGAGTCCTAAACAAAACATATAATCACTGGTTTTAGAGACCAAGCTGAACAGGACTTTAGTAGTGGTGATCTCACACTTGAAGGAGTTACAAGTCGTCGATGTTTCAGGTCCCTTGTCACTCATGATAATTATGTGGGAGGGAATATAAAACCAAGTCTTATCGTCGGCAATCATGCTTTGTATGCCTTACGTTCCCTACTAAAGTTTAAACACCGACAAGCTTAAGTAGAGTATACATTGATCGGCTTTAAGCCTGGTAATGTTTAGTCGCATTTCAACCTTTCTATACTTTGAAAATACTACACAATATAAATAAAAAATTAATAAGATAAAATGACTTGCTTTAAGGAACATCGATTTTAATTCTTAAACCCAGCATATACCTTCATTCCTCGAGTTTTGATCTATTTATTCATAGTGTCTATAATATTCAATGATACTAGCGTTGCCAAAGTTAATGAATAGAAGTCCCAAAATTCGTTGCTTTGAGATTAATTGAATAAATCCAATAGCTAATTAATATTTAAATACAAGAAATTTAATATTTTTATTAATTTCCAAATAAAATAAAAACTAAACTAAACATAAATATATGTATATAATAGTATTAATATACATTATATAGTTTTATTGCTTTATAATATTTTTTATTATCATTTTTTTTTTCAAAATAAATTTTCTTTTTAATTTTATTTATACAAAACAAACGAATGGTCTGAAAATTATTTCATATTGGGCCTTGATAAATATACATTTATTCGCAAAATTATAACAGAATTAACAAATGGTTTATATATATATATATATATATATATATATATATATATATATATATATATATATATATATATATATATATATATTTATATAATATATATATATATATATATATATATATATATATATATATATATATATATATATATATATATATATATATATATATATATATATATATATTTCATATATGTGTAGCTATTATATTTAATAATCTAATAATCTTTTGATTTATCAATTTTTAATTCAATAATAAAAATATATTTCAATAATATCTTCATCATTCTAATGTCTTCTTTTTACTACAAATAAATTTAAAATAAAATAATAAGTGTTACTATTCCAATAATGAGCTAATTAAATATTATTATAATTAATTCTTTGTTATTCTACAAATTATAATTAGGTAAATTATTAATTTACTTCAACTCGAAATTCCGTTGGTAGATTTTTTTTTTTTAAATAAAAGTATGAATAATAAAATTTAAAGATATAAACGATGCAGTTGTTAAATTAAATAGAAACGGAAACAATGTCTATGAATTAATTTTCCTATCAATCTCCATTACATTAGATTGCGTACCATGGCTGGACGACGGTTGGTCATTTTTCTTAGGTTCGTCATCATCATCTTCTTCTTCAATCAGTTTTCGGGCTATTTTAACTGCTTCAAATTCTCTGTAATGAGCTTTTCGACGTTTCTCAAACTCTAATCGTTTCACTAGAATAGAAATTAAAAGTAAATTACATTTTTTATAACCTTTGATACAGTGGCTTTAAAAAATTTGTTTAGAAAAAATTCACAGTAATATAAATTTCCATCCGTTTGAGAATAATGCGTAAACAAAAATTTTGGTTTGGAACTTTCAGTTTTTCTTGAAATAAAAAACTTTGTAACTTTATGTGTTAATTTGCCATAATAATCTCCTGGTACAAAGTTCCAGATAAGTTACAAGAAGTGATCACGGTATCCCCCTTGTTATTGAAATTTGAATGTTTTAGGAGTGTCTGTGGTCATTTCAATTCTTAGCAATTCTGCCCATAATAAACGATAAACCAATAACTTCCGAAGGGGTTTTGAAAATTAGTTATTTTGTAAAAGTTGTAAATAACGTTCACTATTTAATATTGATGTATCACCAATTATACCAACCCTGAGGGTTTACAGAAACCTATACAGAAGCGCAAATTTTTTAGACAGAAAAAGCGTGAATTATGGACGGCTGAAGTCGTAAAATTACTACAATTCAACAATGAGCTACTTAAAATGAGTTACCGAAATTAACTATACCTTAGACCTATCGCTCTGTTGTCAATCTGGATGTAAATCGTTAATCTGGTGTCAAAAACTCTAGATGAAAGTGGTTAAAATCAGACAACCGAGATATGTACAGAAAACCCATTATACGAGGAATATGCACATTGAACATGCAGAAACTAAAAAGAATCGTTCTCCAGAGATTGATTTCATTAATTCGGTGCTCTTTAAGATATTCGGAGTAAATACTTTGTGGAACTGTCATTTCGACCTTATTTGGTTGGTATCGCAAAGCGAAGTAATGCCTAATGATTTGAATAGAAACTGGCCGCAGGTGTTCGCTCATAAAACGAAAATAACGCGGGTTACTCCTTTCTACGGTATACAAATTACTGACTTGCATAATATTGGAGATAATCACCTTTAATGTAAGACAGTATAAATCATTTAAGGTGTCTTATTGCTGCATACTGGCTGCTATGAGTATATCATTCCTTACCCGCCTAATTAATACTTTTTGGATTTTATTCAGTCTAGAGCTTTTTAGTTGTGTCAAACAAAATTATTCAGCCGGTATATTAATAAATCATTTAAGAGGACTAAAACAAAAACATGTATTATACCGATTGCTCTAAAATGTGGCATCTGATAATTTATTTTAAACGTTTCCATTTATAGACGTATGAATGTTAATACACCTCTTTATTTTGTTAATTAAATTGAAATTTGTATTTTCACTATCTGCGGTAGATAAAATTTAATAGCCTATATGTTTTCTCTTTTATGATATCGCAGTCATAAAAAATTATGGTTGATTATGGAGTAATTATAAAAGATTTGGTCAATATGACTACAAACTTTAGTTTTTAAAATAACTTAGATATTTATGTTGGATAAATTACAATTTGGCAAAAACTATTCTATATTATATTTGTATGGCTTCGATTTTTTTTTGTTGTCCACTGCTTTAAAATGAATTTTTTAAAAATTTGAATATTTTTTTTTTCAAACACATAACAAAACATGATTTAAAATTAACAATATTCAATCAGGTAGTTCGTAATATATAGATTATATTTTACATAAATCGGATACAGAAATTCCCTTGATATCGTAAAAATAACTCTAACATGGAAAACTAAAATAAAGGATAAGCTTTAAATTGACGATAGCACGAAATTTTGTCGAATAAAGATAGATCTGCCTTTATACTTCATTCTTAAGCAACAAATTCGATACTGAATTCGAAAATATTTTGATGTTTATTAGAAAATTATAATTAATAAAATTGTGTTGGAAATTTGTTGATACTAAATTTAGAAATGATTCATTTTTAATCATTGTATGCATATTTATCGTAGAATAGCTACCGGTACCAATTATTTTATACATGATAATGTTGAAATTTAGAATTTTGAGAATTTACAAAAAACAATAAACTAATTTAAGTTATTTGAAATATTATTCACCACTATGATGATGTCATTGTCAATAGTACGATGATATTATACATAGTTAATATTATCTAATAACATACCCCGTTCTTCCGGACTTTCGTTTCTCCTCCCTCCCTCATCATCAGTTTCATCATCTTCATCTGTAAGCCGTGATGCAGCTGCATTTAATCTAAAAACAATCGATTAATAATCACATTTAGTCAATTTAAAAATGTATTGAGAAATGTTATAATACTTTTCAGTTAGCAATGCAGCGTCTACTTGGTCATGGGCTGGATCTATATGGGCTTCATCGTAATTATACGGTGTTTTAGGCTCATCAATCTTCATATAACCATAATCTTTATCGGTTGGATGGTACGTTTGAAGGACATTAAATTCATCAAATTTGGCACTTTTCCTATGTCTAAGATTAAATAAAATAAAGTTAATATACACTGCAAGTATATTGTACAATTTATTATTACACTAACCCAGATGCATTATAATTTTGTTTATCAAAACTACTGGAAGCCTTTAAAATTCCTTTACATGGTTTTTTGGGGTCCGGCGAATCATTTGAGCACGACATAATTTTAACAACACCTTCAAATTCAACAAACAAATATTTTGATTCAATATCAAATCATATATTTAATTTAACAATTAAATTATTCTTATTTTATTCAATAGTTATAAAGAATAAATTCAAATTTTAAAGATATTAAATAAAAAAATCTTGATTTTTCTTATTGATGACAGATCTTTGTTTTTATATTTATTTATTTTTTGTATATTTATATATAAATAATGTCGGAATTTCTGACTAAATGTAAAATTAGCATTTAAATTACATAAAAGAAGTAATATAAAAGCAAAAACTTAATTACATTGGCATAATATTTACAGCGTTACTTGCACTTGCCTTTTAACTAGAATTTTTCTGCTCGTTTTGATTGAAAACTGACAGGTTCAGAAAGTATAGAGAACATCAAAGCCATGAAGCCAAATTGAATAACGTGAATGGTATAAAATAAAACTGCGACACCTATCGACACTAAAAAAAGAAAAAAATTATAATTTTAATGAAATAATTATTACTTAACAATTCAATAAGTCTGTAAATAATTAAATCAAAAAAATTAATTTTACAATATAGTTATAAAATTAATATTAAAATAGCGTCAATTTGAACGCACATCTGGCAGTACTATCCGCCATTATGATTATTTTTTTTTTTAAAACAAAAACTATTAACCAACCGTCTTTGTAATTTGTGATACACTAGTTAACATTGCTCGAGATTTGTGAAAAATAATTAATAGAATATTAATTTAATAACTTTACCAACTACTATAATATTTGATTTTAATTTTATTGTTTTTTTTTAAAATTATATATACAATTTTTAAACTACATAACTGTGTATTAAAAGTAATTTACCATGAAATCCGCGTAAGTTAAAAATCAAACCGCTTGTTGACTTGTCAAATACGATGATGTGTGGGTGTTTTCTAACGATTTTTTATTTTCCATTTAGTAAATCGCGAACCAATCTAATTGTTAAAACTCCAGGAAAACCACCAATGCGCTCAAATTCTGGCGGTAACATTTGTAAAGATCCAGTTAATGTATATTGTCGAATTCGACCTATGCAAAGTGACTCAGATTTATCATGCCTTAAAGTAATATCGTCTACAACGGTGTCGTTAACACCCCCCGAAATTGCGATTAATTATAAAATAACGCAACATAAAGAATGTCAGTATATTTTTAAATATGTATTTGACACAAAATCAAGACAGCGTGAAGTTTTTACATCTGTTGCTCAGCCATTAGTAGAGGGTTTGATTCGTGGGCGAAACGGATTACTATTTACATACGGAGTTACTGGAAGTGGCAAAACGTATACAATGACTGGTAATGCGCAGCAACAAGGTATAATGCCAAGGTGTATGGATGTTTTGTTTAAAACAATCTCAGATTATCAAACAAAGAAATATGTGTTCAAACCAGATCGGTTAAATGGTTTTGAAATACAATCTGAGCCGGACGCAATGTTGGATCGACAGGTCGAACTAAACGGAAAACTAATGAAAATAAGAAGAAAAGAATCTGATTCAGATATTGCTTCGCAAGCTTCTGCCGATTGTTCAGTTGTAAATGGAATTGATGAGGACAATATGTATGCTGTGTTTGTGACATATGTAGAAGTTTACAATAACAGTGTGTTCGATTTACTCGAAAGTGGTCCAGTTCAAAAAATACTTCAAAGTAAAATAATTCGAGAGGATGCTACACACAATATGTTTGTACATGGAGTTACCGAGCTAGAAATAAAATCAGTTGAAGATGCAATTGACATATTCCAAATTGGGCAATCGAGAAAACGAAAAGCTCATACAATTTTAAATGCCGAATCTAGTAGAAGTCACGCTGTATTTACTATTCGTTTAGTGCAGGCTCCAACAGATGGACAAGGAGAGTATATATTGCAAGATAAGCGAACTATTACTGTTAGTCAATTATCTTTGGTCGACTTAGCTGGCAGTGAGCGTACAAATCGAACAAAGAATACGGGACAAAGATTACGTGAAGCTGGCAATATTAATAATTCATTAATGACTCTTCGTAATTGTTTAGAAATACTAAGAGAAAATCAATTAACAGGCTCTTGCAAGAAAGTACCATATCGTGACTCGAAAATTACTCATTTGTTCAAAAATTATTTTGAAGGTGAAGGACAAGTTAGAATGATCGTTTGTGTTAATCCTCGGGCTGAAGATTTTGATGAAACTTCACAAGTAATGAAATTTGCGGAAATTACACAAGAAGTCCAAGTAGCGCGTTCTACTCCAATTAAACCTGACATTGGATTAACACCGGGACGTCGCAAAGCGAATAATCTCTTTAAAATCGCTCTTAATAATATGGAAGAGAAAGGAGCTGATATACGAAATATCGAAGTTGACATAGGTCTTGTATATAGCTTAGGGCCAAATTTCCCTGAAGTAAGATTAAATTCACCTGAAGCTAGCCATTTAGTTCAATCATTAATATTGCATTTAGAGCAAAGAATCCAAAAACGAAAATTATTAATACATGATTTAAATAATCGGCAAGATAGGTTTCGAATGCAATTAATTGAGATGGAGAAAGAAATAATGATTGCTAAATCCGAAAACTCCTCACTTAAAGCAATTTTAAATCAGGAGCGACTAAAAAATTCGGCATTAGAAAACAAAAATGTTATATACGAAAATTCGATTGATGAATTGAATCGTAGGTTACGAGAAAAAGATGAAGCAATGCGGGAATATCAAAGATTGGTAAGTTACTACCATCAGCACAATATATTATTACATTTATTACAATTATTTTATTTCCATAGTTAAATGAAAAACAAACTCTGCTCAGTCAAACAGAAAACGAAAAGGAAAAACAGAAAAAAATTCTTACTTCTAAAATGGCTTTACAGGCTGATAAAATGACACGCGAATTAGACGTTAAATTAAAAGAGCAACGTGATAAAATGCGAGAGAAAACTAAGTTAGCCGAAGGCAAACTAAAAATGGTTAATCAAATTATTCGATCGGAAAATATACCGACGATTTATCGTTCATCAAGTTCCGAAAGTATACCTACAAGGGTGACGAGTGAAAAGAGATCGAATGAAAATCAAATGATGCATACCCCGCGATCAACATCAAAGGGAATTGCTGTAGCAAATGTTCGAAATCGAAGATCAAGATCTACTGGAGAAAAATGGTTAGAACATCGAGCTCCAAATCCGGTTCCACTCGGAACAATTTTACAGCCATATTTAAGAAATAGAAAGTCTGTAACCAAATTGACCGATGTTAATGATTTAGTAAATGCAAAAATATCGAATTATTGCTTAATCGATCAAAATGCAGATACGGATGGAGAGGTAGAAACTAATATTTATAAAGGAAATATTATTCCCACGACGGGAGGTGGAGCTCAAGTTGTATTTGATGACGTTGAATGTTTAAAACAATTATCACCATGCACATCACCACAACGAAAACGGTCTAGTAATTATGTTGAAACGCCGGTACGTGACGTAGCATCAAAATGCAGCATTGGTATTGAAGGACATAACAGTAAGAAGCCAAGAATATAAAATGAATTCTTGCTTAAATTGTTTCCTCATTTATAGTTAAGTTGACTTTGTTTTATATTCCCTAGTAAAAAGTATTAATTTTTCTGTTTTGTTTTTAATATTTCTAATTTATATTATTATTGTTAACACCCTTAAATCAACGTTTTCCGTTAGTACATTTAAATACTAACGGAAATGTCTAAAGGAGAAATGGATTAGTTCACTGGCAACTTCTTAAATAGAGTTCTTATTGATCGAGTAGTATGTTAAGGAAACACGTAGTTAAAACTAAATCCAGTTATTTAAATTGAAAATCAACTGTATGTAGTCTTATTGTGTCTATATGTCTTGCTTTGCCTTACTATGATACTAAGCAATAATAACCTCTAAGCATTAAGGACTTCTAATAAGAACCGACAAATTTGAAAACAAATATTTTGTGGGAAGCGCAATTCTTATTTTTCTTAATAAAATACAGGCACGTATTAAGAATTAATAAGAATTTAAATTTGTAATTTTTAAAAATATGGAATATGTATTCCATGCAGTTTCTACTATTTAATCACGTTGATTATTATAGCCGCAGCAATCCGGCTTCTATAATCCGAAACCGGATTGCTGCGACGGGATTTTCATTCGATTTTGACATTGTATTATGAGATAATACAAATCGAAAAATACGTATTTTATGTAAGTTTGTATTTCATTACAAAACCAATAAGAATAAAGTGAGATAAAAATAGAAATTTGCAGGAAGTGCGAAAGAATAAAAAATTTCTTGCAGTAATCAGTACCACGGGGTCTACACTATGCAAAATCGTTGAGATTTTATGTATGTGAATGTTTTTTCTATGTATTGATAAACATTTGTCAAAAAATTATCATAACTGGGCATTTTACTCTTATGATAATTTCATAAAACTATCATGAGATTTATCAATTATCATGGGATTTATCAATTATTTTTAAGTTATAGACTATTAAATAGTTGATGTCTATAATATACATTAATTATTTATAAACATATGAATTAGTTTTATTGTATTTTCAGCATTAAATGCTATAATCAATGTGAAATTTATGTTTTTATGCAGCTTTAATTATTCATATGTACGTCCTAACACTCGAAAAAAATTAAAATGAAAAAACATAACCTAAAGATACATTTTTATTTGACATTCGTACAAATTTCATAATAATATTTACGTGAAATAGCCTCCTGTCAATTTGCTGAGACCGCTTTCGTGGCAAAATTCTGCAGAATTCTTCAGTAATATTTCTCCGGCAAAACATAACGGAATTAAATATTGTTTATCTATTTTAGTAATAAATAATAAAATTCAATTTTAAGTTGGTATACACTTTCGGAATTTACTAATAAAGATAAACAATATTTAATTCCGTCATGTTTTGCCGAAGAAATATTACTGAAAAAATTCTGCAGAATTTTTTTATGAAAGCGGCATGAGAGTGTCAAAATTTGCATAATATACTTACACATACATTGATAAATTGAATGTCATGAGACAAAATCTCAGAGATTTTGCATAGTGTAGACGCCGTGTACTACTGTAAAAATATTCGCACAATAAGGCTCTTTTCTAAACGTATACTTATTTGAAACTTATTTTTTGGAAACATACTTATTGGCCGCTATATTTTTTAATTTGGTCGATATATGATATATTCATAAATATTAATATATAAACAACCGTTTTCAACTTCTCAATTAGATTTTTTGCAAGAAAGAGACAAAAAATAAGTTACCTCGATAGGTGACTTATTTGAATAAGTATGTCTATGAATAAGTATGTGTATATAAGTTGGAAAGTTTTGGTTGGAAATAAGTATACGTTTCAAAAAGGCCCTTCCAAAAACAAGAAAAAATTACGAATGACGAATTATTTGTTTGCATTTTTAAATTGACGTACAATCATGTGTTGGTATTAGTTAAAATTAAAGAAACAATGTACATTTCCATTTTCACATTTCCGTCAAAATTTTTTTGAAGACGAGAACCAAATTATTTCCGTCAAAATTAACGTCATAAGCAAATTTCCGTCAAAATTTTTGGCACGAAAAAATTGGCCATTAATATTTGTTTTTACACTATCATCGAAATAATGCCTTTACATTTATTTAAAATTTATTTTCATTCTGCGCGTCTGGACCGAACTAGTCGGTCTACTTTCATTAAACTTGTGAAGTGGCATTAAAAAATTCAGATAAAGGCTGATAAACAAGAAAATACAGTATATCCAGTATCAGAACTTCTCGATTTTTTATTTTTTTGACACTTGCCGATGATGAAAATAGAAACGTTTCTATTTAAAAAAATGATGGCAGGCGATGATATAAAAAGTTGATTATCGTTTTATATCGAGTTGCTAGTGGAGACACAAAAAATTGATGTCATACCCGCTGAGATAGAACTATGGAGACTACATGTATAAAAAGTCGAGGTACAAGAAAAAAGAACCAAAAAGAAATAAGAAGCCAAAAAGTTTGCGTCTGAGTAACAGAGAAAGAAATTATTTATTTTCCTTGTCTTGAATTTCGAATTTTCGGTAATTAAATATATGAACAATAAAAAACAATTGTTGATTTGACACTTTTAATTTTCATTAATGTAGTTTTGAATTTATTTCGTTGACGTAGATTTTAAATAAGTTTTAAATTAATAAACTAAAAATATAATAAATAAAATAAATAATTTAATAACAATTTAATTTATAAAATAAATTTATTTTGATCATCAAATTGTTTACGTTGGGAGTTACACATTTTATTTTGAAAACACGGTTGTTTATGTAAGAAATTTTACAATTTCACTCAAGTTTTTTATATTTCCGTGTGTATCGTAAATTTCAAGGAAACTTTGTAACAAATATATTAATCATTTTCTGGAAATATGTATTTCATAGTTTTAATAATTCAAATAATTCTTCAATTAATTAGTAATTATTAAAATACTTATATGTTTAATGATTTAATGTTAAAAATATTATTATTGAATTTATTTTGAAGTGAACATTTTCAAGTATGGCTCTTTTTCGGAATTAACTATTTAGAGTGTGATGCATATATAAATTGAGCAGTACAACTACAAAAAAAAAGTTGTACCATTCGTTTTGACTGTTTAATGGGTGTGTTTTTTTTTGATATCGGAGAAATCGGAGAGATAAATTTTATGTCAAATTTTTAGATATGCGTATTTTTCTAATATCCGAGAAAATTTTTTTTCTCTTGTCGTTTTTTCCCGCTACGATAATTATCGGATACGATCTTTTTACTCTGAAAAAATGTACAGATTATTGTTTGACAGCAGTGTGTTGTATTTTATATTTATTAGGAAATTCTAAAATGGTGACTTAGATTAAGGTTAAGCTATGGTGACAAATAAAACTTTAATTTAGGGAGTTTTAAAATAAAAATTTTAAAATAGGGAAAAAAATTTTTTTCATGTAATCTCCAAATATCCCAGTGTGTCATACATACAATCTTGCCAATGTTGATGGTATGCAAGAATTTTGACATTTTACATACGATCTTTTTACTCTGAAAAAATGTACAGATTATTGTTTGACAGCAGTGTGTTGTATTTTATATTTATTAGGAAATTCTAAAATGGTGACTCCGATTAAGGTTAAGCTATGGTGACAAATAAAACTTTAATTTAGGGAGTTTTAAAATAAAAATTTTAAAATAGGGAAAAAAAAAAATTTTCATGTAATCTCCAAATATCCCAGTGTGTCATACATACAATCTTGCCAATGTTGATGGTATGCAAGAATTTTGACATTTTACATGATTTTACTGTTTTCAAAATGGCTGCCTTTTGATTTGTATGCTATATCTCTGAAAGTCTGTACTGTGTGGTCGACAAAATTAATGCATCGTTGATTAAAATGTTTATTTATTAAAAAAAGTCACCACAAAAAAAGCTCAAATTAATTCAATAATCTATACAGAAATAATGGATTTTTTGGAACATAATTTCAAAAAAAGTCTTTCTTTATTTAGAAAGACCGACATTAAAAATTATGTATATAACAAAAATTGTGCAGAGCCATTTAAATTTTTTTTTAGAGAACATTTTTTATTAAATTTTAAATACAACAAATAATGCTTTAAGATTAAATACAAAACATCAAATGATTTCTAAACGTCAAATTTTTTGTATATTGACCTAACATGACGCCATCTTTGAAATTTTTATTAAAATATATTGCAATGGTAATATATAGTATACTTTATGTCATGTGGAGAGGCCATGTTAGCTCGAGCTGCATACCTAGCTATATAGTACCATAATTTACTCGGAAAACAGTACATGAAAAAGTAGATGAATACATCTACAGATAGATATCGAGATTTTTTGATCCTCTATCAGAACAAAACCCGTCTTCTAAATTTCGTTGACACAGCAAAACAAACCCGATATGAAAAATTGCGTATAGTAGTACTATCGAAATCCATATAAAAAAAGTTTTTTTCTCATATTTTCTGTTTTTATAGTAGAGAATGTTTATTTTATTTTACAGTTTTTTTTACTTACAATACATTTTTATGTTCATATGATAGAATAGCATTAGTATGATACGGCTTGTAATAAAGAGGGTATTGATCAGAAGCAACACTATTGTATATTACAAGCCATGAAGGCGCAGGCTGTTACACTTATTAAATAATTTAACTACATTTTTTTCATTATTGAATAATGTATACGTAAAAATTTCGTGTAGATGGCGTTTAAATGAAACTTATAAGTGAAGGCGTTTTTATGGCTGTGCTCGTTCGTTCGTTCATTCGTTTAGTAAAATTATTTGGATGATTTAGGTTAATGCAAAAATCGCAGAATGATTTTGTCACCATCTACTGATTAAAAATCTTATTTTTAGTGTAAAAAAAAATGTTCTCGATTATAAAATATGTTGTGTTGGTAGTTTATTACATAAATTTAATTTATGTATTTAATTTAAAAAGTATATATTCTGCACGAAAGACTAAATATATTTAACTGAAAAATATGGTTAACACGAAGAAAACAATTTGAATGCCGCTGCCATAGTTTGTTTATATGGAGTATTGCTATTCTTTTTATTTTGTATGGTGTTGTCTCTTTTTCCCATCTTCGCTCAGTAAAAAAGATGAAAGTTGGTCATTATAATGAAAAAAATGCAAAACTAAAATAACGACATTTTCAATGAACGTGATTGGTTGAAAAAAGAATATAGAACGAATGAGCGAACGCAACCATAAAAGCGGCTTGAGTCAAAATATTACGCTTTTACTTACGCATTACGAAGGTCTTAAAGTGTACTGTTAAAGGCCCTACACACGATCCAATTTGGTGGGACGGTTGGTCCAACTTGGTTGGCAATTGGTACGTGTGGATTCATGTTGGTTAAAATCAAATTGGTCGGGTATGTTGGATGGAAATTTCCAACCAACCGACCGACCAACCAACCAAATTGGATCGTGTGTATTGTTGTTGGATGATATTATTTTAGTCTATAGTAAAACATAAGCGAAAACGAGAAAGTAGTCAACATATAAAATATTTTTTGTTGTTAATTTTCTTAAACATACACAAAATAAAACCAAATTGGATCGTCTGGTGTCAACATACCAACAAAATTGAATCGTGTGTATGTACAACCAATTTGGTTGTACCAACATACCAATTTGGTTGGACCAACCAAATTGGATCGTGTGTAGGGCCTTTTAGAGTAACGTTAACGAATGGTTTCATATTAATCGTGTTCCATTGACGAAATCAAACTACTCACAAGGGGTTCGATTATGTAAGCATTTCGAGTTTCGACATGTCAAAATATGTCGGAATGAAAAGTTGGAATGAAACTATTCCAAAGGTAAAGAAATGCATGCAATTGATTGTTGTTGTAAAATTACCAATTAAATATGGCTATAGATTCAAAGCACAGCAAAATATCCTGAAAGAGCTAATCGATTCATTGGACAAGCAGGAGGACGACAGAATAAAGAATGAAAAATAATTATTGTTCTAAATTTATTAAATTATTTTGGTGTTACATAATATGAGCTTTTCCTTTATAAAAATAATAAAAAGTTAACAAAATATATATTTTTAGTTTTAGTTTTATTTACTATTGTGTTATTTATTTACTTGAACTTAAAACGGGTTAATCAAATAACCCATTGGTTAATATCTACCTTTGCTACAGTTGTGGCACTATATGCTACACTCGCTCAATACTTGAGCGAATGGCAAAATTCTAAAACAGAAAAATGAGGAACAGAACAACTTATAAAGTATTTATTTCCAATTATAAATTAAATTAAAATTCAATACTGTTTAATTTATGTTTATGTATCTTTATTTAATATGGAAAACTTATGATAAAATTCAAACAAATAATTAAGTTTCCATTAGGCATAAAAACCTTATTATTTATAATAAAAAAATAAAATTTTTAAATATAAGCCACAGCTATAGCTGGTGAGAAAAACGCCTTCCTTTACTTTGCGCTCAGTCACCGAGAAACTCGATGACGGCATCTGCAAAATAATAAGGAAACAAAAAAATATAACATTATTTTAAAACGTGGAATTATACTTATTTTTACTTTATTTCGTAGTCGTTAGGTCGTTGTCGTTTGGAATGCTGCTGCTATATCTGAACCTGTCCCAAAAATAATTGATTAGTCTATCTCGGGTTTATTTATCTACATTTATTGAGTTTCTACGTACAGCTTGCAGAGGCAATACATTGTTTTCGAGGTTGGAACCTACAATTATGTAATAATTAAGCTATATAAATTTAAAATTTATGTTTATTAAATTTATTTTCAATTAAATATTTACCTGGAATTAAATTTAGAGAAATAAATAGTTGCAGCTTTTGTTCATTAAAAAGGTAAGAAGGTAAACCCAGCACTGCGATATACCCTGTACTAACGGAAGATCGGCTATAATTGAGGCTTTAAATACTCGAAATTTAGCACACACGATTCCAAAGTAATTCTAGATTATGCGGTGCAGCGGTGGATTCGACTGAGACGATATAGTTAAACATTTTTTCTTTACCTGTATGTTTTCAACTAATGTGAAGGCATTAGGTGGAAACATAGACGGCAGTGAAGTTCTCCGTGAAATTTCTTGGTTTAGGAATATTAAATTTTTTTTTATAAAATACAAATCTTTTCTAATTTATAAACTAGAACGTTACTTACCAAAGCATTTTGGCATAAAATTGCTTGTCAAATCTACTTTTCCTAAATACTCGTCCATCGCTTTTATGATCACTAATCGCCATTAAGACAGTTTTTTATAAAATTGAAAAACTCTGAGCCGGAATTACTTGGTGCCTATAGTAAAATGTTAAATTGTAAATGAACTCAAATTATACAAATTTAAATTATCTTACTTGAATGCTTACGTGTTTTCCGTATCGAAGGAAAAACTGTGCTATGCGGGTAGCGAAATTACAGCTGTTTTCCAGATGCCACTGACTTGAAATACTCCGCCATTAGCTTTAGAAACATACTAGTTTTTAAAACTTATGTTATGGTCTTAGTGGTTCCACTTACAATTCGGTAAACGCTGGTTTGAGAACACTTGTAAGCAATCGCCAAGCTGATCTGTGATAGGCCCGTTGCAAGACACCTAGTATAATAAAGTATTGTTTTATGTGATTTATCACATACAGGTAAGTGATGTATATATATATATATATATATATATATATATATATATATATATATATATATATATATATATATATATATATATATATATATTTGTGCGTGTGTTTTTATTTTTACCTTAAAGCTTAAGGGTTATAAATAAATTGGTCTCCTTTGTTTATTATGGGCCATCATTAACAGTTCTTCTTTAGACTCCCGAAGATGCATTCGCCTATTTGGCATCAGTCTTCATTCGTTCGTTCCTTCTGCAGTTTTTTTTAAATTATTCTTGCTTGTTAAAGAAACAGCAGAACGATTTTGCTTTCTTATTTCATTTTATACAAATAATCGTTGTGTTTTTTATGTTTATCTCTTTTATACCTATCATTACGTTTATATCTCGCCATGTACGTTCAGTAGCAAAGATCTTTATCAAAAAACGGCTGATGGAAAAAATAGTATTCGTTAAAAAAATTTTTAACGAATACTATTCGGCAAAACTAAATTCGCCTATATGTGATAATATCCTTATTCCCCAATACTTATATCTAACAATATATAATAATATATTGGTATTGGGGATAATAAGAATATTATCATGTAAATAGATAAAAAATGTCTCATCTCGCAGTACATTTCTAACTTTTCTCGGGCTGTAAAATTTTATTTGGCCGTAATTAAAATGAAAATATAAACCCATGAAAGGTCACTTTCCAGTAACCAGTTGACAACCATTAGAATTAGAATTTTTAATTTATGGTGGCAGGTATCATAACTAAAAATTGAGTTTGAATTTATAAACCAAAATGTATTTTAAGAATTACCAGTAAACAAGTTGTTGATATTTAAATAAACAAGTTGTTGATATTTAAAAAAAAAAAAATACTAATGCAAGACACTATAGAAAGAAAACTATTTACTATGAAAATAATTCCAATGGAAATTATCTTCGTTCCTTGTTATGGCTTCGAAAAAACATGTCCTATGACGAAGAAACCCAACAAACATATGAATTTATATACTTATTTAAGCAACTATACTTATGTCAATCGACATATCAATGCTGCTTCATTGTTGTCAATATTTTACTCTTCCTCTTTAGTTTTAGAATTGTTTATGCAAATAATTTAAATTTTAATGGAATTTTACGTTAAAATAAATCGTAGAATTTTGTGTAATACTCAAATTTTTATTTGGTGACATTTCTAAAATAATTAAAATATTATGTAAACATATATATATATATATATATATATATATATATATATATATATATATATATATATATATATATTTATATTTATATATATATATATATATATATATATATATATATATATATATATATATATATGTATGTAAATATATATATATATATATATATATATATATATATATATATATATATATATATATATATATATATATATATATATATACATGATAAGAACATGAGCCTAAACATTTTAGTTGTATGTATGTTTGAATGAAGTTTCAATACGGGCTTGTGCTTGCTAGTAATCCCTCCTGGTTTATTTCCTTAACGAAAAGCAACGAATTCAATGCACATGAACGTTCATGGTACAGTGATAATGAATCTCATTAGAACGGCCCGTTCATGTCTTAATATTATCGGCTACCACTGGATTTTAATAAAAAAAATCAGAATTGGAACGAATTGTACGAATACGAAACAAAATTTAGTTAGCAGAAAACGTCACACGAAGAGCTCGTAACGGCGGAGACAAAAGTAAATTTTTATTTTTCGGGTTATAAATAAAATAAAAAAAATTTGACGTTTTCATATTTACTATTTATTTTGGATTTATAAAAATTATTTTAAATAAGTTTATGCCAATTTGTAGTATGTAATAAATTAGCTTCGTGATTTTTATTAGTAAAATACAATAAAAAAAAAATTCAATAAAATTAAATGCATTTTTGTGTTACTGTGCGTAATGTGTATGAGTATTTTAGGTGAATGGCATTTTTTAGAGAATTTTTTTATTCAGTGGAAAGAAAAATTAATAAATCTATTAAAAAATGTTTTGTTACAATAAATAATTAAATAATATTGTTTATATATTAAGATAAGAAAAGTGTGTGACACGTGCAAATTAATATAAGAAAAAAGTAATGAAAATTAATAAATAATATGTTATGTTTCTAAAATTCTTCATTTGTGTATAATTTTATTTATGAATATGATTGTAGTTGTTATTTAAATATAAAAATTTCCAATGATTGTACATAGCTGAGATTATTATTAATATTTTCAATACGGTATTTATTTATTAAAAATTTATTATTTATTTTCTTTAAAATTTCCAAGTGACAAGTGTATATTTCTTCGAAATTATTCCACAAAATAGCTTGAGTAAAGTTTAACAGGGCATCGAACCAGATCTAAAATGAAACAAAAGTATGTAATGGAAAAAAATGATTACCTAGATGTGTGCAGTGTGTACAGCTGGTATTCATTCTATACCTTTGATATGTCTACATATTAATTATTTTTATTGTGTTTCTTTGTGCCAGCAGTTTTTATTATTAAGTAAATCTTTTTTTTTTGTTTATGAGCATAGTAACATACCAAATGCTTCATAAGAAATGTAATTTACTACATAATATGATATAAACGAATAGCCGCTAACGCCACTACTGATAGAGTTGATACATCTCATTCCTATCTCATAATTTTTTTTTGTATGCACCAAAATTTAGTTATAAAGTGACGCAGCGTCATTTGATTGAAATATTGATTGGTTCTGAGGTCTGCTTAAAAACTACTTAGATGATAGTTAACAACTATAAAAAAAAATATAAATTTTCATAACTATAGATAGATAAAAATTTTAAATTGTAAAAACTAACTGAATTTAAACCTTTGCACAGTTCGATAGTGAACTGAAACTCCGGTTTCGTTGATACATTCCGCTCATAAGACCTATAAAGTTTATTACATTTTTATGAGGCTTGTGATGCTTTTGTATTGAAGTAAGGCTGTCAGATGTCTGGTTTTTGGAAGGTCCGTCCTGTTTTGGAAGAATTAGTCCCTCCCAAAAATAGTGTCCCTCTCTGTCCCTTTTAACGACTTTCTATAAAATTTTTTTTTTGTTTTTTAAATATTGATTGTGATGTTTCCCACCTTTTCCATGAGGAATTTTTAATGAAAAACAAGAGATTTGAATGAGATTATAACATTATGACTAGTTATTTAAGATGAATCACGATTCCGGTGTAAAATTTGCAATATTTTGTTTTCAAATGCTTCCGGAAATCATAAAAAGTAATTTAGATCTGTTTGCATACTCACAAAAGCTTCTTTCCAAGTAAACCGAATTTAGCACTAAAATAACTAGTTTTCACCTACCAAACTGTCAATCATAAAAGCAATCACTAAAGCTTCAATAGTATGACTTGTACCTCGAAAGCGATATAAAATATTTTTATTATAAAGTTCAGCTGTGCTCCAACAAAATGTGAGGCCATCATTAAAAACGTAATTTACCCACAATGAGTTCTAAAATAAATATATCCTTACTTATGCTTTTTTATTTTATAAAATATACTTTTTAAAAATAAATTATCCCTCCCTGTACCTCATTGGGTGAACAAAATATTCATCAAGTCCTCTTTTGCTCGTGACTTTATCTGGAGTGTTACTCTTAAGTTATTTTTACCAACAGCTTATGAATTAGATGTTATGAATATAAGTTCTTCATTAAAAAGTACAAACAATCTCGATTCGAAAATTTAGAATTTATCAGCCTTAGGGGCATATCCTCCATTCGGTAACAAAACAATAATTACAATAAAAATAGAAAACTAATGCGCGCCGCGCAAAGATAATGGATTTGCGACAGCTGAAATTGCGATTGTAAATCGACATCCTCGATAATGATTGCAAATTTGTATTTCAGCATTTTGCTCAATACGATTCATTTATGTCATCTGTCACATAATTTTTTGATTTTTATGTGGTTTATATTTTCCTGTGATATTCAATAATTGTTTTTGATTTACAATAAATAGTAAATATTAGCCAAAATTTAAAAAATAGAAGGTAAAAAAAGGCCAAGATTTTCAGGAAATGATCTAATGTTATTATAAATATTCTAAATGTTACTAAAAATATTAGAGAAAAAATGCGTAATATTAATCCCAAACAGCTGGTTTTTGGGGTAGCTGCCTGTGTCTTATCTATTGGGCCAAATACATTTGGAAAGCCGTATGTGTTTAAAATCCCAGTTTCATTTTAGCTATGTCCACTTCATTTCTTGGAAATTTTTTTGTTTTAAAAGTTAAAGCCGACAAGAACTGACCAAAAATCTTACTATAAATTATTTATTTGATATAAAGTAAAGCTCCAGAGATAAGAATCTGTGGTGGAGCATAAAAACAAAACTACAAGCAATATTTTATTCTTTGGTTTAAATAATACAAATTGCATTATAATTGCAGACTGTCCCAAATTTTGGTATGCAATTTGTCCACTCACAAATTAAAAATTTCCAGTTCCCAATATATTAAGAGATGTTTCATTTCAAATAGATATAAAATGTAGGGAAAAATGTTGGTCGCCCTTTTTAAATGAATATATTGAATATTCATCTATAATGGCAAAGAGCAACTTTTTGTAAAGCGATATTGCACAAAAAATCTGTTATCATCACAATCAAAAGGATTCTCGCGATCACGAAATATCTTCCTTTGAATCCGCGTGTTTCGTCTGCGTCGTTGCATTAACTCCATTTATAATTATCACAACCATTATAATTTTAAAATTTATTTAGAAAGTCGGAATTATTTTAAAATTTATTTAAAATAAAAAATCTAACGTGTTAAATTTTAAACAGTTTGAGGTTATATACTGTGTTAAATAGATTTAATACCTATAAATCGGGGACGCAAAAAACTAAGAAAAATTTAACAAGTTGCCACTGTCATTTTTATCGAGGATGTCGATTTTATGATTCAGCGGTGTTAAGTTACTTAACACGGTTGCGAGTCAATGGAGGATATATGCTCCATTTAATGTACTAAATTACAGTATTGTAACTACAATTTACAAAAAATTAAAATAAATTAAATTTATTATAAAAATAATATAAAATACTTCATTAAAATATAATAATAGTGGTTTCTGAGAAAAAATTTCGGGAACCAAAATAAAAAAAAAATATATATTATTAAAAATGAGTACATATTTTATTTGTAAATCAAGTAATGTACCTGTTAGAATGTACTAATAAATTATAAATCAACACAGTTAACACGATTCATTTTTTTTCGAAAAGAACGTCACCATGGTTCATTTTAAGTATACAAAATGTAATTAAGTAACTTCCATAAACCACTGCTGTATTAGAAGGAGCTGGTTTTTGTTATTCGTTCGGCCTTGACAGCGGTTTCCGTATCAATTCTTTTTTATCGAATGGCTGGGTTTCTTCTGAAAGCTTTTGTTGAGGCCAATAATTGGTAGTTTCTCGGTGGCAAACTTTTGCCAAGTAATTTTATGTTCTGCACTTAATATACCAATGGACCTTATGCTTTATAAATAATAATTAAGCGGACATTTTACGTTAAGCCGCATTTTGTTTTACTATAAACCTCAATAGTTTTTGGTGACGGCTTGAACCAGAAACAATATAGCATCGTCACGTAGCATAAAATGAAAAAGATGCACTTGTTTTTCATTTACATAAAGTTTGAAATTTAGCAAGTTTAACAACAGTACGTTGCAAACCGATTATCGATGATTATTGATTTCGCAGTTGTTTTGTAAGGCAATAAATAACATTGAAGTGTGTAAAATCGCAATAATGACCCAAAACTTTTGCCATGTTACCGACTATGTCAGATTTTCAAGGCGCTTCAAATGCCATGCTTTTGGGTATATTTTGTTTTCAAATGCTTCCGGAAATCATAAAAAGTAATTTAGATCTGTTTGCATACTCACAAAAGCTTCTTTCCAAGTAAACCGAATTTAGCACTAAAATAACTAGTTTTCACCTACCAAACTGTCAATCATAAAAGCAATCACTAAAGCTTCAATAGTATGACTTGTACCTCGAAAGCGATATAAAATATTTTTATTATAAAGTTCAGCTGTGCTCCAACAAAATGTGAGGCCATCATTAAAAACGTAATTTACCCACAATGAGTTCTAAAATAAATATATCCTTACTTATGCTTTTTTATTTTATAAAATATACTTTTTAAAAATAAATTATCCCTCCCTGTACCTCATTGGGTGAACAAAATATTCATCAAGTCCTCTTTTGCTCGTGACTTTATCTGGAGTGTTACTCTTAAGTTATTTTTACCAACAGCTTATGAATTAGATGTTATGAATATAAGTTCTTCATTAAAAAGTACAAACAATCTCGATTCGAAAATTTAGAATTTATCAGCCTTAGGGGCATATCCTCCATTCGGTAACAAAACAATAATTACAATAAAAATAGAAAACTAATGCGCGCCGCGCAAAGATAATGGATTTGCGACAGCTGAAATTGCGATTGTAAATCGACATCCTCGATAATGATTGCAAATTTGTATTTCAGCATTTTGCTCAATACGATTCATTTATGTCATCTGTCACATAATTTTTTGATTTTTATGTGGTTTATATTTTCCTGTGATATTCAATAATTGTTTTTGATTTACAATAAATAGTAAATATTAGCCAAAATTTAAAAAATAGAAGGTAAAAAAAGGCCAAGATTTTCAGGAAATGATCTAATGTTATTATAAATATTCTAAATGTTACTAAAAATATTAGAGAAAAAATGCGTAATATTAATCCCAAACAGCTGGTTTTTGGGGTAGCTGCCTGTGTCTTATCTATTGGGCCAAATACATTTGGAAAGCCGTATGTGTTTAAAATCCCAGTTTCATTTTAGCTATGTCCACTTCATTTCTTGGAAATTTTTTTGTTTTAAAAGTTAAAGCCGACAAGAACTGACCAAAAATCTTACTATAAATTATTTATTTGATATAAAGTAAAGCTCCAGAGATAAGAATCTGTGGTGGAGCATAAAAACAAAACTACAAGCAATATTTTATTCTTTGGTTTAAATAATACAAATTGCATTATAATTGCAGACTGTCCCAAATTTTGGTATGCAATTTGTCCACTCACAAATTAAAAATTTCCAGTTCCCAATATATTAAGAGATGTTTCATTTCAAATAGATATAAAATGTAGGGAAAAATGTTGGTCGCCCTTTTTAAATGAATATATTGAATATTCATCTATAATGGCAAAGAGCAACTTTTTGTAAAGCGATATTGCACAAAAAATCTGTTATCATCACAATCAAAAGGATTCTCGCGATCACGAAATATCTTCCTTTGAATCCGCGTGTTTCGTCTGCGTCGTTGCATTAACTCCATTTATAATTATCACAACCATTATAATTTTAAAATTTATTTAGAAAGTCGGAATTATTTTAAAATTTATTTAAAATAAAAAATCTAACGTGTTAAATTTTAAACAGTTTGAGGTTATATACTGTGTTAAATAGATTTAATACCTATAAATCGGGGACGCAAAAAACTAAGAAAAATTTAACAAGTTGCCACTGTCATTTTTATCGAGGATGTCGATTTTATGATTCAGCGGTGTTAAGTTACTTAACACGGTTGCGAGTCAATGGAGGATATATGCTCCATTTAATGTACTAAATTACAGTATTGTAACTACAATTTACAAAAAATTAAAATAAATTAAATTTATTATAAAAATAATATAAAATACTTCATTAAAATATAATAATAGTGGTTTCTGAGAAAAAATTTCGGGAACCAAAATAAAAAAAAAATATATATTATTAAAAATGAGTACATATTTTATTTGTAAATCAAGTAATGTACCTGTTAGAATGTACTAATAAATTATAAATCAACACAGTTAACACGATTCATTTTTTTTCGAAAAGAACGTCACCATGGTTCATTTTAAGTATACAAAATGTAATTAAGTAACTTCCATAAACCACTGCTGTATTAGAAGGAGCTGGTTTTTGTTATTCGTTCGGCCTTGACAGCGGTTTCCGTATCAATTCTTTTTTATCGAATGGCTGGGTTTCTTCTGAAAGCTTTTGTTGAGGCCAATAATTGGTAGTTTCTCGGTGGCAAACTTTTGCCAAGTAATTTTATGTTCTGCACTTAATATACCAATGGACCTTATGCTTTATAAATAATAATTAAGCGGACATTTTACGTTAAGCCGCATTTTGTTTTACTATAAACCTCAATAGTTTTTGGTGACGGCTTGAACCAGAAACAATATAGCATCGTCACGTAGCATAAAATGAAAAAGATGCACTTGTTTTTCATTTACATAAAGTTTGAAATTTAGCAAGTTTAACAACAGTACGTTGCAAACCGATTATCGATGATTATTGATTTCGCAGTTGTTTTGTAAGGCAATAAATAACATTGAAGTGTGTAAAATCGCAATAATGACCCAAAACTTTTGCCATGTTACCGACTATGTCAGATTTTCAAGGCGCTTCAAATGCCATGCTTTTGGGTATATTTTGTTTTCAAATGCTTCCGGAAATCATAAAAAGTAATTTAGATCTGTTTGCATACTCACAAAAGCTTCTTTCCAAGTAAACCGAATTTAGCACTAAAATAACTAGTTTTCACCTACCAAACTGTCAATCATAAAAGCAATCACTAAAGCTTCAATAGTATGACTTGTACCTCGAAAGCGATATAAAATATTTTTATTATAAAGTTCAGCTGTGCTCCAACAAAATGTGAGGCCATCATTAAAAACGTAATTTACCCACAATGAGTTCTAAAATAAATATATCCTTACTTATGCTTTTTTATTTTATAAAATATACTTTTTAAAAATAAATTATCCCTCCCTGTACCTCATTGGGTGAACAAAATATTCATCAAGTCCTCTTTTGCTCGTGACTTTATCTGGAGTGTTACTCTTAAGTTATTTTTACCAACAGCTTATGAATTAGATGTTATGAATATAAGTTCTTCATTAAAAAGTACAAACAATCTCGATTCGAAAATTTAGAATTTATCAGCCTTAGGGGCATATCCTCCATTCGGTAACAAAACAATAATTACAATAAAAATAGAAAACTAATGCGCGCCGCGCAAAGATAATGGATTTGCGACAGCTGAAATTGCGATTGTAAATCGACATCCTCGATAATGATTGCAAATTTGTATTTCAGCATTTTGCTCAATACGATTCATTTATGTCATCTGTCACATAATTTTTTGATTTTTATGTGGTTTATATTTTCCTGTGATATTCAATAATTGTTTTTGATTTACAATAAATAGTAAATATTAGCCAAAATTTAAAAAATAGAAGGTAAAAAAAGGCCAAGATTTTCAGGAAATGATCTAATGTTATTATAAATATTCTAAATGTTACTAAAAATATTAGAGAAAAAATGCGTAATATTAATCCCAAACAGCTGGTTTTTGGGGTAGCTGCCTGTGTCTTATCTATTGGGCCAAATACATTTGGAAAGCCGTATGTGTTTAAAATCCCAGTTTCATTTTAGCTATGTCCACTTCATTTCTTGGAAATTTTTTTGTTTTAAAAGTTAAAGCCGACAAGAACTGACCAAAAATCTTACTATAAATTATTTATTTGATATAAAGTAAAGCTCCAGAGATAAGAATCTGTGGTGGAGCATAAAAACAAAACTACAAGCAATATTTTATTCTTTGGTTTAAATAATACAAATTGCATTATAATTGCAGACTGTCCCAAATTTTGGTATGCAATTTGTCCACTCACAAATTAAAAATTTCCAGTTCCCAATATATTAAGAGATGTTTCATTTCAAATAGATATAAAATGTAGGGAAAAATGTTGGTCGCCCTTTTTAAATGAATATATTGAATATTCATCTATAATGGCAAAGAGCAACTTTTTGTAAAGCGATATTGCACAAAAAATCTGTTATCATCACAATCAAAAGGATTCTCGCGATCACGAAATATCTTCCTTTGAATCCGCGTGTTTCGTCTGCGTCGTTGCATTAACTCCATTTATAATTATCACAACCATTATAATTTTAAAATTTATTTAGAAAGTCGGAATTATTTTAAAATTTATTTAAAATAAAAAATCTAACGTGTTAAATTTTAAACAGTTTGAGGTTATATACTGTGTTAAATAGATTTAATACCTATAAATCGGGGACGCAAAAAACTAAGAAAAATTTAACAAGTTGCCACTGTCATTTTTATCGAGGATGTCGATTTTATGATTCAGCGGTGTTAAGTTACTTAACACGGTTGCGAGTCAATGGAGGATATATGCTCCATTTAATGTACTAAATTACAGTATTGTAACTACAATTTACAAAAAATTAAAATAAATTAAATTTATTATAAAAATAATATAAAATACTTCATTAAAATATAATAATAGTGGTTTCTGAGAAAAAATTTCGGGAACCAAAATAAAAAAAAAATATATATTATTAAAAATGAGTACATATTTTATTTGTAAATCAAGTAATGTACCTGTTAGAATGTACTAATAAATTATAAATCAACACAGTTAACACGATTCATTTTTTTTCGAAAAGAACGTCACCATGGTTCATTTTAAGTATACAAAATGTAATTAAGTAACTTCCATAAACCACTGCTGTATTAGAAGGAGCTGGTTTTTGTTATTCGTTCGGCCTTGACAGCGGTTTCCGTATCAATTCTTTTTTATCGAATGGCTGGGTTTCTTCTGAAAGCTTTTGTTGAGGCCAATAATTGGTAGTTTCTCGGTGGCAAACTTTTGCCAAGTAATTTTATGTTCTGCACTTAATATACCAATGGACCTTATGCTTTATAAATAATAATTAAGCGGACATTTTACGTTAAGCCGCATTTTGTTTTACTATAAACCTCAATAGTTTTTGGTGACGGCTTGAACCAGAAACAATATAGCATCGTCACGTAGCATAAAATGAAAAAGATGCACTTGTTTTTCATTTACATAAAGTTTGAAATTTAGCAAGTTTAACAACAGTACGTTGCAAACCGATTATCGATGATTATTGATTTCGCAGTTGTTTTGTAAGGCAATAAATAACATTGAAGTGTGTAAAATCGCAATAATGACCCAAAACTTTTGCCATGTTACCGACTATGTCAGATTTTCAAGGCGCTTCAAATGCCATGCTTTTGGGTATATTACGAAGTCCTGCAATGTTAAGGAGTAAATTTGCGGATACTGGTCAGAGGATGGATATAACCACAAGAAAGAACTTGAACCGCAGTCCCAAGAAAGCAAAATGAGCTAACTATGCACTAACTGTATAAAACCTAACAAAGCCTTCGACCACTCATTGAAAAGCACAGCAGATAACAGGCATTGAACTTAATCATTCGAAAAAATGTTTATAATAATTAAATACCACATAAACATTCAATTGAGGATTGTCCAACTTAATATGCAAAATGCCAAACTTATTGGACATGAAATTAGACAAAGTGCATAAGAAAAGATAATTAGTATACTCTGCATGAACTTTAGATGGTAAAAAGTAGAGTTAGTACACTGGCGACTTGTCACTGGTGACGGTGACACAAAGGCTACTACTATAGGCGTCTTTATTGAGACCCTAGAGGTCTGGGTAGTTAAAAAAATTTACTTTCAATATTCTTGATAAAATCATGAAGAGCCTCACAAACCTTCTAATTATCATAACTGGTCACTTCAATGCTAAATATACACTTTGGCATTATGAGGACACAAACGATTATAGGATTTTCGTGGAAGAGTTTTGTTGCATAAAAAGGCCTCATTGTTATGAATAAAGATGACCAGGTGCTTGGTGAATGGTGAATCAAATATTGATGTATCACTTTTGAGTGATGAAAGGCAAAAGAAGAGCAAATGAAGTTACAGCGTTTAGATGTATATGCAAAAATTGATGCAATAATGGCAATGAAATCGAAGGGGAGCAGCAGGCCTTGATAATATTGAGTTTGATACAAAGAGCATGGTCTATAAAAGGGTCTGGATCGACGCGCTTTCTTGACGGTTTTTTCAAAGGCATGGAAAAACGGCAAAGTAATTACCATTGGGAAGGGAGGTGAACGATATCACGCACCAACTCAAGGTAGATGTGCGTGTTCCACGGTAGTGGCAAATATAATGACAAGCAGTTTGGATTCAGAGAAAATAGGTCTTCGGAGGATGCGATGGTGGAAATAATCGACATAACCAAGAATTAGACCAAAATACGTTCTTGGAGTATTCCTTGACGTGTATGGTGTTTTCGATAATCTATGGTGGCCTAGTATTCCGAATGAGCTAAAGTAGATAAGCTGGCCAGCAAACCTTTACTCAATAATATACAACTATTTCTCTGATAGATTCGCAACTGTGTAGTCACTAACTATACATACCTTTTTCATCAAAAGAGCATTTAAATGGTGCCCGCAATGGTCCATCGTAGGCGCACACCTCTAGAACGTCCTCTTCAATAGAAGCATAAATGGCAACGTCCAAGAAGAAGCATTCGCGGATGATAAGGTAATTCTCTTTGCAGGCACCTCCAGACAAAGTGTTCAGGAAGTAGCGTTATCAACAAAATAACTGATTGGAGTTGCAGCTATAAAGGTTGGTGTACATTTAGTTAGATTGGCGAAAACAATAAAATTCCACTCGCGATTTCGTTGATGTTTTGTGGCGATTACCATTTTGTTTTTTTTAATTAATAAATAGCTAAAATGGTTTTTAAAGAAACCGTTATAGATATGTTTAAAAATTAAATTATTTAGATAATTTCAATAGCACACACATTTTAAAACTAAACAAATTGCATGGACCTAAAATATAAAATCTCGCTCGTCTTCATATGTAAACACAAATTGTTCTCGCGCATGTGGAACTTGTTCCTCGCTATACGCCCCAATGTGCACTAATCTTAAGATGAAGCTTTTGTCAGCTTTTGTCAAGCTTAAAAGAACGTTCGATATTAGACCTTTGGTATCTGTGAATGGGGTAAGAATTAAGATGGTCAAAACTGTAAAATGGGGTTAATTTTACTTGGGGTTAATTTTGATATAAAATTCAATGTCACAACACATGTTAAAAATTGTTCTAGATATTACAAACGCTTACAGAACTATATCAACCGATCCTGTGTTAGCTGGTGTGACACCAATTAAAATAATTTTGCAAACATTTTCAAACATTGAAGAAAATATGTAACAATAAGGCTTGCTCTTAGTATTCTAACAGGGCATGCAATCTTGTCGAATTCGAAAGACAACTGTTAAAAATGGGGCTGAGCGCAGTCAGCCAGCAAACTAGTTTTAATGACTCAAAGAAACATCATGACTTTTAAAAAGTTCTGTGACTCTAATCTAAGCAATAGATAGTGCAAGTTTCTGCAAATCTCAGACACTAGACTAAGTATTTAATATACTTACGTCTATGAAATTTACTCGAAAAAGTAGCTAGATAGTAGACAGGTATGCGCCTCCTTAATGTTTACGCTATATTCACAAATAGTATTAAACTTGGTGCAAGTTTACCATAAAGACGTCGTTCTTCTCCACATCCAATATTTGGCTGACAGAGTTTACTCTTTACTCAGTGTAAGTTGGTCGGAATTTGCAAGTCTAAGAGATAGGTGACCGGGCTTGTTAAAGATACATATAAATTACATACATTATTTCATCACTTAGATTTTCTCCTATTTATTTATGACGAAATCAAACTCAAAGTATATTGAGAGAAAAGTTCATTAAACACGATTAGTCACTTAAAGGCACATTTTGTAGAATTAAATTGTTGACGCACTTTACTAAACTACTTAATTTTCTGTTTGTTTTCTAAGAAATTTAATTGTTAATTACTTACTTAGTTTAAATTATTGGTAATAAATGTTACTTTGACTTTAAAAAAAAATGGACTAGATCATTTTTTTGAATTAGACTTCCAATTTTTGGTATGCTGAATTAAAATTGTGAAATAATTTGGGTTCTGCCACTTTAAAGATATACATATTTGTATAAGAGTCCTTCATTTAGAGAATGTCAAGTTATTTCAAAATTTGTTTTCGGTTGTTTAGCGATGATTAATTTATATGGTTACCATGAGGTTACCACGGGTTTAAGTTCCAAGCATTTTGTTTACCAGCACATTAAATTGCAAAAAAGATCATTGATCATTTAAGTGGATACAGAACTTAGTTCAAATTGAGTAGACATGGTAAACTGCGATAAGGTCTGATTGCCCTTTAAAATAATTAAGTAAATATTTATGTAGCATGATAACATATTTTCAATAGGCTAGAATCTAGATATATTGGGCCTTATATCATTCGAATTATTTTCTCTGAAATTCAGAAATGTCATCAGTTTTAAAATAAATTGAACACCAACCATGCTTAGGTTATCTCCACTGTAAAGAAATCAAACCGTTTAGTTGGCTGTTTTTAATGCCATGCGAATGCCCCCACCACTGTGTATTTTTGTTTGTATATTTTTTCTTAATTTTACTAATTTGAAACTTTAGGCACTAGCATGCAACTGAACAATGTACAAATTTTAAGAATATTGTGGTGCTCGATTTGATATTTTTTATAAGCGACCTGAAATTGTTACAAGAATTAGCAAAACTGAATACTGCCAAAATATCATCAACAATTAAAGTTAGCTTAGTTCGTATAATAATAAGTACATAATTGTAACCAAATGCGGAAACTATCTATTTTGAATACATAACACTATATTGGAGTAAATCACTCATCAACAAGTTTCACTTTTGTTATCTAGATGATTAGACATAATGTACAATCACTAGTATCATTAATATATATTCACAAAATATATCAACGTAATGAAACCAGTGAGTATGACAGATCGGTCACTGTCGGCGTCCTGATCCTAAATGGATCAAAACAAAGGGAGCTATTACGATAGTGTAGTTCATTGTATGATAGCCAATACGCAATAAAGCTTGATTATTAATACCTAAGATGGTCATTATGTGTTGAGTAGTTCCAAATTCTAAACAGATTAGATTCTGGATGTATAATCAAAAATACTAGCCTGGAATCGAATTTTAAGGAGTTAAACTGTTGATACGGTAAAGGGCAACAATAATTTGCAAAAATTGATTGTTATCATTATTATTTTTGATTTCAAACACATTATACTTACTTGGTATGTTTCACTGATTGTAATGAGTTTATCTTCCCGAATTTTAAAAGAAAAAGCGGTACACCACCGGAACCAGGATAATATGCATATCAAACTCTATAATTTTTTTGATGTAATGAACTTTCAAGACTGGTTAATGTCTATTGCAATTATGATAATTTAGCTTAACCAGAAATAAGTTTGAAACAAAATTTTTCGATTCGTTGAGTTTAGTGATTCAATGACTGACTTTGATAATACGTTTTAATAATTAGTATATACGAATACGTTGTTCTTTGTAAACCCCTTGATGACAGACTATAATTACAGAATAGAAATAAAAATAAATGTAGATAAACTTAAGATAAAATATGTAATATATGTACTCGTAAGTAACACCTTTTTGAATTTTAACAATTTGCCATTTTAACAAGAAACCAATTTTTTGTCTTTCTATAATAAATCTCCAGTGAATAAATCTTATGCAGTAGGCTGCATAAGCCCACTAATTAGATGGCGTCACCAATTATCTATAATATGCTGTTTGTAGTGTATAACGAGAGTCTGTCATTATTATTATTTTACATTACATAACTTACGTCTATAGATGCATATTTCTGCTTTTAAGTCTATAGAGTTTATTTGTCGGATGTAAATATCAAGGAACCGGTTCTTAGAAAAAGAAAAAAAAATCAACATTCTTATTCTATAGGTATATGGATAAAAGGATAAAGGTTTATTGTTTTGCTAAGTTAAGATTTTTTTTGTTTATTTCGTGTAATGAACCATAAAAGAGTTTAGATTTTGGAATGTTTGGAACAGTATAATTCAAAACATTAAAATGATAATTATTCAATTATTTAGAATTTAAATTTCTAAATTTGATTCTTAAACATGATATTACGATTAAATATCTTGTTTACAATTCAATTTACAATTTTAGTTTTTCAAATGTAACCTTTCTATTGCGATTAAGAAGTAAGTATTATAGTTCGGATTGAGATTTATGCTAATTAATGAAATTATTAGACTACGTGCAAAAATCAAATGTTTAGTTGGTTCTAAAAATTATATTTAACATTTGTCAGTGTGAAGCATTATCCAGTTTCATTGAGTATTGACATTAAAGGTCATTGGATATTTCACCATAACCATAATGGTGAATAATACTTATTACCTTTTCAAACATTTTGAACAATTTATTCATCCCATACGGACATTCAAAATACCGGGATACGGGTAATTTTACCGTTCTTCATCTCTTCAATACCGGTATTTCGGAATTAAACACATTATAATTACTGGAATGTAACTGTATTGTTGAAGTAAACATTCTTTTAAAACAAAAAGTAAAGTGATGGGTCGCTATGAGACGAAAATAGTGAAGATTTTCCGACGTTCGTCTACTAAAAATGATAAGCCTCAAAAAAGTGTAGAATTGGATTTTTACGTAAATCTAAAGTTTAACGTAATTGTATTAAAAAAGCTTTGATAGATTTAAGAAGAATCGTTAAAAATTATTCCATAGACTTCAGTTACGAAGAATGCAAAGTTCTTACAAATGCTTACTTTAATATGCCCTGATTCCTGTAAAGCTAGCTGCTATACTAAAGCTCGCTGTTTTTAAGATATAAACTTTATATTGGTAGTCACAACTTTTAACTTTCTGTTTTTAACTTTAATGGAAATTGAGTTGCATCTTGTTAGGCATAAAACTTTATAAAGCTATAGAATTTCAAATTAATAAACGGAGGACTGAAATTTCAGGCTTACCTTATAATTAACACCAACGATTTGAAATGATAAAGCACTATTTTCCCAACTTTATCAAGAAATAAAATTTTAGTGCTTCTGAAATCAAAAGCAACCCGTTCGAGATTATTTAAGAGAAAAAAAAGATAAATCTCAAACCATCCTATCGTTGGGCGAAACTATTGCTGAAAATGAATTTCTAAGTCACCTGAATCGAAATCTATCATTGAATTGACGACGAAAGATCCAGCAAATGCTTAAAAATCACATAAGGCAACATACAATTTTTAAAAAGCGAAATAATCCTATTTGAAGATGAGTTTGTATATATATATGTAAAGGAAATCAAACTTACTGCCAACCAAACGATTCACAAGTGTTGAGCCAGAACGAGCATTTTCGTCAGCAAGTGGTCTGTACTAAAATATGATCAAGTTTAAATGATTCAACGATAAATAGTTTATGCTTGTTAAAAACACATTTCAATTCTTTAAACCATACCTCGATTCAGTTTTTCGTTCGGTATTGCATGTCTGATTGTACTTTAAAAATAGTAAGTAATAATTTTCGAAATATTTGCTATATAAGTTTCAGCATTTAATTCTTAGCAATACTATTTATTATTTTAAAGTTACACTTTTCTATAACGTAAATATAAATTTTTGAACATTTGTCGGATGAAATTTGTCCTGCTCTATTTAATATCAGATTTTACAAAAATTTATTGGGATTAGCTTAGCGTAATTACCAATGTTGGTTGAAATCAGTTTCATTGTGTCTACTTAGTTCAAGATTAACTAATCGCGTTATATTTGTAGTTTAGTAATTAATCAGCTGAGTGAGATAACCTCTCAATGTTTAGGGGTTCACCTTGTCAAAAAGCGATGGCATCTAAAGGCAGTTTTCACGTGTATGAATATTTTATTTTTATAATTTAACTTCCTAACATAACATAAGTTTTTTAAGCAATGCACATAATAATTCAATAACGTTTTTTGTCAGTTTAACGGTTGTTTTTTTGGTTTTAGTGCTAAATCAAATTTTTTTAATTTAATTTATATAAATTTTAGAGTTTTGTGTGGATTAAAATGTATATAAATTAGATTTTCAATATATAAATCAAATCTATATTGTATATTGTATTATTATGTATATTTTTCAGATAGTTATAAGTGAAATTTCATTTCGGATTAGATTAGATTTTTAATTTTGTTTAGAAGAGTATCACTCTAAAGTTAGAATGAGGAAGTTGAATAAATATGTAAACCCAGTGATTTATATATGCGTATATGCGTGCTCCTAAAAAATGAATGTTAAGCCTGTTCCGCATCCATTGGTGGCTAATAGTCTTAAGTAGAATAAAATGTTTTAACCTTATTTATATTTCAGGATGATAGATTTAATATAATGTTACGAAACCACCTTGCGTGCGATAGCACAACTCCAAATATATTACGATTTCTCTAGAGTTAAACCTAGAGACATCTATTAAGTATCGATAGTACTAACAATTGAGCAAATAAAATAGAGTAGTGACATCTCAATAGAAGTAGAATGTTCGAGATCCATGTAATTTTTGTATATAAGCGAAACGATGTTGTGAGCAAAAAAAAAAAGAGTTGCATTTTAAACGCAAACTCTTTAAAAATAAAGAGTTATTTATTGTGATCGAAATAAGGAATAATTGTATAATTTCTTGTGGAAATTATATATTAATTAATTCATAATATAATAACATAATTATACAAAAATATAATTAATGCAAGCCATAGGCTGTAATAAATTAGATTAGTTTTCGCCTGAAAATACAATTTTATTAATTTGTCCCATCATTTTAGCTAAACATTATTCTAAATAATAATAAAATAATACAATAATAAATATTATAAAAATATAATAATATAATAACATAATGATACTGCAATATAATAAAATAACAATATAATAAAATCAAATAAGTAACAAGCAAATACGTCAAGTATTTAAATGAAAATCCCATTTATAATCACCCCACTCGACACAAAAACACCAAAAGTTTATAGCCGATTTACATTCAACAAATTTTTTATCTTGAAAAAAACCGAGACACTAGATTGAAAAATTATGCAAGCCAAACCGAAAAAAAATTTCTTGTAAAAATAAAAAGATGAAACCCGAGATCCAAACCCAAAAACTTTTATAAAAAAGATGATCTTGTTTTTTACAAGATGAAAAGTTTTATCTTTTTGTAGTAAAACATATAAAAGATGACAATACATGTATACAATTAGTTTAATATACTTAGTATGTTTTTGTTACTCACACAATTAAAAACCAAATGATATTTCAATTTTTGTTTTTATTTCAATTTTACTAAAGTGGTATTTTATTTGCCATGGAATTGAATTTCAAATTAGAATTCAATTCCTGGTCAAAATAAATAACCAATTCTCGAATTTTGTTGTTAAAGTTTGGTAGTGTATTTTAAATTGAGCTAGTTTATTTAATTTAAACTCAATTTTAAATAAAAATTAATACAGTTATTAAAAGTTATTAAAGTTATTAAATTTTGGAATTTGACCACATTTAGAACAAAAATTATTTCAATACAAAAATCAATCCGATTCATGCTTTTTGGACAAAAAAAGTACGAACTCCACTGCATCAAACTGTTTTTTTTTGGTTGTTTTTACAATTCTTGCATTGCCTGTTTATTAAGTTACCATTTAAACAAAAGTGAGCTTCGTCTCTAAACACAATGTTAAATAATTTTCGATAATAAAATTCAATAATTTGTATAAAGGATGGGCGGGTGTTAGTAATGGCTAACTGAGTACAATTGACTTTGACAGAAGTCACATATGTGACTTAATTGATGTCAAAAACAATTAATTGATGTCAAAAACATACACACGAAAACTCTAAAATCAAAAAAAAACACCCGTTATTTTCGGAGTGACCCGTAGCCGTAATTTCTTATTTAATTTAAATAAGCCGCTTCTATTAGCGGATCATATGCTCCAACATGTTTGTTGAACCCTGTTCCTACATCCCCTGGCGAGCAAATAAAAAGCCCTTCGAAGGGCTAAGTGGGTGAAAGTAAAGCAACTTCCCGCGTGCTTGCGAGAGGGTTATAAAACCGTTAGCCTAAACAATTCTATTTTTTAAAATGGTTGTACAATTTTGTGCTTAATTTATTATTTGAATATTATTGTGGAAAATTTTTGTGCAAAATGTATTATTTTTTATTCACAAAGTATTTTTTTTTTCTTAACAGAAAACTCTTTTATTTGTGCTCGTTTAATAATTATTTTGTGCAAGAATTACCTGAATTTTAACTTTACTTAAACGTGCTTGTTAACCAATAATATGTCATAATGTATGCAAAATTGTGCTTTACTGCCAATAAATTATTTACTTTTTTATACGATTACAGTATTCCATATAGTAACGTATATTTTAATTATGCAACTAATTATATTCTGACATGAACAATAATATAGTTTCTTGTAACGTTTACATATTTTGAAATATATAATATAATTTTTGCTTGGTGCATTGATTACAAAATGGATTGTAAGTTCTATGTACTAAAGCTATGTAGGTTTGTTTACAAAACGATTGTAAAAGACTGTAAAGACTTTATCGGTAGACTAGACCACAATGGTTAGAGGTTTGTAGTGTTTCATTTGACAAATCGAACGAAATTTTTTATCGAAGCATAGAGGCGAACGTCTGTTTACACACCATTCGTTGACCGGAGAAACATGTTATTATTTAACTACGAAGCATTTTGCATTTAAATAATCGTTGGGTAAATTTGAATTCGTCATTAGAGTTTTTTTTATCTAATTTAAATATACTTTTTCCTGTTGTTATCTAATGATTTCGTCGTCCTCTAGTCTGAACCTGGAGCGGATAACATTGCATCTGTTATCCGGTTCAGGTTTATACTACATAAACATGTAGCTAAATTTATAATTATAAACATTGCCATGGGGACCTTAACTGGAACTCGTTGCTCGCCGAGAAGCGTGATTGTCAAAAAGTGGAGAACACGTGTCTCAAAGCTGTACATTTACAATAGAAATGACCTCGGCAATCTTTAGGTGTTGGATTTCTTCTTGGCCGCCAAGTGAAAAAGGCTGTTTTCAAAGGAGTTGATAATCGTATGTGTAAGATTTGTTTAAGCTATATCTTTACGCATAGGACTAGCCAACATGTCTATCATTTGTATTCACGCGCCCAGTGACGTTAGCTAACCAATAGATAAAGACTCGTTCTACAAATTAGGTGATCTGAATGGATCAATGCCGGCGCAAAATGTCTTTCATAAATCAAATAATTCAAAATATCTTTTCAACATTCTTTCCTAAAAAATATCCACTTGGAAACATGGAGGCACCCCCATCAGACGTCCCGAAGTTAAATTGTCTTTAGCTTACGGTCGGTATAATAAAAAAATCTCGACTAGATAGGGAAGTCATACTTTTGTTTATTGTAAACATTTTCAAAATCAATTGTTCGACACTCTTTTTACACCAGTGCCGCAAAATTTGCGTTTATCGATTTTGTGTTTATCGATTTAGAATGAAATATTAATTAAGAGTTTTATGAATTTTAGATTCAATTTGTGTTGACTTTTTATAGTATGGAAGCAATATTTTGCATTTAGCGAAGCATATTTACATCCTGTATAAGTTCTTATTATTTAAATGTTCACTAATTTAATTTGACAATTATGTTGATATGCCAATAGCATCTGAGGTGTTAATTAATATTTTCAATTATGTCCGAAAAATATAAATACTAGATTAAAAATTATCCATGATTTAATATTTAAGTAATTAAAAATTTAAATTAAAAATTGACATTTGTATTTGATAGTTTTGACCTAATTTAAATTTGAATTATAGAAAATTATAGTTTTAGATAATATACGAGTATTTATTGAAAAAGTTTTACCTTAAACTATTCACTTTCTCGCATAACTTTTGTCTTTACCACTATTACCACACATTAATCAATAACTAAAAACTACTGAGCTATTTTTCATTCAATTGTTTTAATGAGTCGAATGTCAAATAGATATAATTTATAACTTTAAAACTAAGTGTGTGTATATTATGGATTTTATAAACAAAACTTTTATTCAATAATAATTACAAGATAAATTTCCAACAACAATATTTAATATTGGAAAATTTCAAATCTAATCGGTAAAACAAAAAACAATAATAAACAATTTTATACTATTATACTCGTACAAGTAACTTTAATAAGAAAATTTGTTATTGTCTTTGGTAAAAAAAAAAAAAAAAACAAAACAAAATTCACATAACACAATACTTCCAAAATATATTTTTGTGTGAAAATCGTAAAGTTTATTTAGAAGGTGGTCATCTTACGTGTAAAGAAAGATTAATTAAGATCCTCAAATCTAATCTAATACAGAGTACATAACCAGAATATTATATGTGTACAGTGCAATAATCGTGGTAATCACAATATGTAATGAATAGACTAATATCTCTCTTATTTTATAATAAGTTTCTTATCAACGAACTTGAACTTGACTTGCAGATATGTATAGTAAGCATTTTTTTTTTATCGAATGTCACTTCTAGTTAATGGAACATTTCTCTTTTTTTTTGCTTTAAAGTATGTATATGCTTATTTTAATGTTTATCGCAATTATATAACGAATAATTTTGAATAAGATAATTAAAATAAAAATTTAAGTATTAATTTAATTACAAACTGTAACGCTCCGCGGAGTAAAAGGAAATAAAAAATTTAAATCCGAAAAAGCTTCTGGATATGATTAAATAAGTGGGCAAATTATAAAAGAACTAACAGCCAAAGCAATACACAAACTACTATGCATAATCATTGCAGTGTTTAGATTAAGGTACATTCCACGGCAGTAGAAAAATTGATTATGATTTTAAAGCCAAACAAAAACAGTAACGGTAAAAAGGCATTTAAACTAATATCTCTAATTCCTACTACAACAAAGATATTTCTTTGTATACCTGCTTATCAGTTTGGATTCAGAAAAAACGATTCGAGCCTAGAGCAAGTTCACAGAATCACAGATATTATAGAACGTACTCTAAAAACGAAAAAAAATGTTCAAACCTTTTCTTGGATGTAGCGGAAGCATTTGATCGTGTAAGGCACAAAGGATTAAAGTGAATGTTACATCGAAACCTTCCTAAATAGTATTATACAATTCTGAAATCTTAAATAACCGACAGGCATTTCCGTGTAAAATGTGAAGATGAATACACGGATCTAAAGAAAATTTCTGCAGGAATGCCGCAAGGAAGCGTTTTGCATCCCATTTTGTACCTCCTATACACACGAGACATACCAGTAATAAAAGAAACAAAGATAGCTACATTTGCCATTTGCTGATGACACAGCAATTTCAGCAGTTGGGATCAAAGTAACGCAAGCTACAAAAAAACTTCAAACACCGATTAATATAGTTAGTAACAGGATAAAGAAATGGAAAATTAAGCTCAATGAATCAAAATCGGTTCATGTGAATTTTACTAATAAAGCAAACTATATCAAAATATCAATCGTATTCAATTTTAAACCAGTCCCTTATGCAACTGCAGAAATATATCTAGGGCTGACGCTAGAGGAAAATGTAATGGCTCATAGGTAGAGGATACATACCAACATTTAATTTTTATTTATAATTTATTTTTATGTTTAGTTTTAATATTTTTTTTGTATTTTTATTATTATTTATTAATTTGTTATTTTTTAGTTTTAGTTTATAGTTGTTTACTATTAGTTATAACATAGATTAAGATATAAAAAGATATTCCAATTAGAACAAAAAATGAAAGTAAGTGTAACCATATGTCGGGTATCTCTGAAATGGTGACCTTTGGTTTGAATAAAAATTTAAAAGCATCTTTTGGTTTACTGTACAAAGAACAAAAAAATATTTTTCAACTACAAAAAAAGATTTCATTGTATAGAAAGGCTGTTTGGCAAAACCTTCTACAATGAAAGCGGAATTTATCTAATACGTAGGCTGTGCAAATTCTAGATTTGCTAAAGTATTAGTGATATCTGAAAACTATGAAGAAAAATTAGATTTGTTGTAGTGTGAACTATTTATTGAAACTGTCATAGCAACGAAATTGTTTTAATTTTTTTTATATGGTTTTGAATGTTACTAACACCACACCAGATCGAGTATTGTATTTAATTTTTTTTATATATCGGCGTGTGCTTAGGAATGTGTTTGGTTTTTACTATAAACAATTTTGCTACTTGGTATTTTTAATACTTTAAGGCCCGATTCTATGAACAACGATAGATTTTTATTTACACTCGGTTTTATTGTAGTTTTACGGCAGTTTTTGTATGAGTGGTAACACTTTTGTGTGACGTGTATTTTTGACCTATTTTTTTTTTAGTTTTTATGTTTTTGTTTTAGTTTTAAGTTGTTGTTGTTTCGTTTAAGAAATGTAAACAATTTTTTTTTTTTAAGAAAACTCAAAATTATGTTGGAAAAACGGAGAAATACATTTTGTTTTATTTTAATTTAACTAAGTATTATATATTTTCTTAACCAATATGTTAATTATGAAATGATCAAATTTTGATTATTTTCATATTTCTTATAAACGTCAAAAAAATTGTATCCTGTGATTTATACACCAAAAACAGAAAAGAAAACAGAGGATAGAAAAAAATCGGTAGATTAATCGTCGGTTTTATCGTCGTTCATAGAATGCAAACGACGATAAATCGGAGGATTAATATTTTATTCGCGTTCATAGAATCGGGCCTCATTGTCGAATGCATATTTTACAAGCCTTCATTATACAGTAACCAAGAAAAATGGTTTCTTATTTTTATTTTTGCTTTCTTTATTATTATTTCTAGATATAAATTTTTATTGCTTCTGTATGGGTTATCTTTATACTATATTTTAATCTATGATTATACTTTCTACGTATTATACTTTTGAGTTCTATTTTTTATTCTGTGTGAAAAATGTATAGGCCGTGATAGTTTGGTTGACAAATAAATAAATAAATAAATATCAAAAATTAGTAAGGTAAATCGATGTTATGCCCGTTGAATGGAAAGTGGTCGCGTAATGAAAATTTGAAAACTATCGCGGCATAGCTCTCTTTTGAGACTATTACTCCTCTGGCGGAGGAAATTGAATGTGACTACTAAGAAAGATTTACTCCGATTCGGACAGTCACTGATCAAGTTTTTTCACTGAGGATGATTCTTTATAAATATATATTACAGAACATCTCGTAACATACATCAGGTATTCATTGTAAGATGTCTAGCTAGCCTATGACTCACTTATATGCAGTCACTATGCTGCATTCGTAAAAGCAGAACAAATAAGAAAAACATCTCGTACCGCCAGACCAAACAGGCCGTGGCATATGCAGATAATATCTGTGTAATTAGACTGCATGGCAACGGGATTAATGACCTACTGGATCCACATTACGTTTCTTTGGCTTCCGTTGGTCTCCAAATCAATGAGTCCAAAACAAAATATATGATCACTGGTTTAAGAGACCAAGACGCAATAAATTTTAGTAGTGGTGACCACACATTTGAGTGACAAGTTTCCAATACCTCAGATTCCTTGTCACTCATGATAAGAGTGTGGGAAGGAATATAAAAGTGTGACACTTACCGAGTTTTATTCAAACAAGAGATCAGAAATTTACTAAAAATTCCTGATATCGTTCATGAAGTAAAAGGGCATTACTGTACCGTACTGACTGTACGGCACAGTAATGTTCTTATTATTATTACTAGACATATGCGATCTTGTCGTGTAACAAAATATTCGTAGTCTTTTAAATAATTATGCGTTAAAATTATGATTTCAAATAGTGATTGATATGGTTGCATTTCATATTAATTATTATATTTTACAAATAGGCTACAATAGGCTAAAATGTATATATGTTATAAATTGAAAATAGTAATTACAAGCAAGAAACTTATTTATATGATCCGTGATAACATGTTAAACATACATTTTATGTATTTTTAAAGACCAACAACGCAAAGAAACTAACCTATCCTATATTAAAATTTAAAACATAAAATGTAACCATATCGGTTAATCACTTTATTTATCTATTTATGATTAAAGAAGTTATTAATTCGTTTATAGCCCAAAACCTAAGCATATTTTAAAAATATAACATATTTCTAATAAGGAGTTTATATAATTTTATAGAAATTAGGTTAGTTTTAATTAAAAAATAATTAACTGATCAGTTCCGTTGTATGTCAACCTGCTACTTACCAAACTAGTTGTTATAGTAATTTAATACGTAACTATTATAAAAATAATAACACCGCAAGAAAACTTAGTAATGTTTAGTATCTTTAGAAATGTTCTTTCAATAAATTTATAATCTTCGTTACTTCCATTGTGCTTCATGGCGAAGGTGTGTTTGCATGTGCCGTTAGGCACATCAATATAACGACGGTAAAGTGGTGTCGTTATCGGGAAGATATAGCAATTTTGCTAAAAATTAATGGCCATCTCATCAGGCCATGGCGACCGAGTAGTTTTTGTGTAAATAAGAACTAACAAAATATTTGAAAAATACGACATATGAAGCCAACGCTCTCGGTATGAATAAGTCATAGCTTCATATTTGTGGAAAGTAAACAATTTAACGCAAGGCGCTCGGTATGAAAAGTGCTTTAATTAAATTTATCTGCGTATAAGTATTTAAGATATTTGTTTACATAACTTTTTTACGTTTATCATTAATGACTAATAATTAACGGACAATAATGTTTTTATCTATTAATTACATGAGACTTAGTCATAGTATTGTCATTTAAAATGTAAATGATACAAAAATGAATGTGAATGATTGATATATGAAACCGAACAATATGTTTGTGTTTTTAATACGTCATATAAATCCATCTTAATTTTTCAGTTTGCACTTTAACAAATTTTCCAGTAATGTATAATAGTCTAACAACGAATAAATATAACAGTATACTATCAAACTATCAAATTTAATCATATTATTTACGAACACTTAATAAAATACCAAAGAAAATTCCAAAATTTCGTTTAGCCAATTTTACAAAGGATAAAATTTAATTAGTTTTCAGTCGAATGGAGATTATTGCGGGTCATTAATATAATAAAACTTAACTTTTGCGCCTCAATTATCAATTTTATCACCATTATGCTTTAATGAATTACTCTAATGGATCTGGTATAGTAAAAGTGAAGGTATAATTTATAAACAGTAAAACTCTAATTTGCACTCTTGATTACTCTCGTGATATGCTCGATTTACATTCAGCAATAATAATCGGTTTTAAATGTTATTGATGTTCCGTATTAAATTAACTCCATTGTCGCCGACAGCATTCGGTTTCATGAACGACATCATTTTATTTTAGACTCATTGATTTTGAGACCAGTGAAAACTGAAAACTGATTTTCAAACAAATGGATCCAGTAGTTCTTTTATATATAGTTGCATTTATTGCAATGACACAGATATTATTTATATAAAATTGCGTTTTGGCTACGTCAAAAGAGTTGTGTAATCTCTGTGCTTGCTTTTCTAAATTGATCTTAAATATTTTTTAGAGTAAAATTGTATTTTCATTGGTGAATTTTGAGTTTTGAACATAAGTACTGAGCTATCAAGTGTTATCTTGTGTTGGATGAAAAGAATAAATAATATATATTTATTTCCGAAATATATTTATGAACAATAAATAATAAAAATAAAAATAATTTCACTATAATAAAAACTAAACTACTTGTTTTAATTAATTCATCGAAAATATTAATAATAACAATATTTTTGATAAAAACAACGAAAAGAATAAGTGCTGAAATAGATCAAATTGACTATATACTGCGTTAGTAGAAATCTGTCAAATTGTCCCGGGCAATTTTTGATCAAAGACACTATATATATATATATATATATATATATATATATATATATATATATATATATATATATATATATATATATATATATATATATATATATATATATATATATATATATATATATATATATATATATATATATATATATATATATATATATATATATAGTACAGTGACATCTTTTATCCGTTAATAACAACTATCGTTGTCTACACTCTACACAACATCACATTAATCAGCTGCATCTTTAATTTATCACGGAAACTATCTAAGTCTATACACACAGTTTTACCTCAAAACACTATACGACAAGTTGTACACGCCAAATATTTATTATGTCTGAAAAAATGCGTGTTTGCTACACTTTTGCCTGCTAATCCATTAGCAGGCAAAAGTATTAAATGTAGTGGTCTGTGCGGAAAATTTTTACACTTGGGTTGCTCCAAAATTAATAATAATGCATTTTCGCTGTTTGCTACGAACATTTTCAAATGGTTTTGTGATAATTGTTGTGAAATTATTGACAAGTTATCTCAAAATACGTTGGTTATGCTGCTGATATTAAATGTATCATTAAACCGGAGGTATCTGGTTTGCCTTCTGAACGGAGAGTGACTCTTGTTGGAAAGAAGAAAATATAATAATTGGCGTTTGTTGTGATCTTGATGATTCAACTGGGTTAAATGCAGTTCCTGTGAGGAAATTTGTATATGCATCTCGCTTGGCAAGCTCGACTACTCCTGAAGCTGTATAGGAATTATTTAACTAAAAAGCTGCAAATTTCTGATGACGAATTTATTATCAAAATGTAAGAAGGCTACGTACCAAAACCAAAGAATTTTCCTTAGCTGTTATTGAATGCGATTTTGATGTTATCGTTTTAAGTGAGACATGGCTTAATTGTAATATTTTCGACACTGAGTTGTTCAACACTAGCTATGTTGTTTTTAGATATGATCGGGTATTTTCTCGCGAAGGTGGTGTTTTATAGCAGTTACATCCATTTTTAGCTGTAGACTATTTAATTTAGAATCATTCAATGACTGTAAGGCGGTTTGGAATAAAGTTACTGCATTGTCCCAAAGTTTTGCTTTTGGCGTGCATTATATCACACCAAATTCTAATCTGAGTCGTCTTACGGAACATTTCAATATCATCAATTCTCTTGCAGAGCTTCTTGATGATCGAACAATTGTGTTAGCTTTTGGTGATTTTAACCGTCTCGTCAGTTTCGCCCAAAGAATTACAAAACTATATGGTTTGACAAACACTTACGCTTGGCCAAAAACCAAATGAATCGAGTGCGTAGAAAAAGTAACCCAAATGTACTTTCTTCAGGCTATGCATTTTGCTGTTTAAAGTTGCCCGAGCCCAATTAAAAAAATGCATAGAGTAAAATTTCGCCAATATGTTCTTAATGTAGAGGCCACGATAAAAAGTGATCTCAACAATTTTTGGCCCTTCATCAATACATAAAGAGGCACTTTCGGTTATCTCCGCAGCATGAAACTGGATAACACTGAGTCTGAGTGCGTATAACACGATATTTGCGAAATGTTCTCATCACAATTATCATCTAACCTCATCGCCATTATTTAATTTAAATCAATCCTCTAATTCTAGTCTTGGTGTTGGTAATTTGGGATCGGTTATTTTCGAAACTAATGCTATACACATCTATATGTTGAAATTAAAACCGAATCATTGTCCTGGTCCTGATCTTGTCCCTGCAACTATTTTACGCAGATGTGCACAGTCTCTGGCTTTGCCGTTAGGTCTGCTGTTTAACAGATCGCTAAAGATTGGCTATTTTCCCGATCATTGGATTTCGTCGCATATTATTCTGGTTTTCAAAGATGGGGATAGATCTTTAGTGGCTAATTATATACCGATTTCCATTCTGTCGGCTATTAAAATGGTTCAGTTGCTTCCGTTAAATATAAGGCGTTCTATTAAATATAAGGCTTGCTTTATATTTAACTTATTAAACAATAAATTAAATTGTTCCGAGCTTTTAGCTAGCGTTGATTTTGTACCAAAAAACTTAAATATAAGAAACCGATGCTTTATTCAACCTCGTTACCACATAACCAATTACGGTACTCATAATCCTTTTGATATAGCCATCAAAAATTTTAACGTGTATTATAAGATGTTCGATTTTAATATTGGCAAAAATGAATTTAAAAATCGAATTATTAAAAATTTAAAAATAATTTAGTAATTGTTTTTATTTTTTTTATATATTTTAGTGATTATGTAGCTTTTAACTGTACATTTTATTAACTTATAAATTCTTGTTACTTATTTATTGAAAGTTTTATTATATTATGTTTACTTTTAGTTTTAATATGTTAGTGATGATTCGGTACTACTCCTATTTATGTAACTATTTTGTAATATGCAGGTCAGATTAAAACAGTTATGTTGACCCTTAAATAAATAAATACATATGCCAGGTTGGAATGACGGTAACAGATGTTTACCTATGAGACATTTCACCTTTACTAAAAATAAGTACATCTGATCTAACTGTAAAAATTCTCGATGGCTTGTGCACAACTAACTTTAACATAATATAGAAACGACATTACTGCCATTTGACATAAACGCACTTTTACTGCCCAATCTCTTGTGTAAACGTAACACTTAGAACTGTCAACTGTTTTGCAATTGAAAACTAACTTCTTTACCTGTAATCTTAACATAAATATAATACCAAGATAAGGTAAATCTACCAATTACCGACAGTATAAGAAACTAGTTCTATTAAGATAACTTTTCCTCTAATATGTTTTGAATTAATTTACATAATTCTAATTAAAGTTAATAGTGTAAGTAATAGTTGAAAAGTTTGGTTCTAAAACCGCTATGGCAGGTGATTTCAATGTCCACAATGACAAGTGGCTTCCTTATTTTAAGTCAGTTACACCGGCTTGTGAGGCGGCTGAAATGTTTGCAGTTTATAATCAACTAATACAGAAATTCTTCTTAAATATTGCTGTAGGTCCCTGTCAAAGCCACTTATGTTTGTTAACCAATCTATGTCTATTGGCCTTTTATCTTCCATCAGGAAAACGCCTAACAAACATCCTGTGCTAAAAAAGCGCAGTAAACCGGACCCTTCAAATTATGACCCAATCGCTATCGTCTTGGTGCTTTACAAAGTATTTGAGACCATAATCATTTTCCAGCTTATGAAATATTTGGAAGATAATCATCTTATTTCCGATCGTCAGTATGGTTTTCGCGGAGGGCGTTCAGCAGGTGACTTAATTAAAGTTGTCACTGAACAATGGAATAGAAGCATTCATCAATCGGGTGAATCACAAGTCATTGCACTCGATATATCGAAAGCATTTGATCTGTGCAAATTAAGGGCAGTTGGCCTCCACGGTTCGTTAATTTTATGGATTAAGAATTTTTTTTGCAAAATCCAAATGGTAATGAATGGCGTGACTTCCGTTTCACATTTTTTAAACGCTGATGTTCCTCACGGATCCGTCTTTTTTCCGACCCTTTTTCTAAGTTTTATCAATGATTTTCTATCAGCAACTCTCAATCTAATATACTCCTACTCCGATGACAGCTCACTTTCCACCTCTTACTGTTTACCTTCTTAGTCATCACAAAACGATGTTCTCGCAGAAAGAATGGCTATGAAGGATCGCCTTACGCGAAATCTCAATTCTATTCTTGAATGGAATGAACCCAACCATGATAAGGTATCAACCATGTATACCATGATGGGTATACGCCGTCTTTTCTGTCTGCTGACTCCATCTTGGCTACTTGCAAATCTTTTTGCAACAATGGGTTGAATTAGCAAATGTTTAGTTGTTAATTCTAATATAATTTTAAAATAATATAATAATATAATAATATAATAATATAATAATATAATAATATAATAATATAATAATATAATAATATAATAATATAATAATATAATAATATAATAATATAATAATATAATAATATAATAATATAATAATATAATAATATAATAATATAATAATATAATAATATAATAATATAATAATATAATAATATAATAATATAATAATATAATAATATAATAATATAATAATATAATAATATAATAATATAATAATATAATAATATAATAATATAATAATATAATAATATAATAATATAATAATATAATAATATAATAATATAATAATATAATAATATAATAATATAATAATATAATAATATAATAATATAATAATATAATAATATAATAATATAATAATATAATAATATAATAATATAATAATATAATAATATAATAATATAATAATATAATAATATAATAATATAATAATATAATAATATAATAATATAATAATATAATAATATAATAATATAATAATATAATAATATAATAATATAATAATATAATAATATAATAATATAATAATATAATAATATAATAATATAATAATATAATAATATAATAATATAATAATATAATAATATAATAATATAATAATATAATAATATAATAATATAATAATATAATAATATAATAATATAATAATATAATAATATAATAATATAATAATATAATAATATAATAATATAATAATATAATAATATAATAATATAATAATATAATAATATAATAATATAATAATATAATAATATAATAATATAATAATATAATAATATAATAATATAATAATATAATAATATAATAATATAATAATATAATAATATAATAATATAATAATATAATAATATAATAATATAATAATATAATAATATAATAATATAATAATATAATAATATAATAATATAATAATATAATAATATAATAATATAATAATATAATAATATAATAATATAATAATATAATAATATAATAATATAATAATATAATAATATAATAATATAATAATATAATAATATAATAATATAATAATATAATAATATAATAATATAATAATATAATAATATAATAATATAATAATATAATAATATAATAATATAATAATATAATAATATAATAATATAATAATATAATAATATAATAATATAATAATATAATAATATAATAATATAATAATATAATAATATAATAATATAATAATATAATAATATAATAATATAATAATATAATAATATAATAATATAATAATATAATAATATAATAATATAATAATATAATAATATAATAATATAATAATATAATAATATAATAATATAATAATATAATAATATAATAATATAATAATATAATAATATAATAATATAATAATATAATAATATAATAATATAATAATATAATAATATAATAATATAATAATATAATAATATAATAATATAATAATATAATAATATAATAATATAATAATATAATAATATAATAATATAATAATATAATAATATAATAATATAATAATATAATAATATAATAATATAATAATATAATAATATAATAATATAATAATATAATAATATAATAATATAATAATATAATAATATAATAATATAATAATATAATAATATAATAATATAATAATATAATAATATAATAATATAATAATATAATAATATAATAATATAATAATATAATAATATAATAATATAATAATATAATAATATAATAATATAATAATATAATAATATAATAATATAATAATATAATAATATAATAATATAATAATATAATAATATAATAATATAATAATATAATAATATAATAATATAATAATATAATAATATAATAATATAATAATATAATAATATAATAATATAATAATATAATAATATAATAATATAATAATATAATAATATAATAATATAATAATATAATAATATAATAATATAATAATATAATAATATAATAATATAATAATATAATAATATAATAATAATATAATAATATAATAATATAATAATAATATAATAATATAATAATAATATAATAATAATATAATAATATAATAATATAATAATATAATAATCCTCCTGTCCATTTTCTCCTGAAGAGTTTCCGATACTTTTCATCGGTTTACGACGGGCTAGTTTTCCTGAGTGTTTTCTTATTAAATTTTATTAAATTAGAGATCTAACTTCTGACTACTTGGAAATTGATATGCAATAACCATTTCTAACACACTCAGTTGAGTATTCCTTTTATTCCCTAATATATCTTAGAATTGGTTGCAATAATTTTAGTATGTATAGCAATGATTGGTCTCCCACAGAATCCCTGAGACCGACATCTAAAGAGAGGATTTCAGGTATACCACGTAGGGTAGTTTTCTCCTTGTCCGGTTTACTCATTGCACATTTTTATAGTATGTATATTGATTGCTTTTGCGTCTAGTAATAAGCGGATAAAATATAATAATAATTGTTACCATCCAAATTTTAAATTAGTTCCGAGAGGAAACCACTAATCTTACTTGCACTGCATATGAAAAATGTGATATCATTATTTTTTAATGGATAATACCTTGATCCAGTATAATCGTGACAGTTCTACATATTAGTGAAAGAAATATGACTTGGTGTATTTTTTAAAACTCTTGTGTATTTTTAAAGTGAAAACCCAGAGCGGGTTTGTTTGGTCCATGCTGGAATATTGCTATATTTATTAAACTTTATTTAAATAAATTAATAATCACTAAAAAACTGCGTGGCATATGCTTTTGGCATATTGTTATTGAATAATATGTAACCCATTAACAGAAGGTAATATTATTCAAAAAAGTTTTATTATATCTTTAAAATATTTCATTACGCAAATTGTCGTTTTACTTAGAAAAGATTTCATTTAACCTGAAAAACCTTTATTTTCAAGTATTCACATTTGTTTAAATTTGAGTCATTTCGGCTATTTGAGTGCAATATTGCATTTTAGTTATAGTTTCTTAAAAACAAGTATATATGTGTATATATATATATATATATATATATATATATATATATATATATATATATATATATATATATATATATATATAAATTCTAATTTTAAAAAGTATTTATTAAAATAAATTTTTTCTCTTTTCTTTGCAGATTTTAAAATTTTATCAGGAAAAACAAATATTTTTCATGAGTGATTTTATAAAACTAAATTAAAATCCGTCGATAAAGCAGCACAATGTAATTTTTAATTTTATCTTGCGCATAACATCAAGTGACATTTAGGTTAAAAGTTTAATTAAAATTTTAAAAATAAAATTGTGTCAATTTTGTAAAAGAAAACCGTTGAAAAGCGAAAATAATTGTTAAGTAATTAATTATCAAAATGAGTAGTGATGTTGTGCGGTGGACTAGTTATATTTTAATAATAAATAAAAAAAATAGTGTAAAAATGGTTATGTTAAATTTATTTAAAATTTTTGTTCTATTATGCGTGGTGATAAATGTGAATAATATTAATATATATGTGTTAGGTGACGTATTAGATGGTAATAGTGATAATAATTACGATAATTTAGAGGGCCGCTATTCTCATACATGGGCCGTACATGTGGATGGTGATATGCAAATGGCGAATAAAATAGCTAGTGAACATGGATTTATTAATTTAGGACCGGTAAGTTTTTGTATGGATTTTATCATTACACAAATCGAACAGAAAATAAAATTAGCTTATAGCAGAATATGTACATTTTTCTATTTTTTTTTTGTTATTACAACTGACTTATTATATTTATTTATGTATATTTAACAATTTCACCTATGCTACATAGTTCATTTTGAGCATGTGCTGATTCATGAAGGACTAAGCAACAATCGATGAAACCTTACTAAAAAAATCAACTGAGTTATGTCCACTGGCTACAGCAGTTGTTGTTCCAACAACATTTTGGAAGTTTAATTTAGTAATCTTGATAGTCAGATATCAGTTTTTTCATAGGTTAAGCTCGGTTTTATTTGCTTTAGTTCGATTTATTTGCCAGAACTTATGTTTTCTAGGTTTGAGTAGAGTGCTGTTATATATTTTCCACGTTGCTTTATATATTTTTAATTAGTTTGTTAACTTCCAACGTGCATGGATTTTTTTATTGGCCCCTTAAGATTGATATTTTCATTGATCATGAACAAGGCTCCAATTGGTATTCTTGTTGCAAAATCTTGGCGATATTTCTTTTTTAATAATAGTTTCGCTTAATGTTATGATAACAAGAGATTAATGAGTGACGCACCACCAGATTGGAAGTCGCATTTTAATTTTTGGCTGCTTTAAACAGTTCTCTTCCTTTTGGCGTTGTAATTCTGTAGTCACAAAAAGTGTTTTTCCATTGGTCACGGCCAATAGTGAACCATCGTCCCAAGGTGTGAAAATGATCTTCGTATTCTTCTTTTTCCAATTTATAGCGTGGTGGACAGTATATATAGCAGAGATACTTACAGTTTTGTTCTTAGTTTGAATTTTGATTCTTACAACTTGATGAATAGCATGGTAAAAACTGTATCCACGTATTTTGCAATTGACATATATTTTTGACATATGCCAATTTTTGCGTGTTTAGAAATATTTCTAGCTCATGAATATGATGGATTAGCCCATTTGCATTGCATATTACTATTCGGAACGTTTGTAAATTAATTTTTATTTTTATTCACTTTAGAATACTCCGATGACAGGGTTTTCAATTGGTCAAATATAAGTTTATTGATCTCAAGTTTTCCTTTTAATTTCACTTGTATTATTTTTAATTTGGTATCTAAATCAATAACACGTCTCTATGTTTCTTAATGGTTTTGCTAGGCCCAAGTTTACTTGCCATGTTCGATTTAAGCAAATTTCAGTATTTATTGCTAAAAAAACTGAACTGAATTTAATTATTGAATGTTCAAATGAACAAATGCAGAATTTAACTTTCAAATGATCGCAACAATGTTTATAAAGTTACTAAGTCTTTTATGGTAAAACAACGTTGTAAGAGCACTAAAATATGAATAATTTTCGATGGCCGGTTAAAGATTAGCCAAGTCAACATAAGTACTCCCAACCCAAATCCGTCCTAAAATAAACAATTCGGTTCCACATACCGCTAGATTTTATACCAAAAAAATGTTTAATGAATGGAACAAAAATTAAAGAATCATTTTTTTAAACCGTTTGTAACCATAAAAGGCTCCGTATTCTGCATTTTAAAAGCAATGATATTTTATAATATTATCCCGCTTCCTATTTGAATTTGTATTGCAAACCCCAAAACTACATTATATTACCTTATGGTAATTTAGGTAATTTTATTACCTTTACAATTTCAAAAGGCAGCAAATGGCCAACAACGTTTTTTAGTGTTTACTCCTTCTTTTTGTAAAATTTGACAGGTTCTATCGAAAAAGGATGCGACTTGATCGCTTGCATCATCTAACTAACTTACAATTATATCTATATATATTATTTCCGAATTCGACCGTAATCAAAAATATAAATAATGAGACAGAGGTCGGTTGTTAAGTGATTTGTCACTGTCTGTCTTCAGATAATTGTTTTCGTGCCAAGCTGCGATTGGCAGATTTGTTAACAACGCTCGTCTACTTGTTGTGTACGTTATCTCATTTATTATTCATTCAGCTATGTTTTTAGTCGCGCTTTTTTTAATTGGATGGCGTTACGTACAGAGTAGATTAATTGAATCTACGTGAATCTTTTCATTAACCGCCACATAGAAGCCACAAACTAATCCTTTGTGGATTTGTTATTATTTAAAATTATTGAAGTTAAGATTTGTGATGGTAAAGTAAAAAAACATTGGGTTTATCCAATGTAAACCCATGATTTAGCCATGCTACTATTTCAACAATATTATTACAGAAGGATGAAATAAAATCAGCAGCCAAAGAAGGCACATCTATGAATGCAAAACTAATTTGTGAGAAAAGAAAAGGGCCCACCAATGAAATGGAAAAATTATTGGATGACAAAACTGCAACAATTTTCGTTGAACAAATATTTAATGCGGATGAAACCAGTCTTTATTGGAAACGAATGTCTAAACGAAGCTAGGTAAGAAGTGGAACACATTCTATGCCAGGTTTCAAGATTTCAAAAGAACGCGTCACTTTTTTACTAGGCGGTAATGTGGCGGTTAGAAGTTGAAACCCTTATTGATTCACTATTCGAAGAATCCTTGACCATGGAAAAGTGTAAATAAAATCATGCTTCCATTTCACTATTTTTCAAATAGTAAAGCGTGGATAGCCAGAATAATTTTCCAAGAATGGTTTCGAAAATTGTTCATGCCAGAAGTAAACGCATACTATGATCATAAAAGTGTTCCGTTCAAAATACTTTGACTTTTGGACAATGCGCCAAGGTACCATCCTGGTATTACAGAGTTGGGCCAAAACGTAAAAGTGATTTATATGCCTCTAAATACTACCTCAAATGGTTAACCAATGGATCAAGAAGCTATTTCCAAAGAGAAATAGATCAAGGGGCAGTTGAAGCGATGGACAACGATAAAAGTTTAAATTTATCACAATTCTGGAAAAATTATAATGTTCATAGCGTAATATAATACATTGGAAACGCCTGGAGTGAAGTGTCAGAAAGTTGCGTGAACGTTTTGGCGAAACCTTTTAAAACGTTATGTGGAAGATTCATCATCAACAGTAGTAACATTGGGCGAATTCAACAGTGGAATTATTGAAATAGCCCACCATCTTAAATTAGAAATAGAAGATGGAGATAACTATGACCCCCTGTTGTAGTGCAGAATCCATAGGCCGAATCATCGTCCATGTCAGTACAAGCTGACTGGAGCAATGCAATGTGCAGATGGATTTAAAATCGAACCTGTATTCATGCGTCTTCGATTTGGCTGGTGACGGCGTAAGGTATGACGTTAAAAATTAATCGCGAAACAGTTAAGAGAGCTTCGGCCCCAAAAAAGATTGCGGCGTTTAAAGAACAAAAAAAAAAAAAAAAGATGGAGATTTAATAAAAGTTATTGATGCCGTCATGGAGGTTTTAACTAATGACGAGCTAATGGAAATTAAAGAAGGAATTGTTAAAAATTGGAGCGATGATTCTTGTAACGTGACAACAATAAACACTCCTAAAAAATTCAATACAAAACAAATGGTGATGGCGTTTCAAAATATTAATGATGCATTAAACATTCTATTTTACGAACTTATAATAAATAAGTACTTAGTCAATTGAATTAATAAAATAGTAATCATAATTTACTTATTTACACATACACATACTTATACGAAAAAATTTATATTTTCCCTGACTTACGACGATTTTGACTTACGACGGAACTTCGAGAACCTCGGCTCGTCGTAAGTGGAGAGTACAATAATTTAGAAATAAAATAATAAAATCATTTTGAATTCAATAGGGTTATATCTTGCGTTACCATCGATTAATTAAAAATGTATCCATTTAATAAAAAAAATATGGTAATTCCTTAATTTCGATTTATTTCCTCTTCTAGCAATAACTCTGTAACTATAATAAGTCCCAATTTTCGATTAACAGAAGTTTTAAGCTCAATTAGCTTATAAAGGAACTGAACAATATACCGAAAATTACTCTTCTATTAAATATCCTGATTGATCCAATGTTAAAATATCTAAAATTCTCCGATACGTGTTATAAATGTGTCTGATTGTTAAAATCAAATCTACGTTTAATTTTATCGACAAGTTCCATACATGTACAAGCAACTAGGGTTTTTATGGCACAAATGGCCTACATTTTTTTTTCGGGAATTTTGAGACACCCTTTATATTATATATTTGATTTTAAGTTTTGTTATGCTATGGCACATTTAAGATAAATAGCGTAGCATCACTGGCATGTCATTTACCATCCTACTTAATACAACTATACATCACATTTTTACAAAATCAATAATTGTCGGTCTGAATGTATATTTCTGCTAAAAAACTTTTTTTATTCATGAAAAACTAACCCATAATTTTTCTATCCTCTGCTGTCTGCGATAATCTTTTAAAAATGATTTACAGTAAAATCGCCACAAACAATAGGTTAATCCGTCTAAAATAAAAACGTTAACAAAACTAATGGAAATAGTAAAAATAACAATGAAAATTAATGAAAACATTCGAAATGAATAATGTATTTTGATGTATTTAAATTACTCAGAAATATACGCTTCGTGAAAATAAATCTAATTAAATCTTCAACTTGATACGATACGACTATAACTTGCTAGTTAAAATGATTAATATTTTATTCTGTTATCTTGTCTTAATGAACAATGTCTAGTTTTTCATGACAATATTTAATTTATAAAATAGTTTGTTTTTTATGTTTGGTCATTAAATTAAATAATTTTTTTTTTATAATATTGCACTCAAACTATAGTAAACTCTTAATAGTTTGATTCTAAAACTTATTATTTAATGGTAATCACAACAAAATTAAAAGATAATAAATTTGTATTCGAATATTCTTGGAAGTAATTTGCTGTTTCATAAAGATTATTAAATCAAATTCCTAGAATGTTACAACTAAAATTATGTGGACATCAAAACACAAGATTGCGACAAGCGTTAGACGTATTTGAATAGTTGTGCGTAACTGGTCAAAGCTATTTAGCTGACATAATAATAATAATAATCCATTTCTACAGGGTATTGCTAACCCGCACCGATCCAGTAATCCGGCTCCAACGGTTTTGGTTCCGAGCTTGCTCGTCATATTGTTCGAAATAATCTCCGTCGTCAGCAAATTCTGCACCTGCCAAATGGTGGCTCCATACAAGACAACGGGTTTAAACAACATCTTGCATAACTTTAGCTTGCCGGTATTTGCAAGCTATTTTAGCAGAGGATGTTGGGCTTATAAAGCACGGTTGCCGAGATACCCCGGTATCTATGGAGCCCGTCACTCATTCAAATGTGTGGTCACTACTACAAAATTCAATTGCGTCTTGGTCTCTAAAACCTGTGATCATATATTTTGTTTTAGACTTATTGATTTTAAACCAACAATGGCCGATAATTGTACAAATGTGTGCAAGTGTTATCCTTTCGGCACAATTCCCATTCACCTATTATCTGCATATGCCAAGACCTGGTCGAGCTGGAGACCAAAATATCGATACTAAAGAGTATCGAGGGCAGAGCATCTCCTTTTCTTACACAGATGGCAATACCTTGTTCTATCGATAGCTTGTTCTCTACAATATTGCAATATTGTGACTGTATTACTGTCATTTTACATAAACGCACCTATTTTTCAGCGGGTCTGTTATAAAATTTTCGACACCCGTTTTTTTCGGCAATAACGAAAAAGAGCTATTATGAAATTGGTCGACTTTTTTCCGACGATATTGAAAGTAGTTATGAAATTTTTCGATCAAATTTATTTTCGATCATATCGAGAATTCCAAATTCCGATTATCGAGATAATAAAATGTGAGTTAGTTTATCTAAATTTAATAAATTATTTGTTTTAAAAGTATATATTAACTATAAATATTATTTTTTTATTTAATTTTATAAATTCATTTCTATAAATTTATAAAAAACGACCGGTGATTTTATATCACCCTCTATTTGGCATATTTAGTACATAAGAAAGGTTCCGTAAGCGTTTTCTTTTGTGGCGCTAGTTTGGTTTCGATTTTGTGGAATAACAGCTATTTCGACATTGACGAATAGTTCATAATAGCTATTTTCGCCCCTGTCGAATTGATCGACATTGTCGAAACAAAACGAGTGTCGAAAGTTTGATAATAGACCCCCAGATATTCTCAAACATCGTAAAGCAGACCATAAGCTAACCCAATGGATTAAGTCATTTGCTTGCTGGAAATGAACCAAGAACACCTGATGGCCGTTATGAGATGTCTCGTAATATTAAGAAAGATTGACCGATCCCGATGAAAACCTCCTTGGTATAGTTCACCTATAATTTCCTCCGGCAGAGGAGGGATTTTTTCAACATGTACATAGGCCATGCAAAGAATAGCTATTTAGTGAACGTTTTTTATATTTTAAACAATCTCCTTTCTTAAAGTTTCGTAGCCACTTTCCATTCATCGGGGATAACTTCGATTTACTCATCAAATAAGGTCGAAAAGATAGTTCCACAAGATATCCCCCGAATTAATACAATCAACTCCACGAGAACAATTTCTTTTTGGTTTCTGACAACTTTCATCAGCATTTAAGACACATGTTGAACATTGCGTAAATCAGATCGCATCGATGTTGAAACTAGATTTAGGTCTGAAAGTATGGCTGTCATTTATGTTTTATATGACATAAGGTTTAATACAAGTGAATTGTGTTTTCCGCCAAGTAAACTTGTGGAAAAAAGTTACAAGAGATACATTTATTTCAAGACAAAATCATTATTTAAAACTAATATAATAACGCTTGAAAAAATACCTCCGTTTCTTAAAAATCAGGAATAACTCAAAAAGAAGTACTCGAAACGCGAAAAATGGCAAATAGACGAATTTTAGTAGAAATGATAATCTGATTAGCCAAATTTTATCCAATATCATATTTATGGCCATATCTCTCTCTCTCTCTCTGGCTTTCACATCCCATGAAGGGATTTTGCCGCCCGCACTAAGGTCCTCCATCCATCTCGGTCCATCGCTCTAGTCCTCCAGTTTCGACATCCTAATGCATGTAGATCTTGTTCGACGTTGTCATGCCAGCGTAATCGGGGTCTTTCTCTATGACGAACACCGGCTGGTTGTTGATGGAACACTTTATTGGTCATTCGTTGTTGTGGAGATCGTGTAACGTGGCCGAGCCAACTAACTCGATTGGATTTGATGAATCCGATAATATCGCAGCCTCCAAGACGTTGCCTTATCTCGTGGTTCTTACGAATCCGATATTCGTTGTCCGCGACTTTGATTAGACCAGAAATTGAGCGAATGACCTTCCTTTCGAAGGTAGATAACAATCTACAATCGTTAGAGGTCATGGTCCAGCTCTCGCTTCCGAAAGCCAACAAAGGTCTTATGACTGCTTTATAAAGTGCGAGCTTACACGACAGCGACATATATGTTTAGATCGCAATAAGTTCGATTGGGCGTAGAAGACTCGTTGTCCGGCAGCGATTCGGACTTTTATTTCTGCTTGCATAGCATTCAACGATGTTATAACTGACCCGAGGTATTTAAAGTTTTCGACACTATCAAAGTTATGGTCCCCAATTCCGAGATTTACCATGGAGATATTTTGTTTTGCTGCTGTTCACCTTCAAACCAAGTCCTCTTGCGCAGCGGTTGAGCTGCATAAAACTGTCCTTGAGCTAGGTCTTCGGCCAAGAAGCACGATATCATCTGCATATCCAAGAATTTGGCCTGATTTATTAAATATACAGCGCGAAGTTTCAATGTTGCTTTTTCTCACTACGTACTCAAGCGCCAAGTTAAACAGTACAGGCGTGAGTGCATCTCCCTGTCGAACACCAGATGTTATTTCAAAGGGGTCTGGCACAGCTCCCTCAATTACTATTTTACATACAGACCCAGAGGTTGTTAATTTGCACAGAGAAACGAGTTTCTCTGGAATTCCTAGCCATATGAGCGCGGCTCATAAGTTTTTGCGGTTTATACTGTCATATGCCTGTCTGAAGTCTATATACAGTTGGTGTATGGTTATGTTGTACTCCCAACATTTTTCCAAGATCAGCCTCATGATAAAACATTGGTCAGTGGTCGATCGGTTGGGACGAAAACCACATTGATAGTCGCCAATGGTGTTTTCGGCGAGAGGGATGAGTCTGGCAAGAACAACATTAGCCAACAGTTTGTAAGCAGTGCTCAACAAAGCGATACCACGATAGTTTCCACATTTAAGACGGTCTCCTTTTTTGTGCAGCGGACATATGAGTGCGGTCTTCCAATTCTCCGGCAACTCTTTTAAGCAAATAGTCCCAAATAGAGACGATGAGATCGTATATAGATTTGTTGCAAGAGTAGCGCCTCCGAACTTAATCAATTCTGCGGGGATTCCGTCGAGCCTTTCCATTTTTTAATTTACTAATAGCTGCATCTACTTCCTCTAATGTGGGATATTCAACAAGGACCTCTTCACCTGGAGGAGCTATTGCTCTAATGGGGGTCACTTCGTCGTTCCGATTTAGCAGATTTGAAAGTAGGTTTGCCATACTGAGTGAATATCAGCCACGTCTGTTCTCAGCTCTCCATTTCCGTCTTTGATGGCTGTACTTCTTGGTTGGAAGTCTTTAGTTAGATTTCTGGCGTTAGCAAATCAGTCCGTTGAGTTTCCCATTTCCGCTTGGAAGCTGATGTTTTCAATGCAAGATCTCATATGATCGCGATTCTTTTGTCGAAGGTATTTAGTCGTAGCTTTCCTAGCGCGGAGATATTCTGCTAGAGTGCTTCTAGTGTTGCGAGCCAACCATTGTTCACGAAGCTTTCGTTCATTTTCGACGACCCTTTGGCATTGATTATCGAACCAAACATTGTAGGACCTCGGAGGCCTTCTTCCGATAGAACTTTGCGCTGCGGTTATTATGGCTGATTGTATAGCGTGCCACTGCACCTGGATGTTAGGAGGAGCTTCTTGTTATTAGCTTGTTGTTATTGGGCCCGTCTACAAAAGACATCGATGCTCTAAAAGACCAAGCGTCACTGCAGTGACGCTTGGTCTTTTAGAGCATCGATATTCCATCGAACGATCTTTTGTGCTTGTCTGTTCAACGTAGATGACAGTTTGCACTTATACTTAAATATGACAAGCACATGATCGCTGTCCATGTCTGCACCTCTGTAAGATCTGATGCCGGATATGCTGGTGGAGTGTCTCTTAGACATCATGACGTGATCGATTTGGTTTTCCGTTTTTCCATCATTCGATCTCCATGTTACTTTGTGGATTCTCTTGTGTGGGAAAAACGTACTTGATACAACTAAGTTGTATACGTTATTGACAGGTCGGTAACGCGTTGGCTGTTGTTGTTACTAGTTAAGTGCAGGCTGTTAGGACCGATGTACGATGTATTTTCTGCACTCCTACCGATTTTTGCGTTAAAGTCGCCCACGATGATTTTAATGTCGTGGTGCGATATGTTATTGATGACTTCCTCCAGCTCGACAAAGAAGAGATCTTTCATGTCATCAGATTTATCTTTGGTGGGTGCATATACATTAACGATCGTGATGTTGAATTTTTTAGTGTAGAGCCTGACCGTGCATATCCGCATGTTGATAAGGCGGAAGTCGATGATATGATGCTTCGCGCGCTGATGCATAAATAAGCCAAATTCTCCACCATTCTGATGGCAGCTGTAATGAAGAGTGTAACCATTGGTGGTGTCGTGGATCCCACTCCCAGACCATCTAAGCTCTTGTAGTGCAAGCACGTCTAATGTGTAACTCTTTGCTTGGTTCGAAAGGATCTGGAGATCTTCAGTTCTTAAGAGGCTAAGCACGTTCCATGTTCCCATTTTTAAAGCGTTGTCTGTGTACAATTTCCGAGGTCGATTTTGTGATGAATCCGATATGGTAATCCGAGGCCTTTGATTAGGGTTCATAACTTTAATTGGTTTTATGAGAGCAAGTTGTTGGCCTGCTGCTCAACCCGCTTGTTACGTGTGTGGGCCACGTACTGGAGATAATCTTAAGGCATCCAGTCCTACTTTGAACACATTTATATAGCGAGCCGCTTGATACAAGACAGACGCCCGCATCTAACCTGGAGAAGAGACGCTGATGTGGTATTGGTTTAGAGGCGCCAATGATTCGCCCTGACATGTAGTGTCCATGACTATAAACAGGATTTCCCCTGTTCGTCTCTACTACACCACCTGATTCATTTAGCGTGACCCAGGGAGCACCGCAAGGAGCTATGAATCTAGGACTTCGCCCCCCAATTGTGATTTATGGCCATATCACAATGAGATAATTTATGTAGAAAGATTATTTAAGGGCCAAATACACAAAAAAATGGAAAAAATTCTCGAAGTTAGTGTAGCTTTTTTGAAAAATTAGTGATTTGAGGGTGAACCCCAACTAAATTTTAAAATATTCTTTATGGTTTTACTTACATAATGACGGTTGGTTTTCCGAATTTTCTGCTTAGTTTTTCTGCTATTTGATTTTAATTATGATACATTTTCACTAAATTAGGAAATGTAAATGTAGCTTTTCTTAATTATTAGCCGAAAAAACTATGACTTTAATACATCTAAATGCGCAGGAGAAAAATCTGCATTTTTTTCACGGTGTTTTTTTTTTGTAAATTTTTACTTAATATTCGATATAATTGCAAAAAACTTAAGTAATAAAATAATTATTTTGACAATTGTGTCTGTAATAATAATATTTAGCCAATATTCCCTTAATCTTTTATTATTTAGTTCTTTAAACTATAAATAGATGACAGTTTAAATTATAAACCATTTGTTGTTGGTCAATTTACACATATTTTCACATAACAAAAACTGTACTCAGAAGTATACGTTAGTATGTGAATGTGTATATGGGCTAGTAAATAAATTCAAATTGTAGTGCTTTATATTTTTATTTCATTCGTCAACTATTAACACAGTAATATGTAAAGTAAATAAAATGTAGAATTGTTCTGATTTAAATAAAATTTTTAATTTTTAAAAGGTAAATAAAAAAAGTAGTATACACAAACTGACGAAACAACAGTTTTTATTCAGCAAGTTCAGTTAATGTTAGAACAAGAGCTGCTTTATTCCCAGTTTTTTTACTCCCAAAAATCTTTAACCATTTAGCGCGAAAATTGTGTGAGTTTTCAGATCTAATTTTTTAAATGAAAACATTCAAATTGCATTAATATTAATTATCTCGAGCTAAGCTAAATTTTAACGCGGTCTCCACAACGTGTAGAGACATGATGTATATTTTGGATTCAATGGCGTTTTGTTTCAAATTTTTTAGATTTTATTTAAGATTTTGATGCTTTTTAAATTTGCTTTTTTTCGCTTGTCTTTTTTGTCGGCCTTGGTTGGGCATTATCTTCTTCACTTTCATATTGTAAACTGATATCATGTATATCAGAGAAATCATCAATTTCGATATACTACTCCATTTCAGCTCAAATATATGAAATATATTATCGTATTTAAAAAAATAGCCAATCATAAGTGTATTGGTTTGATATATTTTATTCAATCTACAAAAACAATTGCATAGGAATATTTTTTTTCCAAAAAAATACACTTCATGTACGCGTAAAACAAAAACCTAATGAATTCGCATTGATTTAATGTAACTGCTAATAAATCGACGCAAAAAATGTGTGAGACTTCATAGTAGTGCCATCTATTATACAATCCGACAAATTATATTTTCCATTATTTTTTGACGTCGAGCTGCGTACCTATGAGCGAAATTGTTTGCGACATTTTTTAATCTCGCTCTTAGCTAGCTAAATATTCTTTCAAATAAGTATGGACAATTTATCTTAGATCGAGATGCGTACCGACCCTTATAAAAGAGATAAAAGTAAAAAAACACTGACGATTACAATTAATATAAAACGAAAGAAGAAAGTAAAATCGTTCTGCAGTTTCTTCATCAACCATAAATCTTTAAAAAAACGCAGAAAGAATAAACGAACACACGACGAAACGAAGACAACACTGAAAACGCATTGACTAATTTATTTTTTATACTTGAAATGTTAAAAACTTTAAACTTGACTTATTCTGGTGCGTCAAACGCTGACAATTTTTGATACTTAATAAAAAAAAGTTGTATACAAATCAGTTGTGTGCAAGATTTATGAAATGGTTTCCACTATCATTTACATGACATTTGATATGCATAAAACTTTTGGTTATCTGAATAAATCTTGAAAGATTTTTTACGGAAAATATCTAAATGTTCATGAACACACGTAACTTAAAAAAAAAACCGTATTAATTTTAATATATTTATCTTATTTGTATCCTTACATTAGAGATCCCTTAAAATACGTTCTATACACAGCTGTGCATCATGTATTCTTAAAGTAATGTACATTTTCTTTATATTAATATTTTTTTATATTTTGAATGAAAATAAAATTTAATATCAAAAGAAATTTCATAAAAAAATAATAAAACGAATAAAATGTAAATAAATAAACGAAAACCTTGAAATTTATGATCTAATTTCAAGACTTAAATCAACATAATACATATCCAAACATATTTTTTATTGTATAATTTTTCCTTATTTATTGTTGCAACGTAATTGCCATACATTTTTGGAATTGTTCAGTTAAATTCAAAAGTTATATCCAAATAATGATACATTAATAATTCACCAACTTAATAAAACAAGAATTAAGTATATTTTGAAACTGTGACGTTCGGTTAATAAAATCAGTTGAACTTTCTTTCTAATCATTAAAACTAACTAAATTCATATACTGGACAGTAACCAGAAAAAAGCCTATCGTTTTTCCTAACTATTTAACATATATTAGTAAATATTTAATTCTAATGTTGACCTCGCCAATATCACAAACTTTTTATAAGTAAATATGTTTATTTAATTCGGAATAATTGTAATTAATATCGTGACAATTCGAGTATTATAGTTTACAGGTTTTTTTTTAAATGGATGTATAAGATATCGATTAAATGGATATCGTTTAAACATCAACGAAGCGGACATAAAAGTGGGGTCACATATTTTAAAAACCAATTCGAAAAAATTGTAAATCTTACAATCGGAGAATTACAATCAATTCTTAATCGACTGAGAATTACGTATTCAAAATTCGACGAGGTGCAAACAAATATTAAAAGTATTGACACTGATCTAGATGTAGTGATTGAACGCTTCAAATTTGGTGATGCGTACGGTGCTCTAGAATCTGAAATTTTAAATCTATATATGGTTAATAAGTAGAAATTTAAGGGAAATTTTGTAAATTAAAGCGATATCGGTTTCGGTTGGAGAACATAAAGAACCGGAAATTATATAGCCGAAATTTGATGGGGTGAGTGGGATGATTAAACTTTCGTAATACCTTTGGTGATTTGATCCATAACAATGAGAAAAGATGCCAAACTACCAAGTTTCATTATTTCCTTACTTTTGGGACACTAAAGCGATTCAGTTAATCGAAGCATTACCAGTTAGAGGTTAAAATTATAATGTTATATGCAAAACTAATATAATACAATAGTTCGGATAGGCCGACATCAAACACTACTATTAAGCAACCTGCAGCTAAATGTAGTATAAATAACGAACCTGCATTACATTCATCAGCAAATAAAAATGTATGGGCAATTGCCTTGAAACTTGAAAGAGAAACGGTTTAAATATAGCAGTGGGGATTTATTGGCTACAGTAGTCGTATGGGCATGTAGCGCGAATTGATACAACAAAAAAAGTGTAGAGCTCTTCTTGATAGCGGCTCAGGTACAAAAGTCAGGTACAATGTCAGGTGCATCCTATTAATAACTGGAATTAGTCAGCACAAAACACATATTTGACAAAGATTCAATTAAATATAAAGTCCCGAGTTTCGGAATTTGCGAGAGACCTAGAATTTATAGATTTATAAAGATTATTTTTCATTTGGCGTCTGAACCAATTAGCTTTAAATCCGGTGCTTTGCCTTCATTTATTAAATTGGCGGATCCTCAATTCCAACAAAGTTGAACTGCTACTTGGTGCAGAAATAGATCATGATGTATTAGGCGGTAGGGTCGAATTATCAAAAGAGTTGCCTATTTTTATATCCATGATTTTTAAATAAATATAATGGATCTGGGAGAATTCACGTTCGAATAACATGATTTAATCTTTCAACAGTTGTTGTTCTGTAATTGGTAATGTCGATGAGTTAAATTTGGGAAAAGAAGAATTTGCCGAATATTAAAATAGACTCACTAAAATGAAATATTAACGAGCTTTGAGACTCAAAGTACAAAGCAATGAGACAATATAAGGTACTAGAAAAAAAAGTTACTGATGAATCAGTAACTTATCCTACTACATTTCGTATATTAGAACGGGATTTCTTTAAATATTATGTGTTATCTGGCACACCAACATGTCAAGAAGCATTGCCATTAAAGACTGATCTAACAAGATTAACTTTTTTGGAAGGTCACGAATTAAGAAAATTTGCATCTAACTATGAACCATTGGTACCAAATAAGTAAATGATTCATAAACTTGTTTCGAGCTTCGCCTTTGGGTATGCTCTGCGATACCAATGAGAATAGATTTTATATATCATTTTTATATTGGAATGAAGGGAAATTTTTCATTCTTTTATTCTTATTTAAGTGACCAGTAAAATGCGCTTATTGATAGAAAGATTAATAAGTAAAATGAAATATTTTGCATCGGTGACCGAATTGTGTGTAAACAAACGTTCGTTAGGCAGGCCACCTTTAACGTTCGCCAATTCAAAACAATTTGTTCAAAAGATCTCTTTAGAGAAGCGTTATGGGATGTTTAATCATACCATGGTTTAGTTTTACTTCAGCTCTTAAAAATCTTAAAATTTAAAAAAAAATAATTGATTGAGTCTTTCAATATTACCTGTATTTCTTGACGAAATGTGATTCAAACTAAATCACGAATTACATAGAAAGCAGAGACGCGAATTGAACCAGTTTCGTTTTGGATCACAAACGCTGATCTAAAAACTAGTTTGTTGTTATGTCGTATCTTGATACATTGATCTGATCTGGATCAGTCGTCAAGAAATATACAGCTATTATAACAGATAATTGTTTAATTATCAATAAAATCTAATGATTTCCTGTAAAAATAATTACTAACACATAACTTTGTATTATTTTAGAATTTTATAATTATATTATTAGAATAACCTTTTTTATAAAACCAATTTCAAATGCATATAACCAACATGGGCAAATTGCAGAGAACTAATCAGACTACAGCTGTAGTTTGAAAATTTTGTGATGTTTTATACCGGGTGTTTTTAGTAAGCTGAACTTTCAAATATCTCTGAAAATAAGCACTCTACGAAGAAAAGTTCCAAGATTAAAATTTAACCATTCCGCGGGGGAAATATATTATTGCTAAAATTAGTACCCAATTTTCCTCCCTGTAGGTGGGGCCGTGGGTAACTTTGAAATTAAAATAGGAACCACTATTTTTTATTGTAAATTCGGATTCTCCGGCTTAAAAAAAGTACGTAGGGAAATCAATTTTGGCGGAAACTATTTAACCGAAAGTGGCAGAAGTTTAATTTTTGTAGCCTGGAGAGGACTGAATTTTTTATATTTGTAAATCAAATAAATTCACTTTTCATAGGCTCGAAACCGACTACATTTGAAGCTAAGCAAATTTTGATCTCATAAATGAACTCAATTGATTATACAAATCGCTATAAACTAACAATATATATATATATATATATATATATATATATATATATATATATATATATATATATATATATATATATATATATATATATATAAACAGTATAACTTCTATAAGTCGAATCACTAGCTGCCACAATAATTTGTTCGAGTTAAAGAAAATTCAAGAAATAGAAATACCAAAGAAAACATACCAAATTTACTAAAATTCCAATTCCGGGTTCCTATACTATTGAAACCTATTGTCTTCGTTGATTATCGCCTCTAGTTGAACGCATGTGAATAAATTTTGAACGATGATAGACTGGTAAACCATCGATAAATTGTTGTCGAGTTCGATTTTTATTAGGAGTTTCTGCAACTTGGCGTTGTTATTTCTTCCACAATCGCATTAAGATTTGTTGTGTCACAAATATTTTCTTCTTTATATTTAAATATTCTTCGGGTGATATAATTATTGCTTGAAACATTTGTTTCTCCTACCTATTCATCCCAAACCGCTCGTTATTTGTCATACTCTGATATTTCAGATATTCTGGCTCTTATTATTACCTTCAAAAACCTAACAGAGATTAGGTTCTATCGAGCGTCTTGTCTCACTCAAAATTTTTGTTCTATAGTAGGTTTTGAGCTTTTGTAGACCTACCCATATCGATAAGTTGTAGCTCTGACATAGTATTAAACTTAACTAACTAAAGAAACGAAGTAAAGGATGCTTGGATGTACCTTCAAAAACCAAAGAGAAATAGATTAATCCTATGTAATTTTTCTAATTAAAAAATGAATTCAATATAAGAAGGAAGGTCAACCATATCCTAGAATACTCGTAACAAAAAGAGATAACTTAGAAATACGAAAGTGAAAATTAAAAAAACGACATACAAATAAACAAATTCGGGTAATAGAACTGAAAAATCGATTTATCTTTCAATTTTTTGTTCGAGTAAAAGAAAAATTCGAGTTAGAGAAATTCGAAGTGCGGAGCAGAAAAACCATGGAAAAATATCTGAAAATGCTGTTGCCACAACAAAAATTCGAGTAAAGGAATAATTCGTCGAATTTCTTCTTATTGTGAAGGTTGGAGTCTCCGATTTAAGAATGAAAAATAATTGCATTCATATTGCTCTCTCTGCTGATCTTACAGTAAATCATCTTGTCAGTCTAGTTCAATATTTTTTTTGATTTAGTTCAAGATATTTAGGCGCCTATCTCGCAGAAAATAGTCGCAATGTTATGTTTTAATGCAGGAATTGTCGCTAGATTAGCCGCATAACATCAACTCTTAACGAAATCTTATAGAAAAAAGTTCAAGTGCGTCAAATTCAAGTTTGCGCAGGTCAATTGACATCACCGAAACGAAACGGTTGATTATTTGGTTGCCAAATTTAGTGCGCAAGAGATCGATTGTATGTAGGTTTGTATGGCATGTGGCGCCACCTTGTTGAAACCAAAGGTCGTCTACATTTATAGCGTCGATTTGAAGCCATACATTAGGTTAGCATGCCTATGTAAAGGCCGCCATTGACGGTTATGGTGTTTCCAGCAGATTTTACGAAGAAAAATGTGCCAAATATGCCACCATACCGAAATCCACACCAAACCGTTACCCTTGGTGGATGCATTGGCATTGGCCTAGGTCTTCCAGCTTACACGATGGGAATTGTTGCTTTTGATATATTTTTAGTGGGCTACAGAGTGGGCTTACTCAGGTGAAAAGTTTATATCAAATAGACCGCAGTATAAATATAAAAATAACTGAACCATTTTTTGGACATGAAGGTATTGTATGCGACAGACAAATTGTTCCTTCATAGGTTATCTATCTATCTTTTAAATACACAGCTTTAGTAATGCAAACTGTAATTGATACAGCTTGTAAAAATTAACTTCTTTAACCTCCTATTCCAGCTCAACCGACTTTGAAAAGTAAGACGAGAGTAAAAACATCTTCACAGATATGTAAATAACAAAACTTTAAAAACTACTGCAATTTTCTCAAACTAGTATCAGCTGAAACTCTCAACAAAGCGATATAGTTCAACGAAAAGTATCTTCCGATTTGAAAGTCTCTGTGGATAGCATGTCTCCCGTGACATATCATGCCCTTATTTTAAAACTTGGAATTTCACTATATTATCGCAATAAGCATTTAAAAGTGTTATGTTTTTAGATTTTAAATGCAAACGATTCGTTATAAGATAAGTAATTTTTAGCTGTCAACATTTTTACTTAATCACAGAGCTAAATATATTATTTAGTATTACTTGAGTAAAATATTTGACACAAAAATATTTAAGTCAAATATATTTGACCAATTCAAAATTGCTTAACCAAAACTAACAATCAATTATTGAGGAAAATTTTTAAATAACTTAACAAAACATAATAAAATGTAACAAAAAAATAAAAACGAGAGTTGTATTATGAAAGCGGATGTGACATGACGTATTTATATTAAACATAGTAAGTAGAAAGAATGTAAACAAAAAATTATAGAAATAAATCATCATATACGAGAGAAATAACCCCCATTGCATAACAAATTTAATATTTTCGTTGAACTTACCTTAAAACTATATGAAAACACCATAAGTAATGAGAAAATTCCCATTATGGGAAACTCATTATTTGGCCATTATGTGTTATATTATGTGGCCAATTTACAAGTCTTGTTTCGAAAGTCAGTATTTAAAAGCTATACGAATATATAAAATTACCTTCGCACCAGTACAGAAAGTATATAACTCCTATGTATTTGCAAATATTTCCCAAATTTTTAAGTATGACAAGTAGGATTGATCGAACAATATGATTTTTTAATTTCTCGAAATACAAAGTGATAAGAATGAAATAAAAGCCTACATACTTTTATGGCTTAACTTGAAACAATATATATTATGTATATACATATTCATATTATGTATCGGTTTCGTTCTAAGATTTCGAGTTTTGTGTTGAATATTTTTTTTTTTGTGTAAGTTCAAAAAGAAATCTGAGAAATAACATAACATGAATTTTATTACTTTAAATACCAAAATCCTGGAATACAAGTGAATTATTTATTTTAAGCTGCGACGATTTAGAAAGGAAACTACAAGACTTTGCGATCATACAACTGAATTGTAAAGACAATTTCTTGAATGTTGTACATGCTATCTATTGTTCGTATAAATCCTCGTGCTATAATCAAGGTAAAAGGCATTTTCGGTATTTTTTTTGGTAAATCGAATTACTGTACTAAAAAGGTGGGTAAATTGTAAGGAAAATAAAGGTAATTAGTTGTTGTTGTTATTTTTCATATGTGAATTATTTCTTTAAACGAAATAAACCAGTGATTTTATCTCTCCAAACCTCAATATTTACTTTAAGTTTAGCACGACATGAAAGATAAATTTGTACTAAAATTATAACTTACCGAATTTTACGATTTACCTTGAGTATGGCATACAGCCTAAGTATTACAATTATTGTGTTATACAGGATAAGCTCGATTTAAGTATCCTCTATTAGTGATGATAAATTATTTGTCTGTACAAATATTCGGTTACATCCGGGATAGCCACCACAATAACGGCTCTCGTCTTTCGAGTAACATTCTCTGAAGACGTGTCGTTTTGTTTGATGATTGAGAAATTGTACAACTTCCAATATATCTCATTATATATTATTACACAATTGCGCAAAATATAATGAGATAATGTGTTTTTCTTGTTTACTAATTTATGGAGAACAGAGTTGTTTATTCTAATGTTATCACTATAACGTACAACCAAATGAATAACGTAAGCGATAACCTTTTTCTATGTTATTAAGTTCTCATTTAAAACTCGACTTAGCTGGTTTATTATATAGCTTGAACCTACAAATATTCCCCGTTTATTATTTACATATTTTGCATTTGGTGGTTTTTGGTGGTAAAAACCCAGAAAAATAAGTATTGAAGTTTACAGGTTTACAGCAGTGCTTAATGTGTGCTCTATAACACAAAGTTGAGCAAAAACGTTTGAGTTGACCTTACGCGACAGTAAGGAGAAAAGTAAAATGATCTTTATTATGTATTAAATCAGAAAGCCGCTCTTTTCCCTAACAATTTCAACAGTTCCAACGGTTTCGTTCTTTTTAGTTTGCGTACATTATTGGTGCTGTTTAAGAGCTGAATTGCCTCGATATTCACATATTGCTGAGTCTTCCTCCGTGTCTTATTGCATTTTACTGGATATTAATTGAAACGAGATCCTGTAAATCATTATTTCTGACGTACCATGTCGTATCGACCATGTTCCTTAGTACCCTGTTCACAAATCTTTATTTGATCGTTTGAGCTGGTGCAACCCCAAAAGACTTTAAATACTAAAGTCCTTATTGTCTTTAGAATGTACTAATAAAGAAGTAGCTTGATGTTGAAGAGTTTGCCTATCAGGAAATAAAATTTTCTGTATTTTAGTTTTAGTTCTTCACTTTTCTTCTTGCCGTGTCCTTTCTAACTAAGTTTATCATCTAGGGCCGTGCCAAGATACTTAGCTTTGATCGCATACGTTATTATATCTCGATTTAATGAAACTGCGGTTTGTTAAATTTATGTGAACAGATTTAGTTTTATTTAGCTTAATTCACTATCTTTTGGTCCATTTATCTATTTAAATAATAGTTGATTGTAATTTTTGTGTCGATTCTTCGTGGCTTTTTCCATTCAGCTAGGATCATAATGTCGCCAGTAAAAGATGTCGCCTCTGTGTTGTTTTCTATAATGTAGTTAGAACATACATTTACAGTAAATATTAAACCGGACCTAATACATTGCCGTGTACCTGTTTTTATTTTTTTCAATTTAAAATAGATTCCTTTTGATTAAATTCTGAAGTGTCTATCTGGAAAATATGATCTAGTATTTTAGCGATTTGCATTGGCAAGAAACTTGTTAATTTATGGTTAAGCCCTTCTTGTCAAACTTTCGTAACGTCTTCGTTAAAATATCGGTGAACAGTACACCTGCTGTGGTACATTAACAATTTGTTTTGTACTAACAATCCGGAGTTTTCCCACAGCAGCCAATACATTTTCTTAATTTAATATCAAGTTGCTGATTGTTAATGACTACAGGCCCCGACAAATTTTTAAATTCGTAAAATTTACATGTTGCTTTACTTATTTTATTCTAGACTTTTTGTAATTTAGCTGTAGATTTCTCGCTGTTATCACCCACCTTCTCCAGCATACTTTCTTCTTCTCTAATGTACTCTCTATAACATCAGTAATTCTATATACATGCTTTATGGTTGTATGTTTCTCACTGAATTCGAACTGATGTTGCGGGATAAGATTTCTTTGAAATTATTTTTAATCTTTTAAGTACTAGTTTCTCGAACAGTTTCAAAATCAACGGAAGAAGTGCGATTGGTTCGTAGGGTTTTCGACCGTTCGGTGGCTTATCCGGTTTCTGAACCTATATTACTTCTGCTACTTTCAACTGTCTAGCACACATTTTCATCAGCTGTTTGTCTGCATAAAGGCGGAAAAGCTTCTTTGCACTTATAGCCCATCGTTTGTTTTGTTTGGAGGGATTTGCAGGTTTGGTCGTTTTATTCGCTTTGCTGCCTTCCAGAGCGAGTATTCCGTATCCATTGCTGCAGATAGAGTAATAAAGAATTTTACTCTTAATGAGTGCCTTGAGTTAGTTACACAATTCGTTTAGGATAAAATTGTCTTGCGGGGCACGACTCCTTAGCCATTTTCTCTGTGCTTTTCTTTATTCCTGCACTAGATTCTTTACTTCCATTAGCTATATTAGTGATTTTTCTTTCATGGATACTTTTCTTCTGCTTTCCCAAGCAGCCATTTGTATAATATCTAGAAGTCTATCCACTTCAGCTTCTATTTCATTTTTGCTTTTGATTGGCACCTGAAGTTCAATATTTTGTGTGGTAGTTCATGATACTTCTGCAATTTTCCACAAACTAGGTAAACATTTGATTTTAAATACTGCATTTAGAAGGTTAGTGAGCTTAACTAGAGCTTTCATTGGTAGTTCGTGACCGGGAGCTTTTTTCGAATTCATATTAAATTTTATCTCAAAAATGACTGTTTTTTGGTAATAGGATTCCTTCACTTTCTTTTTCAGATTCTACCATTATTATTTGGGATTCCAAAGCTTGATCACCATGTGGTTGCAATTTTGTTATGATTGACACAGTTTTTCCCTTTGAATCATTTTTTTATCGTAATTACCTTTTGCGTAGTTTATTGTATAAATTACAAAGTAAAGAGCTACTATACTCAAAAATCGTAACCTTTTAAAAATATTCGTTTTTAATTTTTATGTACAAGTGTTAGTGGTCAGTGAACCGTTCATTTAACAACATAAAACTACAATACGTTATATTCGTTAAGTTTATCTTAAAAATTAACATCTTGATAGCTATATGTAATGATGAGTAAAATCTTGATACATTAAACAACAAACTGTAAGAAATCAACTTTTAATGGTAACCAGAAATGTTTATTAACTTTAATTTAATTAGCAATATTATAAAAAATAGAACTTTTTATAACAAAAATAACAAAACTAGAATTTTTAATTATGCAGTATATACACTTTTCGCTACGTGTTTAAAAATTAAATAGCAAAAAATCCTTTCTCGCTTCGACTGACGACGCGATATTGACCGTAGAATTTTGGCTGGAAAGATTTTCGGAGTAATTCTGTACAAATAAAAACGTGTGTCTGTAAAAAATTTTGTCTGTAGAACGCTGTGATGATGGCGAAGAAAAAAAAACAACAGCATTACAGGCCAAAGTTGACCCTTACAATATCTGAACTTTTACAATATCTTTCAGACCGTATTTTTACAAACCAATCACCAATAGTAACCATCACTGTATACGACCGATGACGGGGATAGAAGAACTCTGTTAAAATAATTTCGCAATTCCTCGACGAATTCGCATTGACTGGTTGAATTTTTTGATTCAGAAAGAAACTAACTATGAGTACTCTTATTTGCTCTCAGCTGAAGTTGCTTTAAAATCTTTGCGTTATAAAGTGCGGAGTCCCAGTAAAATTGTTGGAAGGATTCGTATTCAGTCACTTCTTTCATGACACATAATGACTGCTTTTAGGGGCTATTGAAACTCTCAATAAATCCGTTGCATTTGGGGTTGTAAGCATTTAACTGCTGAGTAAGCCGCCAAAAGTTCTCGGTCGTAGGCACTGTATAGTAATGTTGTTTGGTTGTTGTTTGGTTGTGAGTTTGATTGTTTAAGAAGTTCCCAAATTTCCGTGTTTCCGTTACTTTTTTGTTCTAATACGGCTCCGATCGCTGACAATGAGGCTTCGACCATCAATGTCATTTTTTAAATTATTTCTTTTATCATTTTTTATCATTTTATTACATGAAACTGGCTTTAATTGACAAATAATTTTATCATGACATTAATAATTGAATATTATTACGGTCATGTGGCCACCGTGGCTGGCGCGTATATGGCGTAATCTGTACCATCGCTCCGAATGCGGCAATTCTCAAATTAGTATAAACATTGCTCCGGCGTGAGCTTAATCATGATGAATTGTCAAAACATACTAACCTCAGAACAACCGAGAACTGTCAAATCAGCTCACAGAAAACAGTGTTGTCAATTTAAAGTTCTCCGCCTCTAAAAAAACATTATTTCTTGCATATATAGATGGACAATTTCCTCTGCTTTGTTTGACCGCTCGATGGCATACGTGAATCATTTTTATCTTGTTTTCTTTTAGATAACCGTTTAAAATCGCTTGAGTCGCTGCGTTTGGGATAGCATTTCTGTAGAAATTTAGAATACTTATAGGAAACTGCGTCGTTGATTAATAATTTTGGGCGCAGTGAACAATTTTAAGATATCGTCGACGTGTTTGGGTGAAGGTTCAACCCATTCTGCAGAAATTTCGTGACCTATTTAATAAAACGACAGTTGTCAGTATTGACGATTAAGCCAATTTAGAACAAAAATAATTTCGTGTTTCAAATGTTCGTTCAATGCTTTGGATGCTATCTAAGTCGTATAAGTAAACGAATCAACAATATAAACCTTGGAGAACTAAATATGTGAGTCTTTGGAAGGTATTCCCTGAGTTTCTTAAACCGAAAGTTATGCGAGTAAATTCATAAAGGCATAATAGCTCGGAAATTGCAGTCTTTGTTATATGACTTTTTTGAATTAGTATCTGACGATGTACTCTATAACCAGATCAACAGTTAAAAATATGTAGTTCCTTGTAATTTTGTGTAAAATCTCGAATGTGTGGACTGAAATATCTATCACCGTGACGTTCTGTAGTGCGCGATAATCCTTTGTGTTGATTCAGCCATGATGACCTACAACTGTGACGTGGCTTCCAGTACCCGATCAACTAGCTCTGCTAATTTAGAAGTAGACATTGCATCGGCTGTGGCAAAACTTATTATTCTGTTAGGAACTGGTTTAAGCCAAATTGGACTATCGAAAATAGTTTTTTTCAAGTCTGAGTATGATGTTGCAGACTTATATCACTCATGTTATTCATGAGGCGATCGGTTGGCTCTCAAATGATTCCTTCTAGTGAAAATTACGAATCGACCATGTGAAACCAAAGACATGGGTCTCGTGTAGTAAGGAGGGTTCATTTCACATCTAAATAAGCTGTCGGTTTGGACGATTGATAATAAATCGATGACTGGGTTGAACTTTGTTTTATGGTGAATTCCTGTAATGCCGTTTGTATGCCTTCCTGAATTTGTTCTTCGATGAAAAAACAAAAAGATGTTGTTAGTCCTCTGCCTAATTCAAATTATGGTGATGGTCCTTTCGACACCTTGTGTGAACGATTGTTATTACCGGCTTTACAATGGCCTGCTGAGACTATATTCAAGAAAGCGTTTAAAATGCTAAACATATTGGGGCATAACTCTATTTTGCATGGAACATAAATAACTGTCTTACATGTTATTGGAAAGGGAACGTGTGGGTTGCTTGATACATTCTGTGTAGTACATATACTGTGTGGGTAATGCATTCGTACAGTAGTATCGATTTTCGAAATAACTTATCGGTCATTTTTCCAGTTACTATTGATATATTTGATACGATACACTGAATTTTCAGATGATTTTGAATTTCTAAAAATTGTTTAAATTGATAATATCAAGTCCTTAAAATATTCTGGTTCTGCTAACGAAGTATTATTTTCGAACATAAAAGTAAATGTTTTGAAATCATGAAAACACCCGTTTAACTCATTTTAATTTGAATAACTTTTAGAACATTTACAAATTTCTTATCTATCTAAAACAAGAAGCTGTTTAAAAACATTCTAAAAACATATTTCGTGAAATATTATTTTATCATGCATGATATATTCTTATATGTGGTGTGTTAAATTAACCATAATGTACGAGTAGTTGAAAGTAATTTCGTAGGGGTATAATATAATTTTGTGTTTTTATGACAATTTAAACAACTTTTTTGTTTATCTAATCTATAAGTAATTGTAAATCTGTCAATTTTGTATAGATTGTTATGGATTTAACATAACACCGTATCAAAATCAATTCAATTGGAACGAGAAAAAGTAATTTAGGAAACTTTCAAATTCAAACCTGATATTACGAATAAAATGTATATCGTATGGTTATAAAATGTTACTCGTACGTGTTACCAATTGGAACGTTTTCTTGATATATTATAACAAAGATTTACTAACAAGCCTAAAATTGCACATATAAAGAGAACATTTTTTTTCCAATCAACTTTAACTATATGAACTCAGTTATTTACGATCGTACATAGCGATGAATAGATGTATTACCGTCTGTTCGAGTACAGAATCCGTGGGTTAACTATGCAGACGGTATATCAAGTTGGCTATGTAACAGTGATATAGTTGTCAACGGCATAAACACATTGTTACAAAGCAACTGTACAAATATTGTAGTTATGAGTATTTTTGCCACTAGAAAAGCTTGTACAACAAAACTTAAGAATGCTTCATTTAAGGCAAAAACGAGAACCAAATTATTTTCTTAAAACTAATAATTATTTCCAAACTATTTATTTTTCGAATTAATATGATAAATACTTTTTGAATTTACATAAGTGCTAATTTATTTGTTTTTTTTTCTGTTTTGAAAATTATCGTGATGCGATGAAGTTTTAATATTATTTTGTTTATCGTATATACTAAATTTATCTCATGTATGTGCTATATATAACAGAATATGGCATGGAGGCCGTAGTAAGCTCTTACCGAGTTCTTACCAGACCCTTTAAACCACGTGTTACAATTATTCAGTACCGCAGCTTAGCATCAATTTCGTATTAACAGAATTAAATGTTATGGGACAATGGAGGATGCTTTTTAAATTGGAATTAAAGTAATACCACATTGCTGCAATAAATGTATTCCAAATTTTTAAATGTTCTCTGCAGGTAATAATATTTCATTAATTCCATTTCACTTTTTTGAACTTTTTTCTGTACAGTAAAGAAAAAATTAAAAAGTATAGTTATGTTTGGTAAATAATTGATTTAATTACTTCGCGGATGATTTACTTTCCAAAGGTTTAAAAAAAAATTAAAAAATTATATTAAAATTCAATTAACATTGTTTTAGATTTCGTAATTAGTTTTACTTTAAATAATTTAAAAGGGTAAACTATCTGAAATATTTCACCTGCTTTAAACTAGCAGCAAAAATATTGTTCGAATTAGTAAAAGGAGGGGTAAGTAAATCTTTTTAAAATCTAGATTCGATTTTGCATCAATGACACAATGATTTTTTTTTATGAATCGATAATTTTCAAACCACAATTTTGCTTTAAACGAAAATTTAACTAAAACTAAACTATAACGATGAAAATTCGTTGTTTACAAATGATTATAGAAAACTACCAAATTAAATGTACCCACTGTTGGTATTTCGATAAATTTTCATTTGTTTTTACTTATATTCAACAGATTACATAATAGATAATAGAATAGTTTTCTGGCAAACATATTCACTCAATCAACAATAAAAATTTATAGGTTATGAGCGACAGATATATTATTTACAATAATGTCAATAAATTTTGATTCAAAACGATAGTACGAAATTGTAAAAAGTCTTCAATAAAATAATTTTCAAATTCTTTAAATTCGAGAATAAGATGAAATTAAATCCTAATTTAGGCCAACTTCGATAAGACTTCAAAACAAATAAAAATACTTATGTAAATATTATGTAAGGGGTACTTTTGAAATTACAGATATACTTCCGTGTATATCAGCTATCTGCACGGATATAATTGGATATATCCGCATGAATTCTTGTGGATCGGATTTATAATTTGTTTATCCGCTTAAAAAAAATGGAAGGAACAACGAATAACAATGAAAAATGTATTCTCTTTTCAGAATTATTCTCTTATTTATATACTCGGTTTGGATTTTTTCAAAATCGAATGTATCAACATATATATGTATATAATTTAGGTCGACAGACATAGACGCTAAGACTTAATTAGATCTTAATTATCATTAATTCGTGGGATAAAATAAACGATATTTTAACAGCGAAACGAATTAAACCGAATCGGTGATCTTAGTAAATTTAACCTGCAATTATTAATAACATTTTTACTGCCATTTACAAATGGAATTAATGATATTGAAGGTAGCAATCATCCTCCATTACATTTAGTTGTACTGTAGAAAATTAAATTTTATAATCTTCTCAGAGGAGTTACTGTGAACGAAATTTTACTACATGACGCAAAAGAACGCGGGCCACATTTTCTTGCGACATTCAAATTAGAAATTGAGCAATTTGCTGCAGTGTCCTTACATCCACTCAAATATGACATTAAGTTGCGATGACTATCATCTTTTGGATTGGTGGATAGATGAAAAACGTATAAATCCGAAATAATTTCATGCAATTCCGGCAAGTAGTTTTTTCACTTCGGAAACGTATTTTTTTTTAAGTTCGGTGAAAATTTTAATTTTCAACAAGAAAAGTTGTGATTTGTTAAAGATGTTCGAACTACTTGTACGACATTTTATTATTATTTTTTTATTTTATTTTATCGTGAAGATGTTATTACATTAGGGTCTATCCCAATCACCGACTTATTGACTTATTTGACGCCATTTTGATATGTCGATTGGGAGTTCAATTTACATACAAACATTTTACAATCTGCTAGTTTAATACTAAAAAATTAATCCAAAATTACGATCGGTGATGACGAAGAACACAACTATGACCCCCTGTTGGAGTGCAGAATCCATGGACTGAACCATCGTCCATGTCAGTACAGGCTGACTGGAGCAATGCAATGTGCAGATGGATTTAAAATCGAACCTGTGAGTCCTCGATTTGGCTGATGACGGCGTAAGGTAAGACCCAGAAAAGATTGCAGAAAAAAAAACTTATTATGTATTGACAGCTCTATATATCTTTCAATAATCCAATACATTTTTCTATCCAGATTTGATGTTAAGTTCATTTTTTCTTTTCGGTACGATCTTGCCATTTTAACTTACCATCTAGAGTCATGCCAAGATATTTAGTTGTGTTCGCATATGTTATTTTTCGAAATTAAGTTAACTTTTTGATTAGTTCTGCTTAATACATGATGTTCGTGATCCTACGAACTTGTAATAGTGGTAGAATGATTTTCTTAGAAATTCAAATTGATGAGGCGTTATTAAATTTCTTAAATCTTTTGAGCAACAGTTTTTCAGCGATTTTGGAGATAAGCAAAAGCAGCGAAATTAACTTTTATGATTTTTTTTATCATTATAGGAGGTTAGTTTGGTTTCGGTATCATAATAATTTGAGGTACTTTCCATAGCCGAGGTACACGTTTCAGTCGAAATGATGCGTTGGTTATATGAAGTAATTTTACTATTTCACCTATAATCTTTCATATATTAGTATAAAATGAATGTTATATCACCCACTGTTTCTCGACTTTCTTGACCCCTGTTTAAAGCTTGAATGCTTTTCTCTTGTTTAATGAACCGTGTATTAAACGCTTTTTCATGCATAATATTATCATTGGTGGCTTTGAATTTTACTGATTTTAATACTTACCATGATTTGGATTGTTGTTAATTGCTACTGGCATTTTATAATGTGATGGAACTTGATTTATTTTTAATTTTTTAGCAACGATGCAGCCTCTAAAATTTGCAGTATGGAATTATATGTAGTTTAAACTAGATAAATTTTTATGTATACAGGACACATCTGAGCAAAGTGCCTTCCTGGGCATTCAGACATCATGCCTCACTGTTGCAACATTTCTGCGTATTGTTATTCCCTTGGCACTTCTTGGTTTTAAACTTTTAAATGACCGACCCGTTATTCCCTTGGCAATAACGGGTCGGTAATTTAAAAGTTTAAATTTAAAAATGCAATAAAACAAAAACGTTTTGAAATTTTGCCAAATTTATTTTTTTGTTGTGAAGTACAACTGTCCCGGTTAAAGATGGAATATTATTTCATTCATATGGCTGCCGCGGCTGGCCTCACAGTACCCCATTCGATCGGACCAATTTTCGAGCACTTTTTCGGATGTATGGGGTCGTATCTCGGCGATGGCATCACGAATGTTGGCCTTCAAATGCTCAATTGTCTTTGGTTTGTCGGCATAATACTTGTCTTTAACGGCGCCCCACAGAAAAAAGTCCAATGGTGTTAAATCGCAGCTTCTTGCCGGCCAATTGATATCACCATTTCGGCTACTAAAAATCGGTTATCATGGTGCGATAGGTGACTGCATTGACCGTAATGGTTGCGTCGTCCTCATTTTCAAAGAAATATGGGCCAATGATGCATCCGCTCCACAAGCCACATCAAACAGTCACTCGTAATGGGTGCATTGGCTTCTGTAAGACCACGTGTGGGTTTTCTGAGCCCAAAATACGGCAATTTTGCTTATTAACGTACCCACCAAGATGAAAATGAGCTTCTTACGAAAAGATGATTTTTTTGGCAAAACCGACATCATCGTGCAGTTTCTCGTTGGCCCATCTAGCGAAGCGAATGGTCATGCGGCTTCAACTGTTGAACCAATTGAACTTTGTATGGTGTCATACCGAGATCTTTTCGCAAAATTCAACTGGTGCGTGAAATGTTCAATTCTTGAGAACGATGACGAGTTGATGTTGATGGATTCTCACGCACACTCTCAGCCACAGCTTCGATATTTTCGGATGTATGCACTGTTTGAGTACGCTCACGTCTTGGCGCATCAACAATGAAACCAGTTTCACGAACTTTAACAATAAACTTGCGTATACCAGGCACTCTTGGTCCTTCTCTGCGATGAAATTTTGCACGACATTTTCGTGCAATTTCCGACCAATTGTCTTTGTTTTGGAAAAAAATTTCCAATAAACCCCAACGTTGCTCAAGCAGAAATCGATTCATTTCCTTCAGTGGAGGTAATATACTGAAGTTTGTGACAGAATAGAATGACATAAGTATTCGAAATAACTGGGGGTTTAAATTTAAACCGATAGATGGCCCTCTCTTTATAATTATTAACATAGTAATTAAATTATATGCTAGCTGTATTAAATTATATGGCTTATACAATTCGTTGGTGTGTGTTAAAATATTTAAATAGATGTTAATAGTGGGTTAAACAATTTTAAAAATTAGACGAAACATTTTTGTAAAGCAATACCATTTAAAAATTAGAAACCTAAAATAATGTTGCTTTACAAGTAATTATAGATTATCAATAACTCAAGAAATATGTAAAGTTAATCCATTACTAACAATAACTAACTTAATTAAGTACGCCACATGTGTGTTTTATAGTTTGATACTTTATTTTTTATATTGAAAATGCAACGTGCTTAACCTCCATAAAATGAAAGTTTTGCTAATTTCGAGGACAATGTATAATTGTAATGATATTGAAATCGAGTTTCGAAGGTTTTAGTTTAACTATAGTTAAAGTGTATTTCACTATCGATAATTTTCTATGATTCAATTGTAGATACTTACTTGTATATGTATATTTTGATGAGTTGATATTTTTTTTTCGATTCGTTTTATTAATAATAATTAGGTGTAACTCGATAAATTGTCTAAACTGCTGTAGCATTCATTTATTAATACGACCGTAGAATACCGTTGATTTCTAACTTAACGTTATGCTTCGGTTCTATTGTCATTATCGAAGTATTTACACATAACATGAATTCTGCGTTTGTTTCACTGGTTGAACATTAAAACTATTTTATAAGAACTATCATCTTAATTAAAAGAAGATACATACAAATTTAACTTTAAACGTTTAACTTTTGTTTTATACCTAACTTTAGTTTTATATCTATATCTATTAAAAAAACTAGGTTTTGTCTCTTACATGTTATGAAAATGAATAATGAATGACGTTTATACGTAAATCGTGACTTAAAATTTATATGAATAATTTCCAGAAATTGCGTTATAGCTAATTAGAACTTTAGTTTCATACTTAAATCGATTTACCAAAGCGGCTGTAGAAATGAAAAACTTCATTCCATTTACTGTCGAAAAATAAGACGGTTTCACTTAACCAAAGATGGCGCATAATATTTGAACTTAACCAAAGATGGCGCATAATATTCCTTTCACGTGATATTTTCATATTTTTTATTTCTGGTTTTGGGATTTTGCTATCAAATATCACTCCAATATTTTTATAGACTTTAAAATTATATTATAATTTATTCAACCATCCTCTTACCACCTTACCATTGCATTTTACTTCACTGTTTTCCTCTTTTTCTTTTACAACTGTATCATTTCACAGTTGTTTATATCAAACTGCCTTAATGCATTCAATCGATCGTCCTTATATATATATATATATATATATATATATATATATATATATATATATATATATATATATATATATATATATATATATATATATATATATATATATATATATATATATATATATATATATATATATATATATATATATATATATATATATATATATATATATATATATATATATATATATATATATATATATATATATATATATACTAGTTTCAGATCATTGTTGACTTTATTTCTCGTTTTTAAATATTAATATATTTCAGTTCCAACGCAACTAGTTGATTTGTTTAAAATAAATTTAAATTAATTTATTAGTATAAAAATTATTTTCATTCGTTTAAGGATACTACGCGCATGTTTACTACATCACCACATTGATCCATAATTAACATGGGTCCAACCGGCTGGAAATTATATGGCACCAAAAAGTAATGTCGCATTGTGACATAAAAACAACATTTTCCCTTTTTGCTTTTAATTCCAAACTGTGTTCTATCATTTTACGGAAGTCCGTAATATATATGATTTAATTTTGTTTTAGTTCAATACTCATTCATAGGTGACTATACCTCTTGACGTTTAAGCAATTTAACTATTAATATTTGAAAAAATAAAAAAGGTTTAAAAACAAAACTTTTGTCTTAAATGTTAAATAGGTTTACACATTCAGAATATAGATTAACATTATACTCGTTAGATCTCGCTGGCAGTAAATTGCAGAAGAAAAAACATTAATTAAGGAAATCATTAGTTCTTGGTAAACAAGTATTAGAAGTGTCTTAATTTTACATTTGTAATATTACACTGAAAAAAATTATACTTATATTTGGCCGTTACCACGTGCCTAACCAGATCTTTTGAACCATATCATATTACATTTTTTTATATTAAACTATTAGTATCTGATTAGGAAGTATCTTAACCATCGCTATTCAATGATAAATATATATATATATATATATATATATATATATATATATATATATATATATATATATATATATATATATATATATATATATATATATATATGGATATATAAATATATATATATTTATATATATATATATATATATATATATATATATATATATATATATATATATATATATATATATATATATATATATAATATACCTTTTATATTTTCACATTACCTTCTTTTTTAAATATCTTAATAAATACTTGTCCCTTTTTAAGAAGCAGGAATTATATTTAATTTAAATAATTCCTCAAAATATAAATTTAAATTTTGACTAAAACCCTAAAAACAGCCGAACAAAACGAGAAAATTAAAATTTAAAAGACTGAGATATAATAAGTAACTGTTTTTAGTAACTAAAACAAAAATAAAACTTTTTGGGAGCCCTTCAAAATTGTATTTAAGTTATTAGTGTTTAATTAAATTCTGCTGAAGAGATTTTTGTGGATTCGTGATAAATTGAGAATATAAACAAAAGTTACGTTAATATTAAACGGATGGAAAATGAAGGAAACATTATATATGGTTTTCCAATAAGAGCATTCGATTGTTTACATTATTTTGTGGCAATACTAACAATTAGTTCTCAAGTTATGCCATTTGAATAAATTTACACTAATATACATACAAATACAATGGACGAGAAATGTTGGCTCTTTTAGACCATATTTTTTTAACAATTGGTGATCGTTGTAGGTGGTCAGCCTAACGAACGATTTTTCCGATGAACCATCACTATACGACCGGTGACAATATAGGGTCTTGTTCATAATACTTGTGAAAAAATAGTAGAGTTTTCGAACCGAATTGCCTAAATAACTCAAACGTTGAACTAAAGGCCTACTATACAACGTTCCGCAATCCGCAAAGATAAAGTTATTACGCCTAATTCTTGTAGCGTTAAACGCTTAAACTCGAGTTCGTCTCGATATATCGAGTATCCATTTTAGATTTATCTATAGCATTGCTACTTAGCTGCTTTGTTATCAGGAAACTGTAACGCTCAGAACTATAGCTGCGCTGGCCAATAATTATTTTAACGCAATAATTATGTAAAAATGTTAAAAACATTGAAGTTCAAATGTCATTTAAACATATTCCAGAACAACATTTTAGACAACATTTTTTAATAGTATTTAGGCACAACAAATAATGCTTTATTTAAATACAAAAATTAAAATGATTTCTAAACTTTAAATTTATTTTAAATTGACCTCAAATGACGCCATCTTTGAAATTTTTATTAAAAATTATTACAATTGTCATGGTACATATACTTTATATCAGGTGGAGAGGCCATGTTAGAAGAATTATTACGATATTACTAAAACATACTATTACAATCTAGTCTTATATATGAGGACTAATGAGTAATTTTATTCTAGCTTATCTATTATGGTTTAGTTATTTAATTCGAAAGGCTTAGTTCGTTTAAGCCTTCTGACAATGTTCGAATTGTTTAGAAGCTGTAATGCCTCTAAATTAGTATGCGTTTGTAGTCTCTCTTGGTGTCTTTCTGCCCAATTTTATATTTCTCCTGTAACTGACTCAGTCTTCAAGTCCTTTTGGAGATTTCTATTTCTAATATACCATGGTGCGTTTACAATGTACGCAAAACTTTATTTTGAAATTTTTACAGTATATCGATATTGCTATGTTTAGAGCAGCCCCAGAGCTGTATTCTGTAGGTCCACACGGGTTTCAAGATTTGCTTATAAAGTAATAGTTTGTTACTAGTAGAAATAGTTTGAGAGGATCTGCTTATTAGCCAATCTATTTTATGGAGTTTTAAACGCAGTTCTTGTTTTTTCTTCTTAATATGGCCTTTCTATCGTAATTTAGCGTCTATAATGTCATATGCGATGTCATCAGCAAATATGGCAAGTATGTTTCCTTCTTCCATTGGTCTTGGTATATCTTAAGTAAAATTGTTTTTTCTTAAGAGAATGTCTTGGCGAGCAATTCAAGCCAGTAACTGCCACTGTATATTTTGTCGTTTCAATAGCAACGGCCGTAGCTTGAATTCCATCTGTGGTATATTTTCTTTTTCAAAATGTTTTATATTTTCCTTTATTATGACTACACTTCCACCTCTGGCTGAGTTGCTTGGGTATGGTAAACTTTATACCTTCTAAATTTAATAAATGATTCTTTGGGAAAATGTGTCTCTGAGGCATATCAATGTTTTGTGTATCTAGAACTAACTGAACTAACAAATGAATCGAGCTTTTTTAGAATAACTTGAAGCATTTCATTAATACTAAAAGTGCTATTTATTAAGTTTTCTTGATTCGGAGCATTAGCTGTTACTTGCGCATATGTGAATTTTCCTTCTACAGCCGCACTAGATGTAACTGCAGTAATTCTACTATTTTTTATGTTGCTTAAGCGACGATTAGGCTGGTAATTGTTTCTGTAAGCTGTATTTTTGCCGCTCATGTTTTTGTCTTTAATTCTCTGCAATTCAACAACTAATCTGCATCCTCTATAACTAGCTGGATGATGATCTTCGCAGTGTACAAGTTGTGCTAATGCGCTTCTTTTAATTTATTACAAGATGTTGTAGGATATTTTCCAAGACATTTTACGCAGTGCGGTTCTTTGAAGCAGTAAGCTTGAGTATGTCCATACGATTGACACTTTTTACATTGAGGAATGAGTTCTGATTTTCTCAGTGGCTGTATATCGATTTTGCAGCCTAAAATGTTTTTTATTTGGTATATTTTTTCAATATTTTCTTCGGAACGGAAAGTTAACATAAACATATTTACCGGTTCTTTATTTCGTAATTTCATTTTAATTGATGCTTTAGGTGCCTTAAAGCCGTTTGCTGTTAGATCATCACTTATTTTTTCTGGTTTACACGTACGATGTAAATTTTTGGCCATTAATTGTATAGGTCTAGTTTGTTTATTTTCATAAGTGTACCAAGCATGTTTGTCTTCATTGAACATTTTAGTGAGATCTTTATACATTTAAGAATCTTCCACATTAATTTTAACATTATTATGATTCATAAGTTTTGTTTTAAACTTGTCTTTGGAAATAATTGTTTTGATTTTCTCGATTATTACTAATGGTGGTGGTGGAGACACTTTCTTAGTTGGTTTTTGTTCGTTAACACAATAACCTGCAATTAAATGTGGTGATGGAACTAAATTTTACAAGAACCTGCAATTAAATGTGATTAGAAGCCCAATGAGAAAATCATTCTCATCCCAGAAGAATTTCAATGAAAAACTCTCCTGGCTATGATCTAGTTACAGGAAAAATAATTAAAAAACTATCAGAAAAAGGATTACGAAAGCTACTTCAGATAATTAATGCAGCGTTCAGGCCTAACTATGTTCCACACCAATGGAAAGTGGTAGAAGCGATAATGATACCAAAACCAAGCAAACCATCTAACGACAAAAAGGCCAATTTCTTTGCTAGAAATTTTGCTATTTCTTAATTATTCCAAAAATTGCTGCTTAAGAAACTCTAATTAATCATAGAACAAAGTGATCTTTATCCTCCCCACCAGTTCGGTTTCAGGAAAAATCATTCGACTGTGAACAGGTTCACAGTCACAGACAGAACCACAGATTTACATAATTGAAGATGCTCTGGAAACCAAAAAATATGTTCAAGTATATCTTTTTGGATGTACCACAAGCTGTGTTGGTGGACTTGAATAAAACTGAATCATTTTACAACAATTTAGATTATCTGATGGAACCCATACCGGAGCGCGAAGTCAGAATAGTGTTTGCCTTAATGGCTGGCATAAATCAGACTGACTTATGAGAAAATATAGGTCCTTACTCCCGACACGAACTAGGGACCAATAATGGGAAAATAATGATTTAATTTTCGCTCAAGATCTAATTGTAGATAGCACATTCTTGCCTCATAAAAAAATATACTTGGAAACACAGACACACCCAAGTATAACGTCTCGATTTTAAATTGGTTATGTGTTAATTTTTAACGGGAGGACTCGCGTCTTCAAAAATAAGTGGCCTTATCGGTCGGCTGCCAAGTTACTGCAAAGCAATACGATGGCCGTTTTCGTTCAAGTCAGGGATCACAGGAAACAGATCTTTCGTTTCAACTGTTAAGGGATAAACGAAGATGAGAAAACACAGTATAAAATCTTGTTATAGCAGTAGCATTGTGAAATCCAATCAGCGTTCTGAAAAAGTGAACACTCTATAGGGCGTATATAAAAACTATCATTGTCAAATTTAAAGACACTTTATTTAACACAAAAGTTTAAAATTAATATAAATTAGATTTTAGCAAAATTGATTAAACGTCAAAAATGCATAAATTTAAGCAAATATAAGTTTATTTTTAAACTAATTCTTCAATTATATTTATTAATTAATATTTTATATAAATGATTGTAGGATTTAAACTTTTTAAGATACTTTTCCCTAGTTCGGCTTCATAATCCTTTCTAGTTAGGTCTTGCAATGTTTCTCAGCCAAAAAAAAAACCTAGAATATTGTATAAAATGGTTATAGTGCATTTTTAGAAATATTAAATTATTAACTTGCGATATAAAATGTCTTTAAACAGAGACTTAGCAATGACCTAAAATGGCAACAGCCAAACCACTTTAGACGCTATTAGAAATGAACTACTGATGAATTTCAGAAATGCAGTTTTTTCGTTTTGTTGATTTGTTTCTAAATTAGTATTTGTAAACTGGTGAACTTTTTTTTACTAGAGTATGTATGATTTTTTTAAGCTGAAACTTTCAAATATCTAGAAAAATAGGCACTCTACGAACAAAATGTCTAAGATCAAAATTTAATCATTCCGCGGGTAAAATACATTAGTGCTAAAATTAGTACCCCTCCTTGTAGGTGTCAATCTTTTCGTTATATCCTCTTCCAAATCGGATATCACTAGTACGACCCCGCATCCATATGTATGTAAATGGATAGAACGATCCGGTTAACAATATCTTGACGATTGTACGGCACAAGACAACACAATTCTAACCTACCTGGAACTGCCTATTTCTAAAAGTATCAAAATATTTCCTAAAATTTCAATTATCAATTAATAAATTATACAAATCATTATGTTATTAATGTATTAAACCTAGTATCCTGAAATTTAAATAAAATTAATTACTTACGAAAATTAATTTCATTTAAGACTATCGCCGCTGCCTTAATGCTACCACCAAAGACTACCGCCTCTTAAAGGCTACCATGTAGCAGGAACAGGTTTAACATGTTTTTTGGAACAGAACAGGCATATACGCATAAATAACCAGATTCAACTATTCATTCAACTTGCTCATTCTAACTTCAGGATGACACAGTTCTGAAAAAATTTAAAATTCTAATTTAATCTGAAATCATGTGTGAAATCTGATTCAAATAATAATTAGTCCAACGAAACGAAACTGCAATACCTCGATTTAGATCCGTCGATATCTAAAAATATTCTATAAAACAAACATATTAAAAATGTATGTCATTAATTTCTCCGATCCGTAAGCTGTAAATTAAGTTACCATTTGAAAGTTTATTACAAAACAACAACTCGTATTTGTGAGCCATTACCGAATAATATAATCGTTAAACCAACCAAAATTAAACGAATTATTTAAAATCGTGTTAAACATTACATTATGATATTCTATAATATTTAAAGTGAGCAAATTCATGTTTAATTCCATTTTCCAGTTAAACTTTTTTGTGCTAAAATCGGTTAAATAATTCTAAGAAAATTAATTTTCATCTCATCGGGATTTGTCAACCGAGTGTTACAAAACAAAATTCTAAAATTTATATGAGTTAGAGATTCAAAAAAAATATTTAGCACGATAATTAAATGAAATGACCGTTAAACTGACAAAAATAACTATTAAACAAGAAAAACACTCCACAACAAAATTGTGATGCAATTGTACGTCTTTGCAAACAACTTTTTATCTTACCTGTACTTGCAGGAAAGTCAATTTATTTTATCTTCTGACTTGTTCCGTGTTCTTTCTTTATTAATAAAGTAAGAACGCTATCTGCTTGATGGTACTTCCAAACGATAGAATGCATAAACATAATGGGTGTTCATATTAAAACAAAGTTTCGTACAATCAAATTGCGGTATTTTCAAAATAAGTTGACGTTTGGCTCAATCTGCAATTCGTAAATATTGATATTTCGACTAATTACTTTGATCGAAAGCTTCTAATTTTTGCTGCACTGGTAACTTCTCTCTGCTGCACAAATATATATTGGTTTGAGTACCATTTCTGATTGACCATTTCATTTTAACTTGATTTGTTTACGTTTAGTTTGGATGTGGTTTTTCCAAGTCAGCCTTCCATCTAAGTGTAGGCCAATATATTTAACGTTTTGTGCTGTGTTAGGACGATATTATTTAATCATACTAGTCGACAGGTAAGTTTGCGAAGTGTGAATGGAAGAGCGAACAAAATTAAGTTAGAGACATTTGTTGCTATCAATAAAATATTTTAATTCCGAAGCTGTTGTTATTCGAAGGTATAAGTTCGAATTGTTTCTTTACCAATTTATGTTTTTTTATAAAGTTATCATGAGAGCAACGATTATAAACAAGGAGAATTTTTAATGTCTGTTTATTTAAATTTGACCTACTTTAAATTACGCTATTATTCTAAAGAATTCCTAGAAATGTCAATGTCCGGGTTGACATACACGACAAAATTTAAACTTTATCATTAAACTCAAAACAAAACAGAGCCTTTCAAATAAAACTTATAAATTCAGCAACGATAGACATACATATTATATTGTATATTGTATCATTTTTTAGGCTTAGAAATGTGGTACTTTCTTTAAAGCTTTAGAAATTACTTTAAACCATTTTTTTTTCTATTCTATATATTTTGGGATAGAAAAAAGAAACTTAATTATCTTAATTTTTATGGTTTTGGTCTGGTGTTTCTTTGTTTTTATTTTTATATTATTGGTTTATCCAACAAAACAGAATGTAAAATTTTCTTTTTAGAATTTTTATCCAAACAACGACAAAAAACACCCAAATTAAAATAAATACTCGTATATTTCGTATTTATGTTTTTCAATGTTTTATACGTTAATCGTAGATCAATTATGTTTCGAAGGAATTTTTTCGACATAACCGAATTTTTGTTTTAGGAACAGTATTTTAATTAAAATTTATGAAATATATTTTGTAGATATGGCTCTGTCGTTTATAAAATTATTTTGACATTTGACTCTCGTTAACTGTTCTAAATCTTTGTGAAGTTATGTTTCAAGGACAAAAATAGTTAGGGTATTGAAAATAAAAATCAAATAGTGAGGTTTGTTATTCTATATATCGCACACTATAACTTCCACCCCTTAATTTTTTTTGTAGATATATGTTTCATTGAAATGTCAAGTATAATGTCAAGTATGTCAAATATAAGTCACATTTTTCTGCCAAACAACATTATTAATATTTTCTTACTAGAAGGTGCACCAGAAGAGTGACGCTTGCTGTCGTGTATTTTTTATTTCTTGCGCAAAAGAAAGCTTTTACAATTTTCAACAATTCTTAATTTTTATGCGTGTCATAATTTTGTTATCAAACACTATAAATTTAAACAATAATTTATACAACAATCTTTAAGTTCTTGCTTTATTTTCGAAGGTAAGCATTTTTTTTAAAATACGACTGATTATAATAATATTTATTCTCAGTAATTTCAAAAGAGCTGTATTTGTGGCCGTTGCTTTTAGTTTCTTAGTATAAACCTATTTTTAGTCTAAGTCATTGTTAATGCAGCCCTTTGAAACGAATGCTGGTCCTGCTATGTATTCCTTCTATACAATTAAAATGTTTTAAACAACATTTGTCTATATTTTTACGCTCTATTACTAAATGTATGTTGTCACTTTTATTTTGACTAAGTAAATATTACTAGGAACTAAAACTATAGAAAGTGTGTTAGTTACATTACAGGAATTTAATCGCGAAAAATACTCTAGGATAAGATTTAATTACTGGCCAAATTGTATTACCCATTCCCAAAAAAGGATTCCGAAAATCAAACAATCAACGCGGCCTTTAGACTTAAATATGCCCCACGGCAATGGAAAATAACAGAAGTAACTATGATCTCCAAACCAGGTAAACCAGCAAATGATAAAAAATCGTATAAATTGATGTCACTACTTCTTGTCATTTCAAAATTACTTTTGAAGAGGGTTAAGTTAATAATTGAAAATCGAAATTTGATTCCACTATAATTTGGATTTAGAGAGATCACTCTACGTTAGAACAAGTTCATGGAATAACTAACTTAATAGAAGACGCATTTGAGAATAGCAGATATGCTCCAGTGTCTTCTGCGATGTAGCTCAAGGTTTCGACAAAGCTTAGCATCAAGGACTTGAATACAAATTGCACTGAGATTTACCTAAGCAGTTCAACCTAATTCTTAAACCTTATCCCGCACATCGCCATTTCGCGTGTTCTGTCCTATATATTGTACACTATATTGTTACACATTGTACACACATAATGTTACAAACGAGAACAGTACAAATAACCGGGATCAACAATGACGTTATACCAATCATGATAAAGTTATCTATTTTCAATCAATAAGAACTATAGTTAAAACAAAAATTGATGGTTTGATTCCGCATTATCTTGTCAATATAAACAAACAAATTATTCCCGAGTATTCAACTGGCTGATCTTTGGATTTAAGTTGTCTTTAGAATAAAATTTTTGCGAGAAGCAGTTAGTTGAAAATACTCGGACATACTAAACCGGTAGATACATGGTCTCTCTACCAGTTAAAAATATTTTATAAAACTTAAGCGATTCCGCAGTGTCATTTTTATTCGTTAGAAAAATGCTTGAAAGCAAATACGAAAATTCAAACTTAAAACATTCCATTCATGAATGAATATCGGGAGTTTTATCAAATGGAGAAAATGTCTGATCTAAGGGCGACTTTTATATTTTATGCCAAGTCATTCGGTGGCTTCAGAAAGCAGCAGGACCACAAAACCTCGTGTTGTCTTCAATGTTTCGTCGAATTCTTCAGCCGGAATCACCCTAAATGATTGCCTTATGGTTGGCCATATGATTCAGCAATATCTTAGATCGATTTCGGATTTTACGATTTCAAAAATATCTTATTGGGATAACTGACGATATCACTGTATCAATTTATTGCCAAATTTTAGTTTAAAAGGATCAGAAAAGTTAGCAGAAGATGGTGTGTAAACAAAAATAGTAACCAAAATGTTAAAATCTTCAAATTGTTACATACGGAACTGTAAGTGCACCATTTTTGGCGACCACCATTATGATCTCTTAAATTATATTGGGACATGTGTCATGTGTCATGATTTCATGCCCAAATAGCGTAGAGCTTCATGGTTTCAAAAAAGCATCTCAGAAAGGGTTATGGAGTTAGTATTTAAATTTGCACCTTGGGTCAGGTAAATCTTTGTCAGGTCAAACTATTGTGTTCTAAAAGTCGAGTTGTTTCTCTTAAATCTTAGACCATTCCTCCGTCCTCGGCATGAAATATGTGTTTCGTTATTACTAACGCAGCTTTGTTCGTATTATCCATCATGGAAATAAGATTTTCATCTGACAATCTTTTAACCGACTTCAAAATACATTGTATCGAACTATATCTGTTCCATCTCGATTTACACTTTTCGTGTTAAATCTAATTTCCCTAATTCAGGATGTCTCAAAAAGCCCAAAAACTTGGTATTATGTGATATGTCCCAACAAATGAAAATCATTCGGATAGCCAAAACAACCCCTAGTTGCAGAAATTAGAAGAGTAAGAGCTTCGCAAGGCTCTTGTTTATGTTTCTACATAAATTATAGAATAGGAAGCAATTGCCAGTTCAAACTATTCGACGTTATTAAGGAAATTTGCAATTGCTCTTCGCTTTGTTAATAAATAGAAAAAAATCTGTCGATCAAAAAATAACAGTCTGCTGTAAATATGCAATCGTTGGAATATGCAAAGATAGATATCGTAGGTACATGCAAAAGAACGCATTTTAATGTAAAATTTAAATACTTCGCAAAGGCAAACTACTTTTGAAACAAAGCAAATTGCTGCTTCTTAATCCATTTCAAAATCAGGATGATATTATACGCATTGGCTCCAGGTTATACAATTCAAATATCGCTGAGATTTGGTTGTAAGCGGTTTGTAAACCAAAGTTTTATTAGCAGCCTTCCGGATATTTTAAAACTAAATTATGCTTGTATAGAATTATACAAATTAAAAGAAATAGCGATATATATGGTATAATAGCGTAATATCACTAATACGCAATAAACTGAGTTTTGCAAAGAGTAAAAATGTTGATTCGTTTATATTAAAAGTTTTGTTACATTTGGGGGGTTTGAATTTCAAAGTTTTAGTTCAGTAATATTAATAATTAATATATAACTTTTGATATAATTTGCGATTATTTGATTAAGTATAATTGATTTACTGTAACCAAATTTAACTCGACACATGCCAATATATAAGAGTTATTTATTTGTGAAATTACTAACTAGTATTTTACTACATAATTTTTGGTGTGAAACAAATGCGGTTAACATAAAAAACCAGAAAAGACTCAACTAAAAATAACTGTATGGAATGCAAATGGCCTTTCAAAACACAAAGCTGAAATACAAACTTTCCTCAACGATCAAAATATTGATATTAGGCTTATAACAGAAACACACTTTACGACTAAAACATTTTTTAAAATTAATGGCTGTTCAGTTTATGACACCAAACACCCGGATGGTAAAGCACATGGTGGCACTGCAGTTTTAATCAAAAAAAGAATAAAGACTATGAACTAAACAAATATGATAAAGATCACATTCAAGCAACTAATATCTGCCTAGAGAAATGGACTGGTAATTGTGTAATTTTTGCCGTTTACTGCCCACCTAAACACGCAATTAGAAAGCAGTAATTTACTGATTATTTTAATCAGCTGGGCATAAAATTTCTCGCAGGAAGCGATTACAATGCTAAACATTTACAATGGAGTTGGAGGCTGACTTCACCTAAAGGTAAACAACTTTATGAAGTAATTATCCAGGAAAAACTAGGTTTCTTATCTTCTCAACATCCTACTTACTGGCCTACAGATAGAAAGAAAATACCTAACCTTATTAACTTCTGTGTAACAAAAAAAATCGCTTGCACCAATGCTCAAGTAGACGATTGCTATGACCTATCATCTGATCACACTCCAATTATAGTCAAATTGAGTACCGATGCTTTTAAAATTAACCCACCTATAAATTCTGGGATAAATATAGAAATGCCATTGAACAGAACTGCCAACTGTAGTATGCTGCCGGATTATGCAAAGGTTGATTATATCGTAAATCCTATAAAATTTAAGTGGAAAAGTGTTAATACTACTATTAAAAGTCTAAACCCAAAGAAAGCTCTAGGACATGATTTAATCACCGGAAAAATTATTAAAGAATTACCAGATAAATGCATAAAACCTATATATTTAATGCAATAATATAATGAGATGTGGATATTCCCCTAAAAAATGGAAAACGTCATTAATTATAATGATCCCGAAGCCTGGTAAGGACAACCAATATTATCTGCAGAGCACATTATACCAGACCACCAGTTTGGGTGTCGTGACCAGCATAGTACTGTAGAGAAGGTGCATATAGTTGTAAACGCAGTTAAACTAGCTCTAGAGGAAAAGAAATACTGTTCCGCCGGTTTTCTGGATATTGCACAAGCTTTTGACAAAGTGTGGCATAAGGGCCTGATATACAAAATAAAAACTCTGCTCCCAAACAAATTTCATGCAATTCTTGATAATTACCTGTTCGAAAGGAAATTTCAGGTCTAGCAAAATGAAGCCATTACCGAACTAAACCTGATAAACGCAGGGGTTCCACAAGGAAGCGTATTGGGACCAGTGCTTTACTTATTGTACACAGTTGATCTACCAACCACTGAAAAAGTGGTTACATCAACATTTGCTGATGACACTGCACATAAACAAAATTGGGGACTGGCAAAAAAAGTGGCGCATAAAAACGAATGAAAACTAATCGGCGCACATAACGTTTACACTGAATAAACGAACCATCGGTTAAATTAAACAATGTCACGATTCTTCAACAAACAAATGTCAAATACCTGGGTCTTCATCTTGATAGAAGGTTGACTTGGAGAAAGCACATTGAAACAAAGTGCAAACAAATAAAAATAAAACTCTAAAATGTACTGGCTCAAAACTGTCCCTAGACTGCAAAGTTCTACTATACAAAGCGATCCTAATCCCCATTTGGACATATGGAACTCAACTATGGGGCTCTACCAGCGCATCAAATATACACCTTTTACAATGCACGCAATTAAAAATACTACGTAGTATTACAAATTTTGCTTGGCATATACGAAATTATAACATCCACAGGGACCTAGAGATTAAAACGGTAAAACAGATGATAAAAGCCTACAGTTTGAAGTACCATTCAAAATTGGCAACTCACCCCAATGAATTAGCAAGGGAACTACTAAGGCAGCCACTAACTAATGAAACTATAACATCATTTAACCTTAGGCAAGCTAACTCATTTTTCAACAAATTAATTAATACGCATACCAATATAAGTACTAACATAGGTTAGGGCTTAGTATAAGATATAATAAATTGTAAGTTTTGCACACTTCTTGTTAGTTTCAGATAGAGAAAGATCCAATAATAAAGCCATTGGCAGTAATTAAAAAAAAAAAAAAAACACCGATATTAGTATCCTTATATTGTAATACCGTTAAATTTTTATACAATACATATTTTGATTAGATTTGGTTTTGCCAGAGAAAACAACAGTAAACTACATCTATCAAAAAAACGGCACATTTAATTTAAGAATGTTCACTAAATAAATTAATGAAAAATATTAAATTTTATTTTGATTTAAATTTTTGTATTGCACCAATCAACATAAGCAACACGCAAAAGAAGCGAAAATATTCTGTTCTCGTATGATAAAATAAAAAGGCAAAGTAAACAAACTAAATTTCCAAATTTTCCGTTTTCCTCAAAAAGTATATTTTAAGAGAAAAAAAAATCGTTGAAATTAGTTTCCGGGTTTATAATTTTTGATTTGTATTATTTCATTGCCTTGTGAGTGTGTTTGTGTGGATAAGTGTGAGGGCGGTCGTTTTTAGAAACGCGTTTTAGAGTTTAGATTGCAAATGAGCTGGGTTGTTTTCGGTTGATTGAGATGTAATTTAATTTAATTTTCTTTCAATAAAAAGTATCCCATAAAACTTCAACAGATATGTTGTATGCCTTAATTGAAAGATAAAAAGAATTTTACTACATTTTGATGTTCATAGACAGGCAGTTTAGGAGTAACATAAGACGTTGTTCTCTAAGAAACTCCGTACATAGCTCGACAGTAGAAATAACCGAGGTAATCTTAGTGTTCTCCTTCTCCTATGGCTAAATCAATAAGCCATAAAGCTGGCAAAAATCATACTAAGCTATCTTAATGTAAAGGAAAAATGTATTGCGATTGCAGATTTTATTCTCATAAAAACATCCGCTTAGAAACACGGACACTTCCTTCGTAAGAACTGTCCCTAGGTAATTGTAAAAAATGCGAACTCGTTTCACAATCGCACGCAACATAACACAGCGATCCTTCTAAGAGAACCGCTAAGCGAATTCAATTTCCGGGATTATAAAAATAGTTAACGGAAACCCTGTACTTTATACATATTATAAAAACTTTATAGCAACGATGTTTGCCAATTATAAATCGTGTATCGATCTATAATATTATTGGCAACGGACATCTACATACTAAATATCTTAAGTCTCGTATGTTTAATTTTGGCGTTCTTTGACTGGTAGACATAATGATGTCTAAATTAAAAAAAAAAAAAAAAAACTTTCGTTATTAAATTTTCTGTGGTTTATGTATTTTTTTAATGGGATGACCAACTATTATATACATAATGCATTACTTCGACGCGCCAGATTTCTTTTGTCTGTGATTGTTGGCATATCTAAAGCTTTTTATCAGATAAGCAGCGAGTAATATGTTGTCATATCAAATTTATAATAAAAGTTATATTGTTTCATCATTTTTTATAGATTTTTTTTTTGTATATTTCCACAAAATGTAATATTTGATTTGTATTATTTTTTCATTGTTATATATTGCTGATGTTATAAAAATGGCGAAAGTGAGCAGTTGGTATTATTTTAACTTTTGTAACAAAATATTTAGGGATCAACAATTTTTTGAATTACGTTTTTGAATCGAGCATATGTCTTTTTCTATTTTTTTAATTGTTTATTGAAGTATCTAAACCGATCTAAATTAACTAGATCAGTGTTAGTTATTTGTTACGTTGGTACAACGATTGATGAAGTAAAGGTTGTTTCATGTTTTCAATTGTTCAATTTTATTTCTTGTCTGTTAAATATTTAATTAGATAATCGTTTTTTAATCTGTGTTATTGAACAATAGGTTGCCTCCTTATTGATGGCGGTAACCAATTATCGTCAGTTTACGTTATAGTTTGACATTTTTGGTAATATTTTTATTCGATATAAAGATCTTACTCAAAGGCTTTAAAGGTGAGCACTGAAACTAAAAGTAATTAAAAAGTACACTATATAAAAACCTACAAAACAAAGACATATTTGGCATATGCAATAGTAGTAAATGTATATAATATGTACATACATACATACTCGTATGTTAGAATTAATAGTAATACCATAGATTAAAATTTAATAAAGATAGCTCATACACAAGCTACACAAATTTGTATTTAGAAATAATAATAGAGAAAGTAAATCAATTTCATTGTCGAATGCATATTTGACAGTATATCAAATATGCATTCGACAATGAAAGAATAAATAATAAAACCAAGTGTCCTTTCTATGCAATGAAATCGTTCTTAGTAGTTGAAAAATATATTTTCAGCAAAAAAATTCTTTTAATTTTTTAGTCAAACTACTTACTGGTACCCGTCAGCATATTAGAGGTACCCGTCACTTACTTTTATTTTTTGGTCTAATTGAATCATCTTTTTATATCGTAATCATAAAATTTCTTAATTATTTGTTTAATCTCAACCCCAGTGAGTTTTGTTCTTAGAGAAGAAACAAAGTTTTTGTTACATGAATGATTTAACGTTTGTCCTAATTGTATTAATTAACCGAATACCTCGCAGACCTTTGATGAATGTTGTCGAAGAATAAACCAAAATTATTTTCTAAAAGAGTTTTATATCATTAAAATTATTGTATCGATCTTAAATGGTAACGAACCTTTTGCTAATTAATCTTAGAGAAGATTTTATTTTTTTTTTAATTAAATTGTTCAATCGTTCAATTGTATTAATTATGGTTACGTGAAATCAAATTAGGATTTTGCCATCACCACATCGTTATTCAAAAAATTATTTGTTATCGCTTTTGTATTTACTCGAAATGTAGTCCGTTAAAAACTTTTCGATCGTGCAGATATTAAAGGAATGCTAACCGTAACGTAAATTGCTATTTAACAGGAATAATAATAATTGTTCAAGAAATAAATAAATTCTGCATACAATGTTATCTTCAAAATAATTAATCATTTTCGGTGCAAAAATAATTCGTACATTAAAACTAATATATACTGCACAAAATTTTACAACAAAAAATTATATTTCATTTCAATTTTTGTTAGGAGTGGTCCATCTATCGCCGACAATTTCAACTACCGGTTATTTTGGGTGTGGCAACATTGATTGATTCATTTAAAATGTACGGCCAAACATTAAACAGGTTCTCCTAGAGTTGGCCGGGCCCACCGTAAACCGTTTTTACATATACTTGGAAGGATAATGCAAGATATTAGTTAAATTATTGAGATCGACCCGGTTACCCGGTTAGGAAAAGGAAAGGTATGTCAGTAATGACAGAATTGTTTCTTTCTCGGTAGCCAATATTCAATCTACTGTTAGCATAAGACAATCACAATTTTATTGAACTACTCTGCACTCTGCCATCTCTTATCAGCAACTCCAGTGTCCACCATTCATCTGTAATCTGCAAAGGTTCCCTGAAAATAAAATCTATTAATGAACTAATTGCACTTAGCCGTAGGCTGTAATAGATTAAATTAATCTTAATCTGAAATTACAAATCAATTAATTCTTAATATAATAACATAGTTATACAATAATATAATTCCTGGAAGCCATAGGCTGTAAATGAATTGGATTAAGTTTTGCGTGAAAATTACATATTAATTAATTTATCCCATCGTTAAAATATACAATTATAAAAATATAGAAATTTAAAATGTAAAAAGCATAAATATACAAATATAATAATGTAGCAATTTATGTACACTTTATTTGACACAAAATTTTAAAATTAATATAAATTAGATTATAAAAAAATTTATTAAAGAGTACAACTCAATTGAATTAAAAAAGAAATTTAGTTTAATGTTTGATATTTACGAAATTGGTCGCTTTACGCTTGAACAAAATTAGGAAATATTGAAAACTTACTTTCAAATGAAAAAATGAGCATTTTTACCGAAAAATCATCTTTTCCGACGAAGCTTATTTTCATCTTAGAGGCTATGTCAACAAACAAAATGGCCGCATTTAGGACTCAGAAAATTACACATTACCATGGAGAAGCCAATGCATCGACGAGACAACGAGTATAAGCTTTAAGGGATACGTTAATTGGCCACCATGCAGCTCCAATTAGACTACGTTGGACTTTTTTAGTGGGGAGCCGTTAAGGATAAGTACTCTAACCATCCAAATTGGGTTGACAGAATCACTTAAGAGTCACTTGGCCAGTTTACACTTGGTTTCTTTCATTACGTTTCACTGCTTTGAAAAATTCAATTTTCGTTTACACGCGTTTAATTTTAATAACTTGTCTATGGATGTGTAAAAATAAAACAAATAAAACCAATTCAAATTAAAAATAGTAAACGAAAAAAAAAATGAAACTACCGAGCAATTGGCGCAGTGGTTAAAGCTGCGGTGTTTGGGGCGGGAGGTACCGGGTTCGAATCCCAACAGGGGAGGGTTGCAAAAGGGATTTTTCATCACTTGATTTCGATCGGTGATGACGATGAACACAACTATGACCCCCTGTTGGAGTGCAGAGTCCATGGGCCGAACCATCGTCCATGTCAGTACAGGATGGCATGGAGCAATGCAATGCGCAGATGGGATATTCAACAATCGCGAACCTGTATTCGTGCGTCCTCGATTTGGCCCTAGTAAGTTGGCGTAAGGTAAGGACGTTAAATAAACCGCGATAGAGTAGGGTGAGCTTCGGCCCCAGAAAATTGTAGGGATTAAAATATAAAAAAAAAAAAAAAAAAAAAAATGAAACAAAGCGGCCTTGAAATTTTTTTAATTTTTTTTATTTGAGTTAGTGCGATTCTATACACTAGAAGAAATCCTATTGGTTATAAATATAGGTCGATTATAGCCCTATATTAAACATGGATCACACTTCTACTCCATAGATAAAGAAGATGATCCATTTATTATCGGAGAAACAAGGTCGGTAGAGATCAGTGAAGCCAAGCGAAAGATATTACCGACCCTAAGTTACTTAGGTTAGAGGAATGTTTGAAATGAATTGTTTGTTATTACAAAAATATTTTGGCTAAAAAAGAATTAAAAAAACCTAACCTTAAAATTGAGTTTGTAGGTAAAGAGGGAAAGAAAGAGGGGAGAAACTTAATGCAAGAAAGCAAGTGTACACTGGCTGGTTAGGTTCAACAATTTTACATTTTTAAGATTATACTTATACAATTTTCTGCCTACTTTAATATTTTTTATGTACACAAAAATTTTTATTTTCTAAACAAAGCGGTTAAACCGCTTCTGTTCAAACAGAAATATAATTTACAATAGAAAATAGTTATAGTACAAAGCAATTTTTTTCTTAACTATAATATTTATTTTCGATTAATAATATTTTGGGGCAAGAATAATCCTTTTTCTTTAAAGAATAGTAAAGTTTAGTATACGGTTAAATAATAGCCTAACTAACACAGTATAATTTATAGGTAAAAGCAAAATATGTAGTATTAAATAAAGAGGTATTAGATAAAAAGGAACTGTAAATCTTTTATTGACAAATTCTTCTAGGTGCAAGCTTGTAGACGAATCAAAAAAGCACCAATTACATATGACATCAAACACCCGCCAATATACCAGCAAAAAATAGTAATCTGGTAAAGTTTATTGGAAAAAGGTGCTATGAAAAATATTTACATTCCGTGCTACCATTAACGATGTCAACCCAGCGTCAAAAACATTGAAATCTTGAGTCCAGAAACCACTCACACGAATTTAATGCATTTCTTAGAAAAAATTAGTGAGACGGGCCACCCTGCGCAGTGTTATCCTTGGGCACACTCTAAATGCATGTTCATAACATCGGAAATATTTTCCGATGAATCGAACTCCCGATATTAAATAAATCAAATTATTCAAATGGTAAATAACTCCTCCCATTTTAACCATATTCTAGTTGAAAAATACTCAACTTTTCAAAAGAAACGGGGGTCGGGAGTTCGATACACCGGAAATTATTTTCGAGGTCATGCTTCTTTAGGTTCACTTTAAATGGCATCACACTTATCTCTTCACATCAATTTTTATATTCCTTGATGTTTCTTTCGCCTAGTGTACGGCAATTTAAATTAAAGTGACAATCTATACAACCGGTGACATTTACCAATTTAAAACCTTAAAGACATTCGTTACCTACTTTTATGTTCGATACGAATGTGATCAAGCCTTCTTCTAAATAGTAATTACAATATGTTCAAATTACAAATAATATCTGTAAAATCAAAATTCGATTGTAATATTGATATGACTCCCAATTTAAACTACAAACCAGTGCAGGTAGCCTGCATTTTTTTGGAGCTCTTTCCTTTACATAAAATGTAAAATTAAATTTTTAGATGTTTTATTTAAGGCCAAATATTAATTGCAAATTTGTTTTAGATCAGTAAATATTCTATTTGTTCGTAAATACATAACACGTGAAATATTAAAAATCATATACCATATATACGTTCCAAAAATATTTTATCGTGTTTTTTTTTTACCAATTTCGTTATTAAACAATTGCATATATAATTTTATGTTTTGACGTTTAAAATTATATTTTGATGATACAGATTATTTGATACGTCGTCATGTAGAAGCAATTAATCTTAATATATTGTATAGGTCAACCTCAATTTATAGCTCTATAAATATTAATTTATTTTTATTTTATTTCTACTTTCAGATTATAAATAATTACTATCATTTTAAACATAATCATGTGAAAAAACGATCTTTAGAGCCATCAGACCACCATCAAACACGTTTAGAAAATGACCAACGTATCAAATGGGCGAAACAACAAATAATAAAATCGCGAACGAAGCGAGATTTTATACGTACACGACAAGTTAAAAGTATATTTCAATTAAATGACCCGAAATGGAGTCAAATGTGGTATTTGGTAAGTGTTGAGCTTATACTTTTATTAAATTAAAATTTAGAATAATTAAAAATTAACATGTGCTGAAAAAATTGATAGAATTGCATTTTTGTTTATTTTTAGCTGGCATTTTTTTAAAATTATTTTTATTTTTATAATAAAATCAAAACATGAAAGTTGCTTCATATGGGATAAACCCGATTGCAGTAATACATATATATTTTTTTCCAAATGCGCGTGATCTTAAAAATGTTTTAATTTTTTTGATGAGCTCATAATTCTCATAACTCGACCACACTTACGTTACTTTTTCGATAAGGCTTATTTTGCTGAAAAATGTGGCAGAAAAATGAACTTTATATTTGTAACATAATATTTATTTATAACATATGTAAGAATATATATATATATATATATATATATATATATATATATATATATATATATATATATATATATATATAGTGTATCATATAAAATTTCGCCTGTGTCATTGAAACCGTTATATACGTTGCCGCACGCTCAAGTGATCATGTAAGCGGTTTATACCAGTTATAATGTATTGATCATGCTTGAAATTGCAAACTGTTTACGTACATGATGGATACCTTTATATGGCATTTTTTAAGGGAAATGTTAAACCTGTGATATCCTCAGCTATTCTTACGAACACGAAGATTGCAAATAAGAGATTTATGATGGAGCACATTTAAGATAATATGATCTGACAAGATATATTTTTGAGTTCTAATCTAAGTTTTCTTTCTCAGCACGTGATTAAATTAATTTTTGCCCCCTAATGAAATTTTAATGTCAATCTTTAGACAGCTTTTGAAATAAAAACATCATAGCTAATAAAAACATTATCAAGCTAAATTATTAACAAATTCAGATAAAATCAAAGTAATCTTCAAAGTACATAATTCATTAAGTCTGATTTAGAAAATCAAAAATATTTGTAGTTTAAAATTTTTGCTGCACGCATTACAAAATTTATTATAATGTCAATTTCGATTTGTTTTTTTGCGGATCAATGCAAAATATTGGTTCCAATCGAAATTAAATACAAAAATGATTTGTTTCATTTCGCTACCTTAAAATATATACGAAAATAAAAATTTGTGCAAAATATTGGATGTTTATAGGTGCATTTTTTTTATTCGCGATGGATATTTTACCTATCAATTTTCTTTGTCAAAATTGAAATTAACTCGCTAATTTAGATCGATTTTTTTTCATTTGTTTATTCACCATTGAAGTAAGTTGCATTTTGTTATTTAAACCTAAAGCAGTACGAATCTTTATGCTTATTACTAAAATTGACCGTTTTTTGTTTTTGTAAAATAACTTCAGTGACTTTTAAAGTGATAGGTGAGTGATCTGAGTTATTTCATAATTTCCTGCCACTATAATGTAAAGTTTTGAAATATTCCCCATTACAAAAAAGACAATTAAATGTGGTATTTAAATGGGTCAGATGGCCAGTATGTTGGTTTTTGTAATTGCCTACAAGAATATAAATCCTTTAGCCGTTATTAGTAGCGACCCCCAATAATTGTTCTTTACATTAAAATCAACGGTTTGCGATAAATCGAAGCTGCTATCGAGAGCCGTCATATAAAAGTCGCTCCCAATAGCGGCTCTATATGAATATGTAGAGCCAACTATTTTTTTTATCAAGTTTTCACTGACCAATTGAATTAACAATTTTTATAGTTTGATGTACAAGAAATTGAGCCTACCAATAAATTGCCTAATTGAAATTTAGGTGTAGACAGTTAACTGCTTCGCGTAGCATCTATCGAGATCGAATAAAATAACGCGGCTAATAGCAACTGTCTATAGCTTCTAAATTTAGTAAATGAACTGCTTTTTTTAATTTTTTACAAGATGTTATAGAGTGTTTCCTAAAACAATTAGTACATTTAGGTTTTTGTAGTAATAATCCTGGGTATGCCGTTGCGTTTGACCCTTTTTTATATTGTGGAATGAGATTTGATTTTCTCAGTGGTTTTATATTAATTAACTTTAAAGCATAATGTTTCTTGTTTCATAGATTTCTTCGATATTTTCTTTCGATCTGAAAATGTAATATACACATGTTTAGCGGTTCTTTATTATATAATTACATTTAAATTAATTGACTCCAACGAAATGCAATAATGAACTAGATGCTAAAGTTAAACAATTTGTTAAAGGCATTTAGCAAACAGCATGAGAAAGCACCCCTATATAAAAGACAAAACAATAAGACACAATTATTCTTATAAAATTATTGATCTGTTACGAAGACAAAAAATCAACGAGAAATAAATGGCATTAAACCAGAGCTCTCGAAGATAAAACCAAACGAGTAAACAATCAAACAAAAGTATTATGAAGAGAGATAAATAGCAAATATAAATAAACCTTTGAAATTTGTCAAAAGGCCATTTATCCGAATGTTCGTAATAGAAATAAACGAAAAGTTTAAGAAGACCTAGTACCAGCGTTCAATTAGAAAGCAGCCCAGCTTATTCCTGCCCAGCTGCATGCGAATGCCTGCATTGAAAAAAGTAGAATTTCTTATGTAACTATTACAAGAAACATCTTTATAATAAAATAGTTTGTTTACTTGGACTATGCAGTTGCCATCAATTGCAGCTAAACATTCAGGAAGTTATCAGAAGAGTATTAAAGATTTGTAGTATTATATACGGTTAAAATTCTGAAACCCCTCTACGTGAAAATTTTATTCTACGCTTCTGTTTACGAATTTATCGCATATTACAGCGTCTCTTTACGCGGGATATTTTTTTTTTAAATATAGTTTCAATATTTTTTTTAAATAGTGTTTGAATTCATCATATAATCAATGAAAAAATTGCTCCTAATCCATTCCATATTACACAAATCAAAATATGATTTAAACTGTAAAAAAAAAAATCAGAATGAAGGAACGAAAGTGAACTCTGAATCCAGCTTTAAAACTTACATTTATTCGATTATTATGACTAACGGCCATTTAACAATTTAAAAAGTTGCTAAATACTATTTACCATAAAATTGTAGTACATATTTTTCAATTATTTTGTGTTCAAAAAATTAAAATAATATGTAAATTAGCATATTATACCTACTTGAATATGCAATACAAAACATTAAAATTAAATATCAAAACGTAAACAATTAATTTAAAAACAAAAACAGAAGTGTCACATGATGGACAATACATACAAACTTTTTAAATAGAAAACTAATTATATGGATCCCGAAAACTATCGGACGCGAATAAAATCCTTAGTATATTTGCCAACCCACGAGCGAAAATATCTCAATTAAACATTTGAAATAATTTGCAAAATTATGGGAAAACCATGAAAAATTTACATTCTAATTTACTATATGCAATATAAGTCCTATATGAAACATTCAAACTTTTTAAAACATTTAACTTTTTAAAGTTTTATACCCTTTGCATATGTTAAATTGCAAGTGGCAATAGGCTTGATGTCACACGCATCAAGAATTTAAGTAGCAAGTAATTAATTTCACGTTTGTTTACAATTTTTTATTATATGTTGTATTTCTGACAGAAGAGTTCAACTTCGTTGTTAGCAATGTAATAAATGAGTGTCATTAGTCAAATTGAATACCTATACATAATTTTATTATCTTCATGAATAAAATTATCCCAAAAAAAATTTAATCTATGATATCACTGAACATATTCTGTTTGTAAAGACTAACATATTTGTTTTTTTTTTAATTCGAAGCAATAATTATACGATTTTTCATCTTAAGTTTAATATAGTTAACGATTGACTAGAACAGTTACTAATTGAAATCAAAATATATCTTGCGCCTTTATGTACAATAGTTACCGTATGGCAAAGCAATAGTGTTGTAATAGAACCCAATCATAGTAAAAGTAATGAATTTTTCAGTCGAAACTCGATTATCTCTAAGATCACATTACTCATAAAACTGTGATTTTTTTAGTAGCTGATCCGGAACACTTTAGACTATCGACCTTCAACTGTTTTCAAAATACGTATTTAAAATATGTAACTACATAATATATTTATTAAAATGTAGGGCCAATACCTAATATTTGGACATTCTATAATACTAACAATATTACATTTATCATAGTAAATAAAGTAAAATTTAACACCAACTTGCACCTAAAAAACATTTTTAGAATTTCAAAACATATTTTAAAATTTGAGTACGTTTTATTTGCATGCTAAAAAAAACCTAAAGCAATGAAATTTGCCTATTTGGTCGGTGGTAAATATTTATCTTCCACGTTACATATACTGAAATTAAAATAATACTCGCTATATAATATATATATATATATATATATATATATATATATATATATATATATATATATATATATATATATATATATATATATATATATATATATATATATATATATATATATATATATATATATATATATATATATATATAAATATAAATATATTGAAATATTTATAATATATAAATACAACAGGGTGACGTACTCAAAGTGAAACAACCAAATAACTCAAAATTTTTTGTTTTTTTGATTAAAATTTTCATGGTTATTTAAGGTTACTACATTTTCTTAAATATCATATATATTTTTAATTTTACAGTGTTTCACCTGATGAATAAACCTTGTATGACTATTTGATGTATGAGTCATCAATTTAGTATGATCCTACACGAAATTGGAAATTTCCAACTTTTAATATTTCTCTTTAAATGTTGGCATCAATTACTGTATTGCTGAACTTATAAGTGTTAATTAACTAACTTTGCTTCTGGCGTTATGATACTCTATTTTTACTAAGATAATCTAATGTCGATTTTTTTTTCCGGATCAACTATGCAAAATTGTCGTGTTGATTTTTGCGAAAATGTGATCCAAAATTGGTTGAAAGATTGCGCTTTATTAGACTTATTCGTGGTGCACATTTAAAAGAGATTAAATATCATTATTAATGTCATGATTTATTGATTTAAGCTTTCATATAATTTTTGTTATTAAATAACATTCTGAGCATAGTTACCTAATTACTCTTGAACACAGATTCATTAGTCTATTCTTTAACTTCTTTCTGTAGAATGAATAAAAGAATATACCAACCATGATCTTGAGTTTCGACAAGACGACCGATTTTTTTTCTTTCAAAAAACTGATTATTTAACATGTCAAAATTGCGAATAGTTGTTGTTGTTTTACTCGAATACTTTTTAGGTTGCGACAGATATGTCGAAATGAGTAAAATAGTTTTATTTTACATAAAACTGGCCACATTATCGACATATTTCAACATGTTTTGACTTGTCGAAAGTCGAAACTCGAAATGCTTACATAATGACACCCATGGTTCAAAGTAAATATACATTCACTATAGAGAAAATGGCGTATGATACATTTTGTAAAACAATTGTTTCGATTGGTTATGACCTTAATTGATAGACACTGACTATAGTTTTTCAACTTTTTACGAGGATAAAAAACTAAAATGAAGTTAGATAAATAATTGGTATACAAAATATTAATTGGAGTGAGCGTTTACAACATAGTGCACATAAAAAGTAAAAATTGTCAAAAAAATAATAATGTAGCTCACTTTTTATTGCAGTTAAGTGAGCAAAATTCTAGTAAAAATATTAAATTGGAATTATTTTTAATAGATTCTTTTTTTTGGCATTTTGTGATTTTGACACAAGTTATGTGTCACAGAGAATTTTTTTTAGGATAAATACATTTTAAGATTATCTTAAATTCGGACCTGTCATCGAGGTTTACATTTTATTTGGCAATTTACAAGTAAACGCATATCTATTGAAAAAGGAAATATTTTTTGTCTACCTTGACATTTTTAGTTCCGAAAGATAATGCGATGAATAGGAAAACAATTTTTTGACATTTAACAAATATGTATAGCGTTGTTACACCCAAAATGATTGTTTGTCTCTGTTTGATCCACACGAATTTGCGTAAGCTATGTCGTTCAAAAAACTAACTGTTGTTATGGAAAGAAACATGAAAAGTACATGGAAAAACGTACGACTTGCCAAAGAAAGATGCTTTTGTGACATTCCAGCGACCTTTGAATGTGTTTGTAGAAAGAAGAGAGAGAAAAATTTTAGGTTGGAAATAAGTTGGAATTAAGTTAGAAAGTTGTAATTTTTTCGCACTCTTTTCCGATTTTTATTTTGCGGTTTCAACATAAAAAAAATTTGTGTTATCAAAAAGTACATTTTATTTAATACCGATCACAAAATATCAACTTATCACATTTAAGTAAATTTGGGGTAATTCAATAATTATTTCTTAAATTTATACATTTGTACACTATTATGTGTACACTACTAATAGATATTAATATCACCAATAATTAGATTAAAAATGATCACTAAAAATTGAGCATATTGATAAAATTCAATATGAAATAACAATTCAGTTTCATAATTTTATAAAGCAAAATATTATCAAAACTGATAATATACATGGCATAATATAAATACACATAGTACTACCATGGTATGCTAGCCCATTGACGTGCTAGATGTCCCTACTGGTATCGTTTTAAAATCAAAATATTTTTATATGTATAATCGCCTAAATGTCATATATTTATTCTAAATGTTGACGATATAATATCGACCCGACATCTGGAATATCAATGGGTAAACTGTTTTTTTCTTATGATACTTTATGTATTTATCTTATATACAATGGAGAGGCAAAACTTAATAAAAAATCCTCTTTGCAAGGGGCAAAATTCATGCAAAATCCTAAAATTAAATTAAGTAATAAAAATCTGAAGTTAAATTTTAAATTTAAAACTAAATATCGCTCTAAAAAATAATTTAAAAAATAATTTAGTTGTTGATTAATGATTTTTAACAACTTTTTTTTAATTAATCCCTTGCTAATTGAAGCCACTTTTTCATTTGGGAAACTACCTCTTCATCACAGGTGGTTGGGATTTTTTTAAATGCTGCAAAAGCTACCAATAAATAATCGATGGTATTAAGATTTGTTACATATAAACCACTAAAATTACATTTATTATAATAAACCTAAAGAATCAATTAAAAATCACTAAAAAATTATTTACACAAATCACAATACAAATTTTCAAAAATAAAATACACCAACACATACTAAAGACGAGGTTTGCAAGCCGAAATTTCACAACAAATTGATGATCGTGGCCAAAAGAAAATGTTGAATGCAAGAAAACAGGAGAAACAGAAAGAGAAAAAAAATGTATATGGTGTTTATCAAAACCCTTTTTATTACAAGCCGTATTCATTGTATACTAATACTATTAAATCATATATCATGAGAATGTATTGTAAGTAAAAACGTGTCGAGATATAGTTTCGAAAAGAGTATAGAAAAATATCATTCGCATAATATAAAAAAAGATATAAAACAAATGGTTTAAAATAGAAAAAATTTCACAATACAAATAAATACAATACAATTTGGCTCTTATTAAAATATTAAGAGACGAAAAAATACTCAATTACCTTTACACATTAAATAGTGTGCGTAATTTTGAGATAAAAATGTTAAATAGTGGTAGTTAGAATGAGAAAAATAAACATTTTTTTAGTTGGATTTTGATAGCACCAGTACACTTAATTGTGTACATAGGTTTTGTTTATCTTTGTCAACGAAAGTTAGAAGACGGCTTGTAATAGAGAGAGTTTTGTGTATTAAACTCTTTAAAGTGTAAATGTATATGTTTGTGTAGTAAGGAAAATAGTACGGAAATAGAGCTCTTTTGTCGGACTTGCGACAAAATGCATATTGGACAGTTAACTTGAAAAACCAGTCAGTGTCATAATACCATTACCTTTGTTTCGCTGTTTTGCCTACAGCATTTTTTGCAGTTGTTTTAAAAAATTAAAACTTAAAAATTAAATTAAGTTGTAGAAAAAAATTAATGTCATAATACTATAAATAACCCAACTTTTTTATTTATGCTTATGCTTCTTTAAACTTATAAGTTTACAATTTCTAAAACAGAAACATTTTGTCTCAAGCGAGATTTTAACGGGACTAAGTAACCAAGTAATGAGTTTGTAAATCTTACAGAAATTAATTTTTAGACTGTATAAGTAACAAAAGATAGTACTTTGATTTTTATTTTCTGATAAATCAATGTTTAGAAACTCTGTAAAACTTAATCTTTACAATTATACTTTATGTCACTGCAAAAATTTGCAAATTCGACTAAAGTGTGGTTAACTTAATTAAATTACTGTTTTGGACAGTTCTTACTTTTTTCGATATGTTACAAAGTTCAACTTAATTTCAACAAAAATAGGCACATTCAAATATATTATCTAAATATAAAAAAATATAAAATTGGTTTAGACCAGGTGTTATAGTAAGTACACAACTTGGCATTATTCGTAATTTAAAACCTAGCTTCTTAGCTATACATCATAATAAAAAAATGTGTCAGAAAAAATATAAAATGTTATGCTATTTTATTAAGCTGAAGTTAATTCTACAAAAAAATATAAAATGACCTTGAAGTAAAATTGAAATCGTTTATCAAATCAAAAATAAATTTAAGTTTCGAGTTATTTTCTTGTCTCACTTGAAGTGACTCACCTTGTTCATATATTTTTAAGCCAAACACGAACAAGTTTAGACATGTTATAGAAAATAATACATATACCAAATCAACAAGCGATATGTTTGTTTGTAAAATAAATTTAAAATAACGGAACTGTTACATATTTTTATCAGATCTTCGTTCTAAAAAAATATAAAACGTTAAGGATAAACATTTATTTGAAATTTACTTTGAAATTTTGAATTTTATATATTTAACAAACAATTAAAGATTTTTCCAGGGGTTGATTGTAATTATATGGCTGAGTGCCAAATACAAATTAATTTTTTAGTAAATCGAATTACTGTACTAAAAAGGTGGGTAAATCTACTATTTTTCACATTTGATTTATTTATTTTATCAAAAATCAGACACCAGAGTAAAATTATTATTATTTATATATTATAATTTCTAAAATACGTAAAAATTGAAGATATTTTGGAGAATATTATTAGATGCTAATAGTAGGTATTTAGAGACTACTGTGAGGCTCAGATATTCACAGTTAAAGCCGAATTCATATCTTAATTTCTTCGTTCATATTCATTCAAACAATTTTATCGGCCGGTCACATTGATTGATTGATTGATTTTGAATGTACTGCCAAGCATTAAGCAGGATATCCCGGAAAGCGCCGGGCCCACAGGGTGTACTGTTTTTACATTTACTTGGAAGGATGTGGAAGGATACTAGTTAAATTATTGAGATCGACCCGGTTACAGACACCTTGGCGGCCAATAGTTAGTAAATTTTTGTGGGTTAGGGAAAGGAAAAGTATGTTAGTTATGACATAATTGGTCCGATTTCCCGGTAGCCAATATTTAAACTACTGTTAGTGAAAGACAATCACATTTTTGTTGTACTGCTCTGCATTCTGCCATCTCTTATCAGCAACTCCAGTATGCCGCCAATCTTCTTTAATCTGCAATGGTACCCTGAAAACAGATCTATTAATTAACTAATTGGTCTTAGCCGTAGGCTTTAATAAATTGAATTAATTTTTAATCTGAAATTACAAATTCATTAATTCTTAATATAATAACATAATTATAAATAAAATAATATAATTCCTAATATGCTGTAATAAATTGTTAGTTTTTGCCCGAAAATTAATAATTACTCTGAAACTAATTATTAATTAATTCATAATATAATAATATTATTTCTGCAAGCCACAGGCTGTAATAAATTGGGTTAGTTTTTGCCTGAAATTTACAATTAATTAATTTTTTTACATTTATAAAAATATGAAATTATAAAAATTATAAAATAATATAAATTAGACTTTATAAATTTGATTAAATATTACAAATCAATTGGATTAACCGCTTTACGACCAATACTAATAATATAATCACTGAAAATCTAATTTATACATCTTATAAATATAAATATACCTTATTATATAATAAGAAAATAATATAATAATATAGTTATAATAATACAGGTAATGTATAAACTGCCTCAAAAATTTGTTAATGAACCAAATTTAGAAATTTAAAATCCTAAAATGCCTAAAGGAAGGAGTCGTAAAAGAAATAAAATTCCTAAGGAAGGCTACGCTTGTGCAAAGAGACCCTCTGAGTACAGGAAAATCTGTTCTAAGTGAGATAAACAGTAAGTAAGAGAAATAAAAATTAGTGTCAAAACTGTACATAGACGACTTTGTGAAGCGAATGTAAAAAGAAGACATTTATAAGCCAGAAGAATAATAAAATAAAATAAAAAATAAAAAAAAAAGAATAAAAAAACCGGCTAAACTTTGCTCGTACCTATTTAGCGAAGCCTGCTGAGTTCTGGCGGATAATATTATGAAACAACGAATCATTCTTTTCTTTAGATGGAAGCTACGGAAAGAAATATTTTTTATTCGAAACCTCAATAAAGAGACTTTCGTAACATAACAATGCCAACTCGGCACAGCGGAGGAGGCGAAGTAATGGTTTGGGGTGTTTTAGCTATAATGACATAGAAGATCTCACAGTGCTGCCGGAAAAAGTTACTTCAAGCACATACTTGGTGGCCCCTAATGAATATGCAATGGTTTCCGGGTGTAAATTGATAAGTTAATACATTTTTTTTCATGTAACGGCTGGTGGCTATTTGCAATTTAATATCAATTCATCAAACATGATCGTCCAGCCAACAATTTATAAACCACAAACTTCAGCCACCAATCACAATCAAAATCCTGACCTACTACTATATCGATACCTCGGGCCAACTGCCCATCCTCAAGACCCCCTAATTATCAGAAAGCAAATAAAAAACAAAAATTATACAGACCAAGATAAAAACCCAACTTTAACATATAAAACACGAAACAAACAAAACCCACTTAAAAAACTGTATATAACTACAAATAACACAAAATATAGTTATGCAGAACTAAAAAACACACTAAAAAACAAACAAATTTTTCCCATACATCACAAAAACAAACAAATATAATTAACATCAGTTGTACCGAGACGTCCGCACATGAATAAAAGACCACTTTCCCAAAAAACAAGCCAAAAACCCACGCCACAATCCCAAGTATACAATGAAACAAAAAACCCATACAAAATCACACGAACACAAATAGACACTGCACACCAACACTGCCAACAAATGGATCACAAAAAATAAACAACAATGCCCCGTACTCACACACACACACACACACACACACACACACACACACACACACACACACACACACACACACGCGCACACACAAACACACACACACACACACACACATATACAAACACACACACACACACACACACCAATGCAAAACCACAATGACGCGATCATACACTTCATGACCCATACAACACTATACCTCAATCATCCAAAACACTGCACATACCCTATACAAACGAAAACACATGAACAATGCAGCTGCACTAAAAAAGTTCCGACCGTTATTGATATATACCACTAATAGCTTATCAATAATAGTCAGAACCCTCCCAGCACAACAGCACTGCCCACGTGTTCCCGCCTAAACCACACATGTACAATATTTTAGATAACTGAAACAATACTATATAGGTCACAAAACTCATGATAACGTCACTATGGCCCCGCACCGGCGTATTTACGAAGACAAGATACCGTCATCCATCCTTCACGATCCACCCGCTAGCAATGCCAATGTACACCACATATCTACGCTCATATGATCCTGCATCAATCCTTCACCCCGCTACACACTCAAAATTACGGCGCGAATTCTTAACTTGTTTTCCCGAAGTAAACAATCTTTTCATTTATATGCAGACAACTCAATGCAACCGATGCCAACTACCACTATCCACCCCTGCGATGTATAAAACAAATCAACTATTTCCTAATACGTCGTCTGCATAACCACACCTTGTGCCATCTACACTCACATACAACCCCCCATGTAAGTTTTATCCATTCAATGTTCCATACATCAAGCTAAGTCTTCCATTCTAGTCTGTACAACCCCTACTCTCCCTCCTCCCTATAACCAGCAATGATGGAACAACTACAAACTCTGTAGTTGTTCCATCAAGCTCATATTCCTAATGACAACTTCCGCAGAACAAACCACACCATCTCTACTCGATACAAATAATCCCAACCACGATTGTATTTGTGTTACCATATATGATTTTTTTTGTTTTGTTTTTTTTTTTTTTTAACAATAAAAATTAACGTTTTTCTACAAATTAAAAAAAAATTAATAAAATATTATTAAACATTTTATTTTGCAATTTTATCAATGCATCAACGACGCAACTTGGTAATCACCCGTTAAATGAAGCGCATCAACAAAATAAAATCAAAACAACAAAAACAAAAACCTCAACAAATATAATAACGAAATATAAATTACATCAAAACCAACACAAATGTATATACAAGCCATGAAGTTGCGATACTCATGCCAAAAAGTGACTACTATACCTAAGTATTAGTGTTGTGACGTAGTATAATTTGTATATACTTTTATTATATGCATTGATGTAAATAAAAAATGAATACGAATGATGGAACAACAGTATGTTGCGCTCTTTATGACAAAGCAAAAAACAAATTTATTATTTAACGAGAGAGAGAAGTATTGTTATTATTATTTACTTCATTATATACTATACTATATACTATGAATTTAGAGCAGAATGGACAGTGCAAAATATAATTTTTGTTTCGTTTTTTTTGTAGAAATGTTATGTACTTTGAATTTAGAGGAGTATGGACAGTGCGAAATATAATTTTTTGTTTCGATTTTTACTGTAGTCAAATTCACTAACACATACACCACATAGTAGTCATAATATGTTTTACTTAGACAAGCTTCATGGCTTGTATAATATACATTTGTGTTGGTTTTGATTACATGCAAGAAGGTCAGAGAATTAAATAAAATTTTCTCTTCTGATGAGATGTATGTACAATTTTCAACAATACAAATAATATTATCGTATACTAATACAATTTATACAGTAAAACAAAAACGGGAGATATGTATATAGATATTTTTAATATTTATTTTTCTCCTTCATTCTCTATCGTTTTCCGTTTTTTCAGAGAAATTTCTATTATAACTATTTATTTAATATAAAAAAAAAAAAAATCACCAACGGTACTTATGTACCTAAACCAATTTACTTAGAAATAAAAATAAAAAATGCACATTAAAAATGATGCACTGATACCTGATCTCTGGGAAAACGACAGAGTACAAGTTCCAATTTAGCACTTCAAAACCACACACGCACAAAGCTCAATTTTATCGGCCGGTCACATTGATCAAAAATTACGAACTTTTTCATCGTCATAGTTTCACGTAATTTTTAATCAATATGCCGCCTAGTCGACAAAATTGTTTGAATGAATAAGTGAACGAAGAAATTGAAGCATGAATTCGGCTTCAGAGATTTTTTAATAATAGTTTTTTTAAGAGATTCTCTCCTTAATTGATATTCTTTTTATAGGGCTTTTAAAATTCCTCTAAAAAATTCTCCAAACATTTTGGAAACTGTATGTCAAATAGTTTTTGATTTGTGATAATGTATATGTTTTTTTAATGAGATTTATGTTTTTGTTATTTAAATTAAAATTTGAATATGTTGCAGGATTTTGCGAACTTATTTTGACGGTACTTCAATGGTTTCTTTATTAAAAAAATGAAATGTTGAATCACTATACTCGAACTACTTTTTATTCTTGTTTTTACCCTGGCGACAGTTCCAGCCACATAAATTATATCTTTATACTTCAGTGGCCTAAATAATTATAATATCTTAGCTAGGACACTTTTAAACCAAAATAAGAAAAATCCAACAGTTCGGCCAATTAAAAGTGACGTCCTCACTCATCAAGACGTTAAAGTATCGTTACAAATCAAAATAAAATTAATAAATGTTCAGTGTGTCTTAGATCATACGAATTTTAGTCTACTGATCGCCACAATAGCTTTATATATCCGCAGAGATTGCTGTTTGCAAAGTCTTTGGTTTTATCCTATGCTTATTGAATTGGCGCTGCTGAATCTCACGGTTATGTTTCAATAATTCCGGTACATTGACGTCTTTCTTCTTTACTCCGAGTTCTTTATTGACTTCTTCAATCTCCTCAATTAAGGCTTTCGTTTGAGCTTCTGAAGGTATGTTGGAACACGAGCTCTGCTGGTGTTTTCTTTGTAACTCTATTCACACTACTGTTTATGGCCATTTAAACTTCACCTAATTTCTTATCCCAATTAATCATGACCAATTTTTTAGTTATTTTGCGATTCATCCGTTGAACTTGTCCATTTGCTCGCGGATCGCCACCATAATAAGCTGAATAATATGAGTTTCGCAAAACTCCGTGAACAATTTTGAATTAAACGGCCATTGGTCTGTATTTATCTTTTTAGGTCGGCCGTAATTTGTTATGAAGAGCTTGAAAATCACTAACGTCGCATCAGGTGTGACATCCCTTTGAGCTTCTAAGACTATATATACTTGCTGAAGCCATCAACCAAGACGGCTATGTATAGATTTGTTACCTTAGTAGCTACGTACGGCCTTACATGGTCAATATGTACTGTAATAAAAAGGGTCTACCTCCTTTTCCAACGAATGTAAATAGTATTTTGCCGCTCGGCAATTGATAATATGTACATATATACATTTGATACATCGTTTAATATATCGTTCTACGAAATTCCTCATCTTTGGAAAATAATAGGACTGATCGAATTTTGCAAGCGTCTTGCGCATTGCATATTTGCTATGAATCTCTTGGTCACCTTGTTCTAATCTCTGCTACCCAGTCGGTTTTTATATTTATACCTAAACATTGCTTGCAGCCACTTTCACCATCGTTCGTTTTATGCACTGGATTTCGAATACCCTTATAAACCATCCTGCGACTAGTGGTGGCATCACTTGCTAGTTCGCCAACAACTTTAAGCTGTTGTAATCGATCCGTGCTATGAAATATTTGACTAATATAGATAGACCCGACATTTACTAAACTAAAGTCACAATTGACAAAGCCTTCAACTCGATTGCTGAATTCTGGAACTCGTCTCTCGATGTTCTTCGACTATAATACATTATACAGGCCTCAGACTTTTGTCATCCTGCTTTTGATACAATTCGGCATCTAGGCGGACAGAGCTGGCATCTGTATGAATTTTGCAATTCAAATTTGGATCGTATATGGTTAAGATTGGTTTGCTCACTAACCTTTTCTTTATTTATAAAAAAGCTGCTCTCTCGTCATCGCCGCCACGAAACTTATGATCTTCTGTCAATAGGTTGGTTAAAGGTATAGCTAAGGTCGTAAAATTCCTGATAAACCTTCGGAAATAATTGCAGAATCAAACAGAATTGCCTACTGCTCTTCCATCTTTTGGTTCAGGAAAACTTTCTACACTCAGCAATTTTCTTTTACCCGGTACAATGCCATTTATTAAAATTTCGAATCCCAAATATTCTATACTTTTAACAAAAAATACACATTTGCCCAGATTCCAGGATAAGCCTGCGTCATCAAACAGCTGTATGGTTTTATCCAAACTTTCTATTCCTTCGTCGATTGTAGTGGCTGCGGAATTATAATATCGTCTAAATAGGCAATGGCTATCGTATATCGAAAACTTCCCAGAACATTGTTTATAAAAGCCATCTTTGTCTTCGATTCTTCAGCTACTGGTACTTGGTAGTATCCACTCGCTAAATCAAGGCTGGTGAAATATAATTTTCCTTGTAATCGTTCCAATTGGTCATCTATGAGTGGTAAAGGAAAGTGATTTTGGATTGTCTTATTGTTGAGCCTTCTGTAGTCAATACACATACGAACGCCATTTCTTATCCGAACTAGAACTACAGAGCTAGCATATGGTGATGTGCGATTCTCTATAATTTTGGCTTCCTTTAGGTTTTCAACTAATTTCTTGACTATATCCCGTTCTGTTTATGCTAATTGACAAGGTTTATATAATATATTGATAAATCGTCTTTCAAAACTATATCCATCTCTGCTTTATTTGTTTTTCCAATTTGTGTCACATCAGATGCAATCGAATATCGATATTGATGAGGCATATTCAACAAGCGATCTTGTTCCTCACCGGATAATTCAGTGTTTACTTTTTTTTATATAGCTTCACGTTCGGATTTATATTTAACATCTTACTGCTGACATTGCCTACAGACTTCTCTCCCATTCAGCTTGATTAGGCATCGCGGAATTATTTCCCCAGTTTTACGCAGAATTCCTACACATAATGCTTGATTGCTCATGTCACCATGTACGCTTAAAGCCAATGTAATTGTCCGGTATATTAGTATCTTTGGTTGTCACCAAGGAAACTTTCGTAAGCAGAGTATGAGCGGCCTTACAGATTTCTGACAGGATAATCAATCCATTGACATTTGTATATGTTTTTGTTCGATGTATTGATGACCTACGAGTAGTGGCATATTTGTGCAGAATCCGGAACAACTAAAATATCTATCTCTACTTTGACGCCATCTATTTTTAGTTTCCCATTGAAATATCTTATTGGTTCCACCACTCCAGAACCATAACCAACCACCCTATCGCCACCTTTTGTCCTATTCTAGTTGACTATTAATTCAGTTGCACGACTTTCTTTTATCTACGCCCCGCTGCATCTCATATTAACGTAGCACACAATATCGAAACCATTTAGTCTGCCATTTTTTGAATATTTCTCATAACTATTTACACAACTAACTATATCTGCTTGCTTAACCACATTTTTTACACTGTAATTTTTCCGAAACTCACCGGAACTTGCGATAGACTCCACTCGAACCATTTCTGCTTGATATTGCCTTATTATATGTCCTTCTTTATGTAGTACACAAATCAAGTACTCTTTTTACTAGACTCATTCCCTTTTTCCCGACACTTATAACACACCAAGTTTTTGTCAATTTTTGCGTCAATTTTTATGGGCTTTCCACTATTTACTTGACTGAGGGTTTTGTCAATGTAGTCGGCTGCTTTCACTAACTCTGTCAACAATATTGCGCGCTTTTGATATTGCGACAATGGACCTTAGTAGTTACAGAACCTGCTGTGGCCTTTTTTTTTTAAAATAATCTATCATGTTTGTCCCGCTTTGCGCTTATAGCTTTGTGCCTCGAGAGCACACTGTATTGTCGAGCGAATGACTGGAAAATTCGTGTACAACAATTCCTCTTAATCATCCCAGTTTCGTTCTTCCATAGGATGATTATCTCGCTAGCAGCAAACGTTGTCCTTCAACCTAGACAGCATGTAATGGATGATAGATGATAGATAGCTGGGTGGTAGATATTTACCTAAAGTCTAGCACGACATAAAAGCTAAATTTGTACTAAAATTATATTTTACCGAAACATACGATTTACCTTGAGAATGATACGCAGCCTGAAACAGCAATATTCATGTAAAAAGACATGCTCTATATTTACAAAAATTGGTGTAACCGATCCCGTTGTAATTTGGTTACAAATCCAATTCCTATAGGTCCAATATCGTTTAGATTAAAAATGTGTATCCCCTCAAGAGTCTTACATAATTGTTTCTTCTCAATAAAATAAAGTGGCTTTTACGAGTGCCATTATTTTTTACATATAAAGTTAAAGAAAAATTAGCTGTAAATTAAAACTAAGTTTTATATAATAATCGTTTAAAAACATTATCCTTTTGTTCTACATTTGCAAAATGTATATACATTTGCAATGTCATCTAAGCCAAAATATTATATACAAAATTATTAATAAGGTTGTGTGTCAATTGGTTATAAAGTTAAAAATGTTAACTGTGGTAAATATTTAAAATCTTTTTTCATTTTTTAACCGCTTTGCTGTGCCAATTGAAACTAGTTAAAATTGTTGACATTTCATCATTTATCATTGTAAAAATACAATAATAAAAAATTTAATATTTAAAATAAAAATTAAAAAAAAAAATATTGAAATTATTAAATTAATAGTTGTATTATTAATTTAATAGTAATTATGTTAGTTAAGAATTAAATAGTATTAACAATAATTCAGCTTTGTATAGTCAAGAAAAATTTTGAATTTCAGTAAAAGTCCTAGTACATATAAAAAAAAATTGTTATTGTAATGCACAAGTCCGTGTATTTTTTTATGTCGAAAGAGTATACATTTTAAGTGGTCCGATATCCAGTTAAAATTTTTTAGTAAATAAAACATAAATTTTTAACTTTTTATGCGGTATTTTTTGGTTTGGCACACGTACTAATTATATATGTACTAAACGGTAATAGTTTTAGTACATCCTCGTTAGTACATCTGTGTATGATGTGGTAATATTATATTTTCATCAGTTACAACTTACACACAAAGTGTTATCTAATTAATTATCTAGTTTAGTACCACGCTTATACCAGTACTTTTAAAGTAGCTAACAAGAATATATGGTGTAGCTACTTTAATTTCCTTTAGTCCATACTTTTTTACTATTTAAATTAAGTCTTGGGTTCGACCGAGAAATCGGTTGTTTTTTTACAAAGGGAAATATTTTAATGTTTTTTATGTATGTGTATTGAAATTCTATGCATTATAACAAAACCAACACTATTGTATATTATACAAGCAAAACCCTCTTTACTACAAGCCGTATTGTTTGCATACTCATGCTATACAAAAATATATACTTTGATTGTATTGTAAGTAGAAAATCGTGTCGGGATATGATAGCGAATATTGTGTAAAAGAAATAAACAATAAAATCAAATATTGCGCATGCGTTTACAATTTTTTTTATTAATTTTATATGGAGTTTTGATATTTACCAATACATCTAAAGTATATATTTTCACTAATACATTTTAAAAATACATGATGATGTGTGTCAACGAAAGTTACAAGACGGCTTGTAGTAAAGAGGGTTTTGTATACAAGCCATGAAGCTTGGCTAAGTAAAACATATTATGACTACTATTTGGCTATGTGTTAGTGAATATGACTACAGTAAAAATCGAAACAAAAAATTATATTTCGCATTGTCCATACTCCTCTAAATTCAAAGTACATAACATTTCTACAAAAAAACGAAACAAAAATTATATTTTGCACTGTCCATTCTGCTCTAAATTCATAGTATAGTATATCTATATATCTATATAGAATAGTATATCTATATAGTATAGTATATAATGAAGTAAATAATAATAACAATACTTCTCTCTCTCGTTAAATAATACATTTGTTTTTTGCTTTGTCATAATAACAAATGAATACGAATGATGGAACAACAGTATGTTGCGCTCTTTATGACAAAGCAAAAAACAAATTTATTATTAAACGAGAGAGAGAAGTATTATAATTAATTTTTACTTCATTATATACTATACTATATACTATGAATTTAGAGCAGAATGGACAGTGCAAAATATAATTTTTGTTTCGTTTTTTTGTAGAAATGTTATGTACTTTGAATTTAGAGGAGTATGGACAATGCGAAATATAATTTTTTGTTTCGATTTTTACTGTAGTCATATTCACTAACACATAGCCAAATAGTAGTCATAATATGTTTTACTTAGCCAAGCTTCATGGCTTGTATAATATACAATAGTGTTGGTTTTGTTACAATACATTCTCATGTGTATATGATTAAATAGGATGAGTATGCAATGAATACGGCTTGTAGTAAAGAGTGTTTTGGCACCAATACACTCAATTGTGTATATAGGTTTTGTTTACTGTGTCAACGAAAGTTACAAGACGGCTTGTATAATAGAGAGGGTTTTGTGTAAACTGATCGTGAAAAAAACTTTAATATCTATATGTAATACTACATATAGATATTAAAGTTACATATACATATATATTATATGTAGTATTATTATAGTATTTTAAAGTACTTGTGTAATTGTAAACATAGTATAATTGTTAAACTTTTTTAACAATAATAGATTTGTTGTAATTTTCAAAACGTAAAGACATCTAAAAAATGTAAAAACTCAAAAGGAGAAATTATTTAAATTACATAAATTTAAAACTTAAAGATATCACAATCTCCGGTTGTATGGATCCTAAAATAGTAATGGTTGGCCGCAATTTAATAGGTAATGAAATACGACAATTTTCCTAATTGTGATATCTAATTTACATTAAATTAATTTTGCATAATTAAATTCCAACAAATTTATCTAAATACTAATAATTGTGTTTGTATTTTGCAATGTTATTTTATTAATTTTTTTAACGGAAAATATTAAAAATTATCTTTAAAAATAATTTAAATTTTCTTGGTTACAAGAAAATAAATGTTTTTATTTACTTCTCTACTGGTTCGTAAAATACAACAATAACTGACTAATGGAAATGTGTTTTCGTTTTTCTTAATCGTTGTGGTTTTCTTATTATTTTATATTGTTTTGTTAACAATAACTAAAGAAGAAGTTATATAATTGTTATAACATAATAATAACGATACTAATAACTTTTTTTTTTTTGGGGAAAAATGTTGTCAATAACTTTGTATTATTTACCGCATATTCACCATATATTCAATATACTCTTAATTTAGTTTTCCTTTATGATTAATTATTCTAAAATTACCAAGTAAATTTTTTATTGTGAATGGAAAATTTGGTTATTTGTTCTTTTTGTATCGATTTGAACTTTTACATCATGGGTGCTAATTTTGGGTTTTCTTTTGTAATCATTTTTATTATTAATGTATGTATATTAGCTAATAATTTATCTAATTGATTTTAAAATGTAGATTGAGTGATTGATACCAATACGCCCAATCACTCAATCTACATTGCTTAATATTTAGAACGTATCCAACAGTTTTCACATTAAACGTATATTGCCCTAAAGATTATTTGTTCTAATTTCCTAATTGGCTATTAACTTAAAAGAGGGTTAAGGTTTTACATATTATGTGCTACTGATGTGGTAGTATATATATTTTGCAAGTTAAACAATTTTAATCGCTAGCGGTGCTTCGTATATTCGCATATTAACCACATTATATTATTTTTTCCTTCGCTAATTGTTGTAGGAGGCGAAAAAACAAAGGTTGGATCGCTGAACTGACTACCCGCATCCGTAAAAAAATTATACTATACCCACGCTTATCCTCGATGGTCGTAAAGTGGGGCCATGTGTCCCAAGGCTATATCTTGCTTCACAGTGGAGATAACCTCGGCAATCTTGGTGTTGGTTTTCTCATTGGACCCCAGGTGCAAAAGGCTGTTTTAGATTTCAAAGCACTTGATAATCGTATGTGGATGCTACGTTTACGCATGCGACTAGCCAACCTGTCAATAATTTGTGTTCATGATCCCACTAATGTAAGCTAACCTAAAGATAAAAACTTTTTTTGCAACAATTTGGATGTTCTGTTGATTAGAATAGTGATTAATTACTTTAATGCTAGAGCTAATAAAAATCAGACTGACTTATGTGTAAACATAGGTCCCTATTCCCGACACGATCAACCGATAATGGGGAAAGAATAATGGACTGTGCGATTGTGCCCGAACTCATTGTGGCTTGCACATTTTTACCTCATAAAATTATCCACTTGGAACATACCCTCGTAAGACGTCCCGCAATCAAACTGACCATGTGTTAATTACAAAAGGGAAGATTTCGGATCATCCAGATGTGAGACAGATGTAAAATCTTATCGGCCGGCTGCCAAATTTGTAGGCAGTCATCATCAATTGGTCACTGCAAAGCTACGAAGTCAGTTTTCGTACAAGTGATCTCAGGAAAACGTTAAAAACTTCGGTTGATTGTGCTGCCCACTCTAGGTATGGTAAAAATTAAACCCAAAAATGATTGGTTTGATGAGGATTGTCGCCTTGCTGTCGAGCAACAGAGTTAAGCCTATAAAAAAGGGCCAATACGTTTTACAATTGCCCGGATGAACCAAGCGGTCCTTGCTTGGAGAACCACCAAGAGATTTTGCAGACAGAAAAACCGTGAATGGTGGATGGCTAATGTTTAAGAGTACAACAACTCAGCGTAACAACTCAGCGTAACTCTCGTAACGTCGAGCCTATGACTTAATCCATCGGGATAGCTTATGGTTTGTTTGGTGATGTCTGGGAATACCTGACAAATATGTTCGTTTGTGTAAAATGTCAGTAATGCAATCACAAAGTTGTGTCAAAGTTGAGAACAAGCTATCAGAAATTTTTGCAATTAGCTCTGGGGTACGGCAAGGAGATGCTCTGTCCTCGATACTCTTTAATCTCATGTTAGAATTTATCTTTCGTAAAAATGAAATACCTCAGGAACCATCTTGTACCGTCAGCCCAACCAGATGTCTGTGTAATTGGACTGAATGGCAACGGTGTAAGAGAGATACTGGATCCACTTGTGCGATTCTCAGTTTCGTTGGTCCAAAATCAAGGGGTCCAAAACAAAATCATGTATGATCACTGGATTTAGAGACCAGGACGCAATATATTTTAGTAGTGATGAGTGGCCACACATTTCAAGGAGTGAGTTTACGATATCTCGGGCTTTTTTTCACTCATGATAATTGTGTGGGAGAGGATATTAAAACGCGTCTTATTGCTGGCAACCGTGATTTATATGCCTTACGCCTGCTGCTAAAGTCAAAATCACTTGCAAATGCCGACAAGCTGAAGTTGTAAAAGGTGTTGATCAGATCCGTTGTCATGTATGGGTGTGAGAGTTGGACCCTGACGGCTGATTATTAAAGATGGCTAATGACGTTTGAGAGCAGAATTATGCGCATGATATATGACCCTAATTGCGACGATGACGACACTTACCAAGTTTTGGCCTGGGTAAAAGTCGTATTATTATTATTATTAAATTATTTCCTAATAGCTCTATTTGTTTTTTTAATCAGTTGTCTCTCGAAATGGGTGACAAGATGTTTTAGTGTTAGGGATTATACTAGTTTAATTGATCATTTTTATTTAGCTTGTGGCTCGATTACTTTCGGTAAGATATTGTTGCTTTAGTTTTTATACTAGGTAAATTGAATGTTTCATCTTTTATATTCGTTTGGTCATTGAAAACTGTGATCCGCTTAAAACAATTAATTTTAAATCGAAATCTCCTCCTTCGAGGAAAAAAAATTGGACCCTTCTCTTCCTCCAAAAGTTTTCTGGCGTAATGTTCGTAATTTCGGCCTGGGTAAATGCAAGAGTAGTATAAAGTGGCTTTCAAACCCAATGACATTAATAGTTTTAAACCAATGTTAATATCGCTGAAAATTTGTCCCGTTACTACCAATAAGTATTTTAAATTCTTTCTCTGAAGCTTTTGAGGTATCGCGTCGACTCGTCAACAACTTATGCGGCAACATTACGTCGACGTCAATTTCATGTTGACAATGACGTAATGGCAAGAAAAAAAAATTATTTCGATAATTCCTTTTGTTTTTGTTTCCTTTTTTTGCTTTTTCCTCTCTAATTCTATCCGAATTTTGCGTTAATTTTTTATTTTATTTTACTTTACAAAAGTAAGATGCAATAATTTTACAATTAATGTGCCAACCAGCGACTCAGCAACAACTTTAAGTAAGAATTCGACAGATTGAGTCCATGTTACTGACCAGTGAAGTGTTAAGAACTGAACAAAAATGTTTCGTTTAAATCAAGTGTCATTTAACAAAGTTAACAGAGCGAAAATTAAGAAACAAACTGTAGGAAATGTCAAATAATTTTATACTCAGCCTCAAATCAAGAGAATTTGTTGAATTAGCCAGAAAAAAAAACATTAGGCAATTTCCGCAATTTTAAGACGGATCCATATAGATATTAGATATCTTAAACCTTAATTTTTCTTAAGTTTGGGCGAAAAATGTGAAAAAAGTGATACTGTCGGTTTAATATTTTATTCTAAATTGAGCAAGTGACTGACTTTAGGGAAAATAGAAATAACGGGTTTTCCAAGTATGCCATTAACATTTGAATACGATATCAGCCAAATGGCCGCCACTGCTATGCTTGCAGCACCATATTCTTTTCATGAAATTTTCCATGACCAATTCGCACATTTGCGGCTGTATATCCTCGATAACTTCACGAATCCCATCTTTAAGGTCTTGAATCGATTGTAGAGCATTGGCATAGACCTTATCTTTCACGTGGTCCCAAAGAAAAAGTCTAAAGGTGTTAAATCACAAGATGATCACGGTGGCCAATTGTGTACATCTATTCGAGAAATAACACGGTCAGGAAACATTTCTTGCAAAATTAGCATGTAGCGCCGTCTTGCTAAAAATAAACGTCGGTCACATCAATATCTTCCAATTCCGGTTATAACAAATCATTAATCAAAGATCGACAAGGAATCGCAAAAACCTGGGTTTTTTCAACTTTACGGGCTACAGCAGCAATATTCTCAGTTATTCTTGAGCGACGCACACGTCTGTACAATGCTTCAACTATCGACAAAGTCGCAGTTGTAATTGTTGGCGAAAATGTGGAATCGCGTGATATTGTGATCAAACGGCGTGATGAAGGAAGAGTGCGGCGTGTGTACGAAACACATCGATCATATTATGTACTTCAGTATACATTGATGTTTTGTCATGGAGCGGATGGCTACCACTTCCAGATAAAGATGGTCGATTCGCTGACCAGTTAGTTATTGAGCTCTCGATTGTACTTGCATTGCTATACAAATAACATATTCATTTTGCAGGTGAAGAAACGAATAATAAGGTCAGTTCCATGCATTTTTATACTTATCGGTTGATAATGCGACAAGGCGTGGACAATCATATTTTGAGGTAACGTCGATTGTTTAAACAGTATTGCGTCGGTATATATGCCAATATACATGCTTCAATCAATCAAAATCACGTTCCGAGTAGTACATTCATCTGTGTGATGCCATCATTTCGAAAGGAGATGCAAGCAACGTGGGTCAATTGACCATTCTCCCAGCGACATAATTATGTTGGCAGCCCACGACATATGCATGAATATTCGCAAAATGCAATGACGTATGAGCGGCATTACAGATGGCCAGATTTGTTCATCACGTTCATATGCAACCTGAAATGGTTTGAAATTACCGTTAATCTATGGCTAGGACAAACCTCCAGCGATCACCACGATATCACCGCACGTGTGTTCATACAAAAATTTAGGACGCTAATAGACTTCATCGTTAAGCAGATGGTTTCGGACAGAAGTGTGGATTACCACATGCACACATTCTGCTGTCGTTAACTGAGAAAATCAAACCAGATCAAATCGATTCAATCATCAGTGCCGAAATACCAAATCCACAAGTAGACCCGAAGTTGTTCGTGGTAGTCGCAACAAACATGATTCACGGTCCGTGTGGAGATCACAACCCAGATGTTTTGGTCGATAATCGCTGGATCGTTCCGTATTGCAAGCTTCTATATCGAAACATTCGCATCACTCTGCAATCTTGAGTACTGTAATTGCATTAAGTCCCTAAATATGTCTGCAAATATTTGAATAAAGGTAGCAACCTGCAATGAGGCGATTTGGCGTATTTTCTCATTTGCAATACACCAACGTCACCACTGTTCAACATTAGTGGGTGCACTTGGAGAATGGATAACGTGTTTATTTCACAGAAGCTAATGAGCAGAACAACCACCAGCTACAACACTCACGCATTTTTTCGAAATTTGCCAAAGCGATCCGTTTGCACGAACATTGCTTTACTGGAAAATGCCACACTATTATACTTTGAACCAGTCGACGAAGGTGTTTCTACGACGAAAGAAGGTCAACGCGTTGTAGGATAAGTCGATGTGTATTCGATGGCAAATCAAATTCATGCATTGTTTGCGAACATCATAGCGACTTGTAACGCATTGGAATTGTAAAACAAACACAAAGGCGAGATGTCTGACGACATTTTGCATCGAGTTCGACTTCAACATTAAATTATGAGCTTGAAATGAACGAGATACGTAATGCAGCTTTGATTATGATCGAATACATGTGCGTGCTTATGTGCGGCAGCTATTTGTTAAAATTGGGCATGCTAGCACCAAATCGTTTGATGCACGATGCATTTAATCGTGAATTGCAACGAGAGCAAGTGTACGATGGAGATTTAATGAGCCAAATAGTACGAACGGCTGTCCCGCTTTTGGATGCACAGGAAATAAAGTATACGATGCATTGATGAATGAAACGGCGGAATATTCTTCCTCGGTGGACGGCCATGTTTATTCCTTCATGGACGCATGTCTGAAATCGTCGAGTTTGTGGCGCTATGTGAAGCAGTTTCAGCTAACCACGAACATAAGGGACCCATCTACTGCTGATTTTTCTAAACAACTGTTGGTGCTTGGCAATAACCAAATTCCTGTTGATGTTTCGACCGAATTGATTTCGTTTCCATCGAATTTTTGCATGTTCACGTTGTGCGTCGTAGGAAGAGCTTATCACGAAAGTGTCCCCGGACATCCGCAGAAATTATATTAATTACGATTAGCTCAACGAACAAGCGATTTTGGCAGCGAAGAACAAGGTTGTAGCCAGTTTGAATTACTTGATTAAAAACCAAATCGCTGAAGAAATGCATTGTTACAAATCCGTTGACTATTTGACCAATCAAGACGAGGCAACCAACTATCCGACCGAGTTTTTGAAGGCGCTTGATTTGCCGGGAATACCATCGCATACCTTAATGCTCAAGGTCGGATCTGTGATAATCATGCTGCGCAATCTAAACCATCCGAGGTTGCGTAACGGAACAAATCGTATAAGGTCAATCGTTGGAAGTGTGCGGAATAAATCTGGAATTTCCGTGTTTTTCTCATCGTCAGTTCTACGTCGCGTGTTCGAAAGGTGGCAAACCATCATAGTTGTCCATTTACGCGCCGGAGAACAAAACAAAAATATTGTTTACCACAATGCATTGTATTGGTTTGCGTCTGTATTCGATTTAATTCTACTCGAACAAAATACATTGAATTCTTTTGAATTCCAACTGACTTCAATTCATTACCACACTAAGAAAAAAAAATCCAAAAAACAACTCAATTTTCGATAGATGGCATAGTTTGAATCAAAATTTCATTCAATTTTCAATACATTAGTGTTGAATTCGATAAAACAGTACATGGAATCAACTCAACTCAATCGTCTATTGAGAGTCGTTTGATTTTTTCTCTTATCAACATCAATTTTGGTGAAGGACAAAAGTATTTGCTCAGAACGAAGTAATTTGGGGCAGAACGAGGTTCGCCGGGTCAGGTAGTATATCATATAAATTGTCAATATTTGTGTTAATATCAGTTAATCCACTTATATTGGCCCAGTTTTTATTATTCAGGAATCTTTTAAGTCCTTCAATGTTAGTTTTGACAAAGTTATGTCGTATACCTGATTCTTGATAGAAATTGCAGTGTTCCTTAATTTCTGAGTTATTAAAGAAGATTTCGATGGATTTGTGATGAATATCGTTAATTCTCTAATAGTTTATTCTGTATTCCTAAATATGTGATATTTTAAACAAAAATTATCTTTTTTAATTAATTTTTATCTGCTCTTATTTGACATTTTTATTAACTCATTTTTTAACTTGTTATGCAGTATTTAGCCCGGTTGAAACACATGTGAGTCAGGGTGATACTCGTGTGAGTCAGGGTGAAACTCTAGTGAGTCATGTGTAATCATGTGAATGTAATTTTATTGTTTATAAAATGTGTCATTGTAATATTACAATTACATGAAGTCTACATTTTCCAGAAATACAAACATCTTGTAGAAGAAATAGTACCGTCATCATACGATTATAGATTGTAATTTACAAAAACTACCTCGTAGGTTTACAGAACATTTAGTTTAATTACTATACGTTATTACTTTGTTATTCAATTTGTACTATAAAGTAATTTATATATTGTCCTTATTTCAAAGTCTTTCTTAATAGCTGCAATAAAAAAATAAAAACCTCTAATGAAAATGGAAAATAGTCAAAATGAAAAGAAACTTAATTTGACATCGATCTACTAAAGGAAAGTTTATTAACAAATTTTAAAAGAAATTATTTTCTTGAGTCATCCGAACATCGTTGACTTAAGCACAAAGTGATTTCAATATTGGAAGTAATATCAGCATATCAAATTGATCAATATAACGCACATAATTAAAATTAAGTAAAGTACCCGTGGTTTGGCTGAGTGGGTTGGCTTTTTTAAAATTGGAATACACTTCTTGATCGCATATATTATAGTAATCGCGTTAAAGGTTACATTGTATTTTTGGGGCTTTTGAGTTTTTATAACTAACTTCGATGTCTAATATATTTAACAATATATACTACAAAAAGTATGTCTATTTTATTAAATTGGTTCGAACGAGGATTTATTCTGATAAATCAATTGCAATTATCAGATTATTAAAAAACTTAAATTAATTTATTTTAGTATTTTGTAAAGAAATCTTTAAGGGGAACGAAATTTGGAAATGGAACAATACCAAAATCATTGAACTAAATTTTTATAATTATTGGTCTACTCTTTTGTATCAGCGTGCATATCGTCGATATTTTCCATTAATGTGTCTCGCAGTGCCCATTATTAGTACTCAATATATAACGATGTTGGAAAATTTTTTAAGGTCAGCTGTGAAAAACTATTCACATCAAGATGCAACCTCTTGTTGTTCCAACAAGATGGAGCTATCGGAAATACTTCAAGAATTTCTGTTAAGGAATATCTTTGCCAAATACATTAATTCGCGCATAACCGATTTCATTTTATCTCCGCATTTATCGAATTTAAACAATCTTTGAATGTTTCGTTTAGGAATATTCGAAGAACAACAAATGTCAATCATTATAAATCAATGGTGAAAACATGTAGAACAGCTGCTATATATTAATGGCTGCTTCTTGATGATCCTGATGAGTTTCTTGAGTTCCTCAATAATTTCATTGTGTTCGGGATCTGCTATAGTTCCTCTACTAGTTGCTTGAGTCCGGTGAAAGTATTTTCTGATGTTGACTCTGTCTACTTTGGTGATGGTGCTAATGGTTTTACGAATAATTTTGGTTCAGGATTAATTGATGTCTATTGCTCACAAAAGTATGCTCTCCAGATGCACCCGCTATTACATAGGTTTAGCGTTGGTATGCGCACGACATCTTTTGTAATTTGCAGAATTTATTTTAGTTTCTGAAGCCACCCGTATAGAAGAAAGATGGAACCAAGCAGAAGAAGCCTACATCAAGACTGCCACGGACGTACTCGGCTACAGAGAATACAAAAGGAAACCTTGGATCAGTGATGATACATGGCAGAAAGTTGAGGAACACCGTCAATTTAAGTTGCAAATGTGCCAATATAACACGGAAGAGGTGAAACGTAGATAAGAAGAAACAGCGCGTCAAGTAAAGAAAATGGCAAGGAATGATCGAAGAAAATATACAGAAAGCATTCTCAAAGCTGCTGAAGCGGCAGCAGCAATCCAAAATATGCGAGCACTACACCAGTGTGTAAGAAAAGTCACTGGTAAAATTACAAATATACCACCTATAAGGGACGCTAATGGTCAAGTACTAACAAAAGATGAAGCACAGTTAAAGAGATGGAAGGAATATTTCGAAGAAGACGTCTTCGCCGACCCCGAAAATCTCCAGTCATTAATTGACATCAATAACGAAACTAGCAACACCCATCCACCAACGGAACGGGAAGTTAAAGATATCATTAATAGACTGAATAACAATAAGGCCGCTGGAACAGACAATATAACCGCCAAAATATTCAAAGGAGATTCATCTACAACTGCAAGCATATTAACACCAATAATCCAAGAAATCTGGAATTCTGGGAGAATCCCACTGAAATGGAAAGAAGGCTTGATAATTACGATACCCAAGAAAGGTGACCTAAGAGAATGTAGGAACTGGCGAGGTATCTCCCTCCTCAACACAACAATAAAAATACTCGCAATGATCATCCTTGACAGAATCTCACCTACGATCAATGCAAAATTAAGAAACGAACAAGCTGGATTTAGACCAGGAAGAAGTTGCACTGATCACATCAACACAATCCGTATCATCACTGAGCAATCCAATGAATGGAATTCACCATTGTATATGCTCTTCGTCGATTTCGAACGCGCATTCGATACGATAAACAGGAACGCAATATGGCAGACACTTTGTGAAATGGGCATCCCAAAGAAATTAATTGAACTCATACAAGAAATGTATCGGGATGCTGGAAATCGAATCCAATACAAAGGCAAACAAAGTGAAACATACTACAACACTCGATAAGGCAAGGTTACGTACTCTCACCAATGCTGTTCCTAATCGTATTAGACAGTGTAATGCGGAAACTAGATAACAAGTCCCCTAATGGCATTCAATGGGGGTTAACTGGTAAACTCAATGATTTGGACTATGCAGATGACATATGCTTGCTCTCACACAAACACTCCGACATGCAGCAGAAAGTGCAACAGCTATCAGATCTAGCTAATGAAGTTGGTCTCAAAATTAATATCAAGAAAACGAAGGCGATGAGACTCAACACAAATATAACCACACCGATACACATCAACAATATACAAATTGAAGATGTAAATGAATTTGTATACCTTGGTTGCACAGTAACGAAAACAGGTGGAACAGAAGAAGACATACACAAACGTATAAATAAAGCCAGATATACATTCAACATGTTACACAAAGTCTGGAATACTTCTGTCCTTTCGCGCAAGACCAAGATACAAATGTTCAACTCATGTGTTAAATCGGTACTTCTGTATGGTTGTAAGACATGAAAGCATACAGGAAAAATCATACAGAAGCTACAGGTATTCGTCAACAAATGCCTTCGACGAATACTTAAGTGCTTCTGGCCTAACACGATCAGTAACATCAATCTGCATATAACAACATGTCAGTCAGACATTGAGACCGAAATAAAGCGACGAAAATGGAGATGGATTGGCCACACACTGAGGAAGGCATCAAGTGATATAACGAGGATGTCATTAGACTGGAATCCACAAGGAACAAGAAAGGTTGGAAGGCCAGCAATGACATGAAGAGAACGATGCTAGCAGAGGCAAAACACCTGGGAAAATCATGGGCGGAAATAAAAGCAATAGCCCCAAATAGAGTAAGATGGTTCAGAATAGTGGACGCCCTATGCTCCTAAATTGGAGATAAAGGAAAAAAAAAAAATTTAGTTTCTCTCCTCGTTGACCGCACTAGGTACTTTATGCAAAGTTTGGTTAAAGGTTGAAACTGCGTGGCCATAATGCTACGAGCTCGAACACTCTGTTTCAATTTATTGACTATATTTACATAAAATTGTAGTTTTTTTTTTTGTAAGTCAAAAGACAAATGTTTGATCGTTATAAGTTCAAGTTGATTTAGTTGCAGGTTCAATAGCACACGATAAACGTACAAAAGTAGTGACTACGATAAATTACATTGTCAGAATATTACAAACAAGATGTTTGTTAAGCATACTTAAATATAACTACATGATAAATATAATAAACGAAACATTTAAGATAAATTCTTTCTTGTTTATAATATGATCCCATCTTTAATTCAGTATATTCACCACTGAAATTTAGAGCAATGTATCGTTCAATTTTGGTTTGTATTAATAATTTTTGTCGAATAAAATTTTAAAGATTTGTTATCATTCATTTTCTTATTTTCTTTTCCATTTTTTTTATTTTTTATATGGGTAGATATATCTTCGCTATTTTTGTATAGGATCAACTAAATCAAATCAAACAAAAAATAAAAATAAAAGAGAAATATTATATGCCAAAAAATGTATCTAAACAAACTTAAAATGCTTTTAAGGATTGAAATGAAGTAAAGATTTATCATAATGACTAAATGCTATGGTATATAGTTCTCAGTATTATATACAAACCAAGAATACATGTTCGGAATTTAGGTCGTAGAAAATAAATGTGAGATATTTAATGGAAAAAAATAGTTGAAGTTCAATAATAAAAAAATTGTCGAGCAATGTAGGTGTCCAGACGAGACAATGGTACATTGAATTATTAATGAAATAAGTATTTTTTATCAAGCTAGGTAACAAAATAAAATTTCACACATAATTTAAATACAGTCAATATTGTTTAAGTTGGATAGCTTATGACTACCTTAGTTGACCACCTGACCAACTTAAAAAGTGTTTTAAAAAAATCAGAAATTCTATTCTTTGGATTTTTATTCTTAAATCTTGCCCTACATCAAATTTAATTTCTTGTATACAGAGAATTGAAATAACACAGTGAAAAAATATGAAAAAGTAATTTGGTTTGTATAATAGACAAATGTAATACTTTACAAGCGCGCTTTTTTGAGTTTGTCCAATTTCTGTAGGTTTACAGGGTGGCTGAGACCAAATGTTACTGACTTCACTCTGCTGTCATTTGTATAGTTGTCATTTTCACGCGTCAATTTTTTGACAGATTGAAGTTTGGTTAGTTGTTTACATGTGGTCAACAAATAATTGTTCTAAATTAATATCTTAATAAAAAAATCGTAATGGAATTCAAACGTAATAGTGTAATTGCACTGTATTTGGGTGGAAATTCACAAACAGCAATAGTTCGTCAGCTCCAGCATTTGAATGTGAATAAAATGTTTGTGTATCGAACCATAACTCGATACAACGAAACTGGTAGCATCGCTAAACGCAACAGAGGCGGTCCTAAAAAGACAGTAACATCAAAAGAAATGATACGAAAGGTGAAGAAACGAATCCAACGAAATCCTCGTCAAAGTGCCAATCAATTACCCGCACGTCTACACGTTTCAAGATACAGCATTCAAACCATATTGAAAAATGAACTACACTTGAATCCCTACAAGATACAAAAAGTTCAAGATCTTACGGAGGAACAAAAAAAAGTTAAGCTTGAAAGAACGCGAGCATTGAAGGCCTTGACCGAACGAGATTAGATTCCAAAAATTGTCTTTTCTGATGAGATTTTCACCATTCAACAATGAATAAACAAAATGATCGTGTTTGGTTAGAGCACAAGTCTAACGATAATTTGGACACAAGAGTTCCCATGCGCAAGCAATCACCAGCTTATGTTATGGTTTGGGCTGCAGTTACTGCAGATGGACGCACTCCTCTAGTTTTCATCGAACATGGAGTCAAGGTGATGCATTGAAGTCAGCTCTTGTTCGAGAATGGAATAAAATTCCGCAAGCCCACGTTCGGTCAGCATGCAATGCTTTCTATGGAAGACTGAATCAAATAATCAGAGCCAAAGGAGGTCATGTCGAGCAGTAACATGTTTTTCATAAAATGTATTATGTTTTCAACATATTCCACGAAATTTCAATAAAAAATAATCAAAATTAAACAAATTACAGCGTTTTCATTTGGTAACACTTGGTCTCAGCGACCCTGTATTTATATGAAAATTGACACTTATTCTGCAGTAAGGAAATAATAGACGATTTACAAAATCAAGGCCTTAAAATACTAGATGTTGTAAATATTGTTAAAAAAGAGAGAACAGAAAACGTTGAAGAACTAAAACCTTAGAAAAAGGATTCTTCCTTTTTTATGCTAGTGTTTTGATAACAAAGAGAATGTTTTAAACATCTATGGTATAAAAAAAAATCTTCGCAGAAGGTTTTTGAACCAATGAGGAAACCCAACACACGCATACAGCAATGCAAAAAATGCCAGTCATTTAATCCAAGGTAAAATATTCGAGCAAGCATATGCCCTGGGAATGTCCAATTGGCAAAGATGTTCCGGCTAAATGTATAAATTGTAAGAGGCAACACCCGGTTAATTATCGGGGATGTGAGGTTGCTAAACAACAACAAAAAACTAATAGTAAAACACAAAATTATTTAGCAATTTGTATTTTCAATATCTACTATTAACTGGGTCGTTTTTAGATATTACTATAATAATCCAAAGGTTGCTGAGCCATCTGCATCTCTCTAAGTTCTGTCGCCATCTAAGTGTGAATTCCAATAATTTTTTTCCAAGATAAGTGTTTCCAAAATATTTACATCTATACATTTTTGTCGTATACATGCCACGAATATTACTATACATATTTAACTATTAAATTAAATTAACATATTTGAAAATGTCTGTGAAGCGATATTTTAGCATCCGAATAATAAAAATGAAAAACACTTTTATTATTAAAATAAAACTCAAACTGCTATTGGCACAAATTCCTTTAACCATCAAAATACTTGCTACTTCAAAGGAACGATTTTTGATTTAGGTTTTCTGATTTACGTTATCATACTTATAATTGTAAAAATCAGTGACACAAACGGTGAGTGAGAGATACTCGTATATATCGTACTACATAAGATTCGTCTTCTCTTCGTACCCTTTATATTTCAAATAGATTATTTTCAATTTTATTAGTGTTTTCCCTTTTTATTTTCCTTATCTCTAGTTTTGTATACCCTAAAAATTATTAGTGGATTTTCCACATGACTACCTTATTTGATTTAACAAATCAGTTTTCAGTCGATTTGGTTTTAAATTGCAAAATTTTTGTATATGATATACTTTATGTTTTAAAGCATCCCAAAAATGTTGTTACTTCAATTGCACGAAATAATTAACATTATTAGCTCAATAATAATATGTATGTGTAAATATGTAGAATTGCTGTGTAATCCAAAATTATTTTTCTTTTATTTACAGAATCGAGGAAATAACATCGATATGAATGTAGTTCCGGCATGGCGGGAAGGAATTACCGGAAAAGGAGTAGTAGTAACAATTCTTGATGATGGGTTAGAAACCGACCACCCAGATTTGGAACAAAATTATGTAAGTATTTGAAGTCGTTGTTGATATGATTAAATTTTAATGCTATTGCTTAGTTATTGCATTGTTTAACTTTTATAGATTAACAAGATAAAAACATTTTGACTGAAAATACACTAACCTGGTTCATAAGAGTTTTTAGGAATATATTATTTAATACTTCACGAGGTATTATACATTTTTTATCTCATAAATCAATGTTGACGATGATGACTCCTCGGTATAGAAAAATTTGGGACAATTGTATTTAACGATCCAATACATTAAATAAAGTGACCTACATATAAAAACAAATATATTCCAAGAATCCAGAATTTTTAAGTTAAAAATTCTTTATTCAGTTACTTTTTTTATTATTATTATCATTATGATCGTGTAGGGATTTGACTAGTTCCCTCTAGCTTCTCTAGGAGAAAGTTCACCAAATTAGTAGGAGAAAGTTCACCAAATTAGGCATGTACCGGGGAAATCAAAAACTGGGAGTGGACAAAAAACTGTCACACCCAAGCTTAGGTGGCACTGCATACGCCGAAAGCTGCATGGCTAAAAGGTAGATTAGTTGATAGTATATGAACGCCAAATTAGGAGTCATTTGGTTTAAAAACGTATCTTATGATAATGCAGGCATCTGTCATATGTGACTGTTTTTCTCTTGCAACTCGTTACATATACATCATTTTAGCTTAGGTTGAAAGTAATAAGGTCCCCTCCATTATTCTTAACTGGTTAAGCTTTACAGTTTGAAAAGCAAAATTTGCCCAAAGATTAACTAAAATTGAAATTGAATCAGCTTAAATATAAAAATTTTCTAATTTCAAGTTAGTAATGAACCTATTGTGTTCCATACTGATGAGGAGGAGCTAACAAAACAAAAGGAGAGCAAAATATTTTATAGAAGTAGCTATAGTTGTATTTAGACTGAAAAATTCAATCGGAAGGAAATGAAAGAACAAAACCACCACCAATTAACTTGTTTGGCAAACTTAATATGCAGCATTGCTTAAAGTCATGAAATCAATCACAGATAAGAAATGTAGAGTAATATCATTGAACAAAGATATATGAAAAGTCTATACACCTGACTCTGAAACATGTTTAGCGATGAAGCATAATTTAGAGGACATCGAATGGTATACTTTTAGAAATAAAAACAACTACCCAATAAAGGTCATGTCAAGGAGCCTTAATCCAACCTATACAAAAAAGGATGTAATGGAAAATCTCAAACGACAGGGGCTACAAATAGAAAGTGCAGTAATTATATAAAAAAAAAGAGAAAGTCAAATAAGAGACAGGATTTAAAGTAATTAAAAGAGGTCTCCCCTTATTTATTCTTACTTTCAGTAACAAAGATAATAATGAAGCCACCTTCAATATAAAGGCTACCTTAAACGTGAGAGTTTGAATAAATACACTTAAAACGGCACTGAACTAAAAACGCAACGCAAGAAATGCCTAAAACCATACACAGAAATATTGCAACAAAGTGTAAAATGCCCTAGAAAGCACTTTGCTTAGATGTGTCCTAAAAATAAAAGTTCATCTCCAACATATTTAAACTGTTTTGTAATAATACAAAAATACAACAATGCAAATCAGGGAAACTCTATAACACCCCCAAGTAAGGTAAGCGAATGAAAGTTATTTACAAGTCGTAGCATCTGGGCAACAATGCATAATTCTACAAAAATCAGTAAATTTAAAAGGCACCATTGCTACTAATATGGTTGAAAAAATATTTAAATGCATCGAAGCCCCTAATACTCGGCTCATTAAACAAGATAATAGCATTGAAATTTTCAACACGCATCTAATTAGTCGAGAAATAGTAGATGATATAGCATCCATTGTATACTAACGAATATGACAAGTAACAAGTAATTGAAACAACTACGGTTTTATAAATCCTTAGACGTGATCTTAATGCAAAAAATACTCTCTGGGGGTTTAAGATTAACAACACCGAACAGGCCGAGGGTACAAGTGCGAGTTTCTGTCAGGCCATAAACCAGTTTTTTTAGTCTATAGCGACCAAAGCTCCAGATCTAATTGATTTCTAAATTACAAGAGGTATATCCAAAAACCACGTCTTTTTAGAAAATAGTGAAAGTCTTTTACCCGATCACTCATTCGTCATTAAGGCTGTTAGTTCAATTATGATTACGAAAGAAAATCCACATAGACTAACAAACTATGAAACCAAACGGCAACTATTTAGATAATTGTTGAAGACAATACCAAACTTCAAGTACCAATCAAGCATCAGGTACACAGAAACGAAGTTGATTTATTAATTAAGAATAGTCAACGAGCAGCAATAATTAAAAAGAAGAAGTGCATCAATTTCATTTATCCATTTGAGAAAAAAGAGCTGGTTAGTGAAAACCGGAAAGCATGAAAATCATGGCAGAGAAACCGAGCATCACAAATTAACTCTTAGTGAAGCTTTGCAATAAGCTTAAGAGCAGAATTAAATAAATAAAATATGATTCGGTCAGACAATATCTACGTATTAGTGGCATTGAAGATATCGCGTATTTTTTATGAAAAGCTACAAAAGATCAAATGATCAAATACCACCAACAAAAACTAACGGAAGAAATTGGGCAACAAATGCTAAACAGAAATAAGAACTTTTTGGTTCTTATACCTGGAAGAGACGTTTCAACAACACTATCAGCGGAAAAGAATATAATCCCAGTATATAAGATGGATTATAGAGAAATACCACCTTTAATACTATACAGGGATTAAAAGGCGGAATTAATCATAACTTAAGTTTAAAACAATCACCAGGCTACGATTTAATTATAGGTGAAATAATAAAACAACTTCCTGAGAAAACTTCTTCATATAATCAACGCATCATTTGGACTTAAACGTGTACCTCAGCAATATAAATTTTCTGAAGTTATTTTGCTACCAAAACCAAAAAGGCCTTAATAAAAAATCTAATGCATTCCCTCCTTCTAGTACTCTCCAAAATCTTTGAGAAACTGCTGCAATTATAGGGTTTCGAGAAAATCACTCTGCCATTAAACAAATTTACAGGATTACAAAATACAAACACCATAGAAGATGTGCTTGAAAATAAGAAAATATCATTCAGCAATCTTTCTGGATGTAGCCCAATCATCGATAAAATCATCGATAAATTTAAATTGCACCAAGACTTTCCAAAAGAATACTTTCAAATCCTAAAATCCTATATTGCTAAGCGATATTTTCGCGTTAAATATGAGGATGAAGTTTTTGTACTTAAACGAATATCAGCAGGAGTTTCCAAGGTAGCGCCCTGGGACCTTTATATTTACTTTTTATACAACCAGAAAAATTTTAAAGGACTACGAACCTTGTAAGTGAATGCACTAAAAGTGGTGCATTAAGATAAATGAAGAAAACTCAGTTCATGCTACCTTCACTAATCAAAAAGTTAGCATCAATAGAACTTAATGCCAATCAAATATTATATGTGAGCTAAATACATGTCACGTAGCTAAATATCTTGGCATGACTCTTGATTAAAAAACAAAAAAAAGAAAAAGTGATGAACTCAACATCAAATATAGAAAAAATGTATCAGCTTATTGGGAGATATTCATTAATGTCAATATACCAATAATAAATTGCTATTATACCGACAAGTTTTAAAACCTGTATGCACTTATGGTATCCAGCTTTGGGGCTGTACTAAGAAACCTAATATTTAAATAGTACAAGTCTTTCAAAATAAAGTGTTACGTGAAATAGTAAAAGCTCCTTGGTACATAAGAAATGGTAACCTTCATAGGGACTTAAAGCGCTTTACCCACAATTTAGGTGAAATCCTTTGAAACCGCTTTGTAAACCCTATGCAAAAAAAACAGAACGAAAAAATGTTTCGTTTACTTTTTCGTACGAAAATAGTAATTAACGTTACAAGTCCGGGAATTTACATTTAACAGTACGAGTGAGACGAAACGAGTATTGTTAAAAGAATTCACGGACAAATGTCGTTATGTATTTTATTCTATTCCGTATTAAATTCCGTTTTAAAGAAACAGTAATATTAATTTCAAAATAATTTACCTAATGCTCCAAATCTAGTAACATTTTCGAAACATAATTAATAACTGCAATTTGGCGATTGTTTAATTTGTTATAATTGTTATTGCGTTAATTAATTGTATGCGGTTTCTATAGCAACACTTTATCGGACAAGACCGTTTTTTGCGTTTTCCCGGACTCAAACTGTTGACGTAAAGTATTAGAATTTGCCACAGGATGAAATAAAAATTAAAAAATCATTTTTAAAGGAAATAAATTATTTTTGATTAGTTTTTTGAATTAAATAAATTTTGTACTGTGGTTACAAACCGGTTTAATAGGATTTCAGCTGTACCAAGCGAAATATATAGTAGTTTTAGTTAAAAATTAAAAATCAGTTTTCGTTTTCCTGCGGGTAACGTGCTTAAGGATGAAATACGTCAATAAAAAAATAACCAACATGCGAGGAACACATACAACATTCCGGATAATACGAAAATGCTGAAACAAAAAAGCCGTTGGAATTCGAAATTAGGATCATTTATATGTAATTGTTTTATGTAATCAGTTGTAATAATAATGAATGAAAAAAAAAAAATTAAAATACTCTCGTTCAATAGTTTTATATAAGAATATACTTCTCTTAACTACATATACTCTTTCAGATTTACACTTCATCCAATTCCGTCAGTGATGAGATTTATTCTGTTCTAAACTCAGTTATAAGTGAGAAAAAAAATTATAGCGAAATTCTTAGCGAATTTATAGTCATTCGTTCTCGTTATTGTTACATAATAACTAACTGTTAGCCGAATCTTTCCAGCTTTTATGAAACATAAAAGTTCCCTTTAAGAATAGTTGCATTCATACGTTGTCAATGTAGTGGATAGCTTATTTCTAATAATAAATCCATATTCTTCTTGTTTTGTACTAATTAAATGTTATTTTTATTTCTTAAGGATCCGAAAGCATCATACGACGTAAATAGTCATGACGAAGACCCGATGCCGCATTACGATTTAACAGATTCAAATCGTCATGGTACTCGATGTGCAGGTGAAGTAGCTGCAACCGCAAATAATTCATTATGTGCCGTTGGAATTGCATATGGTGCTAATGTTGGTGGTGTTCGGATGCTTGACGGAGATGTAACAGATGCTGTAGAAGCTCGATCGTTGAGCTTAAATCCGCAGCATATCGATATTTATAGTGCTTCGTGGGGACCAGACGATGATGGAAAAACTGTTGATGGCCCTGGTGAATTAGCGACGCATGCATTTATTGAAGGTGTGACAAAAGGGCGAAACGGAAAGGGAAGCATTTTTATTTGGGCCTCAGGTAATGGAGGCCGTGAACACGACAACTGTAACTGTGATGGATATACAAATTCTATATGGACTTTGTCCATATCGAGTGCTACGGAAGAGGGACTTGTTCCTTGGTATTCTGAAATGTGTAGCTCGACACTAGCCACAACATATAGTAGTGGTAATCAAGGTGAAAAACAAATTGTAACAACAGATCTCCATCATTCGTGTACAAGTTCACATACGGGGACATCAGCGTCTGCTCCTTTAGCTGCTGGTATAGTTGCACTGGTCTTAGAAGCAAATCAAAACTTAACATGGCGAGATTTACAGCATATTGGTAATAATTTAAAATAATCTATTATTTACATTAGTTAGTTTAATAAATATACATATATCTATATAATTTATTTAGTGGTGAGAACGGCTAAACCAGGTAATTTAAGAGATCCAAATTGGACCCGAAACGGTGTTGGTCGTCGAGTTAGTCATTCTTTCGGTTACGGATTAATGGATGCTGCTGCTATGGTCCGACTAGCGAGAACATGGACTACAGTACCTGAACAACAACGATGTGAAATAAATGCTCCACATTTAGATCGGTAGTTTTATTAATTTAACCAGTTTAAAACATTAAATCTTTATGAATTTTTTGTTATTTTTAGAACAATACCACCAAAAAGTCAAATCACATTACAATTACCAGTACAACAGTGCCTTATCGTTAATTATTTGGAACATGTACAAGCCAAAATTTCGTTAACATCACAAAGGCGCGGAGACATTCAAATATCTTTAACATCACCAGCAGGGACAAAGGTTACACTATTAACTTCTAGGTACATTTGTTTTCCTATTATGGTAACAATAGAAAAAAATAAACATTTTCTTTTTTCCCACAATCAAGATCACATGACGTCTCACGCTCTGGATTTATTCAATGGCCATTTATGTCCGTTCATACATGGGGTGAAGCACCTCATGGTAATTGGCAATTAGAAATTCATAACGAGGGGCGATATATGGGTAAGTTTCTATATAATAATTTTTCATATTGTCCTTTCATCATAATCAAAATCGTTTTCTTTTTCCTTTAATAATGCTTTCTTCCTGTTGTGGCTTTTTGGGTAAACTAAAAAAAAATATTTTTACGTTGTTTTGTTAAAATAAATTAATTATACCTATAAATAAATATAGGACATGCAGCACTTAAAGGCTGGTCTCTTATATTCTATGGTAGTACACAACCGATCGATAAAAATGATCCTCGTTCTTCTACGCCAATACCTCCATCATCAACGTATCCGTATACATATAACAATATAAATAATTATTCAACGATTAATTTAAATAATAAATTGAATTTAGTAAAATCTGGAAATATGAACAGTAGTAGTACTAGTAGTAAAAATAGTAATCGTAACAAATCATCACAATCACATAATTTAGGTATAAAAACGAAAACGAATAACGGAGGTAGTGGCGGTGATAAAAAACAGAAAAGTAATATAAATAAGAATAATAATAAAAATGGCCGAACAACAACTACAAAACCATTTTCAACAACTTATTATCTGTCCCATAAGGATCGTAAATATGAAAATAATAATTTTTATAATACACAATGGAAATCATCGGGCCAACAACAGTTAACGACCCCCAAACCGAAACATACTTTAAAATATCAAGGCGATATAAAATACCACTCAAATATTTATGAAAAAACTCCAGTGAAAGCTCCAAAACAAGTAAAACAAAATGACATAATTGTTACGACTAGTGCGACAACGTCACAAATTGGTATAACCGAAACTTCAAACATTAACTCTAATTTGCCCCGAATGTTTCAAAAATATCAAAAAATACAGGAATTTTATCCAGAATTCCATCCTTATACCGGATCGAAAGTGACTAGTATTCCGTTAGGTAGCCATTCGATTATACAATCAAATGGCAAACCGTCACGTGAAAATGCGAAATTTATTTTCTTTTCGGAACCAGAATTTGAAAAGTTACCGTCAGGTTTAGACGTAGTACATCGAAAATCTAGTATTAGTAGTACTGGTATCCAGCAAAATACAAAATTACCACAACAACAAAAGCAGTTGCAACAATTAGCACAGAAAAATGGAAACGGTACGATTAAATAATTAATTAATTAATTTTTTTTTGTTTTTTTTTCGTTTTTAATTATTTTAAATTCTGTTATTTGGATTGTATTGGGAGCTTTGGCTAAACAATCTATTAAAAAGTGGCTCAGTATCACGTGTATCACGTTTCTTGAACTAGCTAGCTAATATAACAATATTTGATCTATAACAAAATATGTACTCTTTATAAATGTATTCACATGTGTGCGTCTCACACATTATCAAGTACTTGTATGTGCTGCTTCTGTTGGCTAGCAGCTAAAAAACAGATGATATTTTTGTTGGTTGGTAAATAATAATTTTTAAAGAACAACGAAAATTTTAGAACGGATATTTACATTTGAAGTAACAATAAATTCTTATCATATTTAATAGAACTGAAACGAGCTGATGATATATTATACTAGGTATTGTATATTGATTTAAAAAAAAAAATTTAGACGTTATTCCATTAATGAAAAAGGTCCTACGAGTTCGAATAAAATTTAGAATTAAAAGGAAACAACTTAAAATTATAGGGATTAGGGATTACAGGTTAATGTAAATTAAACTAAAAATATGGCTGAACCAAACTAAAAAAGCATACCATACGAAATAACTGGCTGATTAATGTTTAACTTATTAATTTTTTGTATGAAACTTTATTGACATTTTAAATATTTAAATTCACTATTAAATATTTGATTATTGGGGGAAAAACATGTTTTTGACCGACATTGAAAATTTCGTCGTCTATTCGTTTCTGATTTTTTACAATTAATAAAACGTAATGTTACTAAAACGAAACAAGTAAAACTTTTTTGGAAGTTATCGTAGAAGGAGATAATACTAACAGGACACGAATGGTAAAAACCGACTAACAACTTGCCTAGGGGACAGCACGTCGGAGGACGGATAAAATTCTGTGAAAAAATTTTGTAAAACAAAAATTCAATTGCTTTGTCACAATTATTTTTTTTAATTTGAAAAAATTAATTTTGGTTTAACAACCTGGTGCGTTACGGAAATGCGATCAAACGACGATAATTATATAGTTATGAGATTAGAAAAAACATTTAAACTCAATGGTTTTGATCTACAAAGCTAAGAAGGGAAGTGCAGCAGTATATTGTAAATATAAAGCTCTAAAATATTTTCATTCCGAAAATATCTTTGTGTTAGTTATGTGCGCAATGATTTTGATAGATAGTATCATGTTAAAGTACAGTCTAAAGGATCCTCAGATAACGTAGAATTTTGATCACTGGTTTGTTATAGATCGATCTAAAGTTGTTGCCTGAAGCATATATGCATGTTTCTTCTATAGGATAAACTAAGGGATCTGTTATATGCTTATATCTACTGAAGGTTACGATACTGTTATATTAATGGGTGGTAAAAATATTGACCTGTTGAATCCAGTGGAAAGTTTTTTTTCTTAAGGTTTTTATTTCTTTAGTTTTATAAAAAATAAAAACACAAATTTTAATGGCTAAACGGTTTCGAAAAGGACTCGTAATGAGGATGATAAAGAAGTTTATAAAAGTTATAAGAAAGAATTAGAATTATCTAAAACTAAACAATTATGGAAAAATTTCGAAAATTATGGTATTAAGGTAATGGAACCTAATAAAAGTTTTACTAAGTTTAAACCAGATAAACTTAATATGGAGTTCGTTAAATTACTACCCAATTAGTTCTAGTAATGCAAGGCAAGTCGCGTTAAACGTCAAGAATAGTATACTTGAATTTGTTGAGGTCACTATTGATGACATTTCTAAGGCACATGGGTCAATGTATTCAACGACTTCATGTAATGTATTTATTTAACCAAATATGAAAATCTAATGAAAGTCCGTGGATCTGGAAAATAGTAAAGTTACTTACCAAAAAGTATAAGGACCTTGAAACACCAGCGAATGTAAGGCTTTTGTCTTTGATCAAATTACATTTGTTTGATCTGTGCTGTGCCGACTAGCTTTTAGCAACGCTTTTAATTCTATATCTTTCACTAACTTCTACACAAAGTTGCTAACTCTATTTAATTTCAGGATTATTGCAGCGAAATTGATATTATCCTATTTAACTGATCAAAAGTAGTTAACTTGCGTCTCCTAATGGGAGCCCCCCAAGGACCAATAATGGAACCTTTAATATTTGCGATGTACATTAAGTATATTGGTAATTCTATAGTACAATCAAAATATCACCTTTTTGCAGATGATCTTCAAGTTTTATCTGAAATAAGAGTATGACAGAACCAAGTAATATTAAAAACTAAATTTTAAAGTATTGAAGTTGGACATGACTTAATAGCTTTTCGCAACTCCGTAAAAAACTTTGAATTGACTCTATAAAATAATCTTGATTGGACTATGCATGAAAGAATAGTATGTAAGGACTAAAGGATTTTTCGAGAAATTTCATCTTAGGTAATCTTCTATACTACGATATTGTGTTAAAATAAAACGGGTCTTTAATTCATGAGATAAGATATATAAGATATATCATTATAATAAACGCAATATTATAATAAAATCTTTAATTGCTCTTTGAAAAATTATCTTGACATTCGAATACTAACTTTATTATATAGGGCTATCCAATAAAAAGTTTCATTATGAATAGCCTGCTATTCATAATGAAACTTTCATTATGAAGCTGTCATCTTTTGACATTTGACAAGTAAAAACTACGCCATTACTAAAAATAGTACGATACACGCTTCAACAACGCATTGAAATTGTTAAAATTCACTAGAAAAATGGTAAAAATTTTACAGTCATAGTTCGTTAAACTAAAGCATATTTTGGTCGTCGTGAAGCACCTTCTCGGTCGGCAATAGTGAAACTGGTGGAAAAATTTGAGCTGTTGGGATAAGTTAGTGATGTGAAGAATCGAAACAGTGTGCGTCGCTCAAGAACAAGTGGGAATATTGCTGCTGTAGCCCGTAGTGTTGAAGAAAACCCAGGTTTGACGATTCCTCGTCGATTTTTGGAATTAGACATTCCACAAACGACATTACACCGTATTTTGCATAAAGACTTAAGTCTTAAGGCTTTTAAAGTTCAGTTAACACATGAACTTAAGCCTAAAAGAAAAGTTTTCTAACCGTGTTATTTCTCGAAGAGGTGATCACAATTGGCCATCGAGATCTTGTGATTTAACACCTTTAGACTTTTTTCTTTGGGGCCACTTGAAAAATAAGGTCTATGCCAATGCTCCATCCGATTCAAGACCTTAAAGATGAAATTCGATAAGTTATCGAGGACGTACAGCCGCAAATGTTGAAAAAACGATTGGACGAATTGGTCATGGAAAATTTCATGAAAAGGATATGGTGCGGCAGCCTAGCCGTGGTGGCCATCTGGCTAATATCGTTTTCAAATGTTAATGGCATACCTTCCTCTATACAATGAAATTAACATTCATTGATTTCTCTTAAAAAATTCTCGTTTTTTTAAATATCAAAATGAAACCTTATTGGAAAACCCGTTATAAAATTCTGAATAACCATCAACCAAATGGCGCAATTCTTGCTGTTCTTGCGCAATCATCTCGTACACAAAACTTAATTTTCCCGAGCCAATTTAAAGTATATGGAAGGTTCATTTTGCGAAGAGGTTAAGGAATTCAATTCCATCTATTACAGGAATCTAATTCGACGGAATAGGTTTAAAGCGTGTGTGAGTTATCTGAACGTTAATTGCTGGTGTTTATGATTGGAGCAGATCTAATATCTACCTTTGTTTTGTAATATAATTGCTGATATGTCTAAATATAAATTGCATTTTTGTACAGTGTAATTACAATATAATTGCATTAAACAGACTTGTTGGCGTATTGGTAATAAATTAATAAAAGTTCTATTAATAGAAGTTCTAGCCCTCATGAATATATTATTTTGTAATGACAAAAACGAAAGTACCTATCTGTAATTTGTCAAAATATTAGCACAGTTATATATGGCTAATGTGAGATGCTGTTCCGATTTGTGTAACACGCTTTTATGTAGTCTATAGGTTGGTCAGAAATGAAATTTACGAATGTTACTAAATTTGATAAAGGTGGAAATGCCTTTCGGTAGTAGTTACCGATCGCTAAAATTAACCATTAACTAAACTAAGAATAAAAAACTGAATTAACTAAAACTAATTGCGAAAAAGTTTAAAGATCACCAAAACCTATAGCATTGTATAACTTAAAATTAAAAACTACCGTCCATAAATATTTGCTTTATTCGATATAGTAAATCAAATAAATTACATACATATTTAGCGCAATTTTACAGTAAACGAATGTGTGAAATTTATAAATTTTACGGTTACTCAATTACATGTTATTGCTTGATACTAATTAATTAAGATCATTTAACTGTGATCACATGGTCTTTAAATCGTAGTACAACTCAATTTTATATAAAATTGTTTGTCATGATTGTTTATATTAAACCAAAACTATTAAAAGTCTGAAGTTAAACGCTGGGATTGATGGTATAAATCGCACTGTAATGTTGGATGCTATGAACAATGAAATATTCGCATTAAAATTTACTGATTTAATCAATAAAAGTTTAAATGAAGCTAAAATTCCGAGATCATGGAAAATATCAACAGTTATTCCAATTCCAAAAACTTCTAAACCAACCAAACCAGAAGAACTACGTCCGATAAATATGCTACCAACCTATGAAGCTGTGTTAGAACGAGTAGTTAAAACTCAACTAGTAAATCACATTAACAACAACAATATACTAGTCGACCAACAATCTGGGTTTCGAGAATTCCATTCATGTGAAACTGCGTTAAACTTAATGTTGGATGGTTGGAAATCTGAAATAGATGACAAGAAAGTAGTAGTAGCACTCTTTTTAGATTTTAAACGAGCTTTTGAAACAATCGATAGACAAATCTTATTAAACAAATTAAACAAATATGGAATCCAAGGCACAGAATTTGAATGGTTCAATAATTATCTTCACGAAAGACAACAATATACAAAAGTCGATAGCTGTATCTCTAAGCCAATACCAAATAATCTCGGAGTGCCACAGGGTTCTACGTTAGGACCATTGCTTTTCATCTTGTACATTAACGATATAGTGGATGTTATAAAAAATTGTAAAGTGAATATGTTTGCCGATGATACTTTGATTTCGATTGCTGCACCAACCCTTATTGAAGCTGTACAAAAAATAAACGAAGATTTGAAAAATCTGAGAAAATGGTTAATGTTCCATAAGTTATCTCTTAACATTTCTAAAACAAAGTACATGGTTCTGTCAATAAAAACAAAACTAGAATGTAATCAAAATATATTAATTGATCATGAAGTCATTGAACGTGTAAAACAATATAAATACCTTGGTGTTATCATAGATGAAAATTTAAATTTTAACGATCATTTGGATTATATTGCTAAAAAAATGAATAAAAAGCTGGGCCTTTTTAATAGACTTAAGGATAAAATGCCACGGGAGACAAAAATTATATATTTCAAATCACTTGTTGCACCGCATATTGATTATTGTTCATCAGTGTTATTCATAATGAATCAATCACAACTATATCGTCTCCAAAAAATACAGAACAAATTTATGCGAGGTATTTTAAAAGCAGAAAATAGGACACATATAAGTGAAATGCTTGAAGTATTAGGGTGGAAGTCTATAAACCAAAGAATACATTACAATGTCTTGAAGTTAATGTTTCGCCTTGAAAACGGAGATCTACCAAAATACCTAGACTCAATGTTATATTCAAATAGAGAAGTCCACAACTATAATACCAGAAACACTCATTATAGATTACCAATGTACAGTAAATCTTTTTCACAACGATCATTAGGGTATAATGGCGTAAAATTGTATAATTCGCTGAGCAATTTCTACACATTGGGCGAATTACGCGAATTAAAATGCAATCATTTTTTACGACTATTGAGTGTATTCATTAAAGAAAACATTAGTATTTAGTAAATAATATGTATTAAGAAAAATAATTATGCTCTATTTAATTAATTCAAAAATATTATAATAAAAAAATGTCAATATTGATAAATAAATAAATAAATAAATAAAATAAATAAAATAAAATAAAACATCCGCGGTGCGAGCTAACTGCTCATTTAAATAAGTAATTTCAGATTTATAATTTTACAGCGTCCGGTTGCTCTCGAATCGTTAAATGATTATTAAAAATTTACTTTTAAAACTAATCACTTTGTAGTTAATGTTGCTGTTAAAGTTTCTAATATTATCAAATCATCCGCATAAAATTCATAGTTCCAGTATTGGCTTAAAATAGGTTTCATACAATATCAAAATGTTTGTTAAAATGCCATTTATTGTGACCACTTGTTTTCGATCAGTTTCTTATAGTTAAGAATAGTTTAAACTCTCCAAACTCTCCAAACCAAACTAATTTAAGAAATGATTCGTATCAAATATGACCGAAAAATTTGTAATTATGACAGCCAGCTGATATTTATAAGCAAAGGCATTCGGTTTCGAGATGTCTTTATGGTCGGCGGCACTCTAATCCCTCGTAAAAGACTTCTAAACGAGCATGTTATCCTTAGAATTCCATTAAACGATCCGAGGGTTGTCGTAGGAGACGAGTAAACAAAGGTCGGTTCGCATGGCTGACTAGCCGAATCCCTAAAAAACTCAATTGTTAAAATTATCAACAAATATAAACATGGATACTGCCAACATTTATCTAGGATTTATGTAGGCTCTCCATCTGCAATTAACATTAAGCTATACTGCTAATGTTTGGACAGTTTGCCAATGGAGACTCGCAATTAACATTGCGTTGCCTTATGTCTACCATCTAGTTATACTGATCACATGGTAGGCTGATCACATACAAAATTATGAAATTTCTATATTTTCAAAATGGCGTCATCATGATTCTGCGTCCACAGTTTTTGTTGTGTGCTTTTTTAAGTACAATTTAAAAACTCCCTAAACGCTCATTGTCAAGAATAATTTCTAAATGTCAGACGTAATGGTTTGATTTATGTTAGGTGGAGACGAAGAGTTATGTTAACGGACACGCGGTTGACGATTGATTCGTAGAAATCGCAGACACTAAGAAAACCAGGCGCATTTGTTGATGCTGCATCAGTCCTGTAAGAGTATCGCTTGAAACTTGTTGCTGTCCAAGAAATTCTATAGCCAAAAAGTGAAAACCGCATGTTTATCAAGGTTATATGTTGCTTTACAGTGAAGATGAATCAAAGTTATGCCCTATCTTTAAGAAAGGATATTAGAGAGAATCATTCTACTGTCGGAAGCAATTGTATTTGTCTAACAAGGAGGATTTTGTCCGAAATGGTCAGTCTCTGATCAAGGTTTTTCGCTGAGACGATCCTTTTTAAATATTACGAAACATCTCGTGATATTTTGGATTTCCGGCTTGTTGGTTTGCTTTGCGATGTCTGGGAATACCTGAAAAATATGTGCGTTTATGTAAAATGAGAATGATGCAGTCCCAATGCTGTGTCAAAATTGAGAACTAGCTGTCAGGAATTTTTGCAATTAGCTCTGGTGTACAGCAAGAAAAATATCTGTCCCAGATACTCTTTAATCTCATGTTAGAATTTATCTTTCGTTAAAGCGAAACACCCCAGGACCACATCTTGAACCGTCAGTTGGTCACGTCCTGCGCGCCAATCCAAAATGGATGGTGTAGCAATCTCTGGGAAGAGAGCCGCACAGTGTTTGCTGTTGGCGGCGATTGTTATTCGGAGTAGAGAATGATTTGCCTTCTTCTGGTGCCTAGAAAAAATCTGGTGTCGAGATCGAAACCGTTGGAGCCGCATTGTTGATTCCGTACGGATCAGCAATAGTCTGTAAAATCTTTATATTATTATTATTACTTGATATCGGACATTCCATTACCATCAATAAATCATCAAAACTCTTTCAGGCCTAAGGTCAAATTATCTTCTAGATTTGAGATACATGTGGTATTTTTTAATTTGGCACTTTTTTTAAAAATATTAAAATATTTTGAACGATTCCAAAACGGACGCTACAGCTATGACTTGTATTGACGCAAAATAGCTTTAATGTATTGACATTAAAGCTATTTTGCGTATTGGACACGTATTCATCCGAAACGGTTTCAGATAAATATTTTTTTTATAACCGATGTCGAATGCAATATTCACGATAAATGATATATTATCAGTGATGTATCTTTATTATCCGCACGATGTTTGCGATATATAGCACTACTTTAATATTGATCCAACTGTGTTTTATGCTTAGTAATGACAAATTTTTCGCATAAAGGCCGATTTTGTGTGCCGCATATTGATTCTGCTGCTAAAATAATAAAAAATGCTATTTTTTTTGTAATGTATAAATATTTAATTTTTTTATAAATGTTCGGGACATTAGTAGTGAAAATTAAGTAGTGTTATTGTGTAAAACAAGAAATATTTAGAACAAAGTGAAAAATAAAAGAAAATATGTAAATTACAAAATAGTATTAGTATAAGAAGGCCTTTAATTATTTTTTCGACGATTTCAAAAGGATATTTCTTTGGTAGTGAAACCAAAAATAAAGTAAATGTATATGTACAACTAAAAGCGATTTACTTTTTATACGGTTAAATCAGTTATTTATATAACTTGAAATTTATATAATGTAACTAGAGATCTTTTTTTTTTTTTTTTTTTTTTTTATCTCTGCAATCTTTTCTAGTGCCGAAGCTCCCCCAACTCTTTCGCGGTTAATTTTTAACGTCCTACCTTACGCCTTCACCAGCCAAATCGAGGACGCACGAATACAGGTTCGATTTTAAATCCATCTGCTCATTGCATTGCTCCAGTCAGCCTGTACTGACACGGACGATGGTTCGGCCCATGGATTCTGCACTCCAACAGAGGGTCATAGTTGTGTTCTTCGTCATCACCGATCGTAATCAGGTGATGAAAAATCTCTTTTGCAACCCTCCCCCGTTGGGATTTGAACCCGGTACCTCCCGTTCCGAATACTGCAGCTTTAACTCCTGCGCCAATTGGTCGGTAACTAAAGATCTTTGCAACTAAATAAAAAACTCCATGCTGTTAACCACCCTCCTGTTATGTAACTGAAACTTGATTACTAAATGAAGTTAAATTTCGTTTAAAAAGGTTGCTATATTATTCCTTAAATGAGTTATTCTAGATTTTCGCAGAACATCTCAAATTGTCATTTTCTTTGGCAAATCAAATCCAATCAAAATACTACTTGTCAATTCATCGAAAGAAGATTTAAACAAAATTGATTTGATATTGTCAGTGTGTTGGTAATGAGAAAATAAAGGGAATATAAAAGGTATTTTAAAAATTAAAAAAGCCAGCACGAATGACTGAAATTAGCCTATCGCGTCGTTTGTTTATGTTAACATATATCCGCTTGATACATGCATACTAATCAGGAAAAGCATTTCACATTCCTTACTACCGTCATTCAATTTACAAATAATAAATTCGATTAGGGTACATTTCCAAAAATTATCTATAAACATCACAATTTTAGCAGTATATTATCCAGGTCAAATTAATCTGTTCAAAAGTGACATTGAAGCACTTACGAATAGATATGATTCATAATAGGAGGAGACTTAAATAGTTAACATCGAAATTATCTCAAAAATACTACATACTATATTCTTGAAATTCTCTATACGGATTAGCATTAGATATTATCTTAACAAACAAAAATTATTTAATAACAGACCTTATCACTATAAGCAACAACTTAGTTCCAACCACATTCCTGAGTTAACAATCTGTAGAGCAAATTGCCAGCACCATTCTGTTCACTATACAAACTGGGCATTATTCAAAGCTGTTATAATTGGAAAAATTAATTTATCAGCTTCCTCAACCATCCGTTATGTCAACAATAAGCGTGATATTATTGTCTTAAGTTTTTTTTTAATAATACTATTTCTTATGCAGAAAATGTATCACCTCTTAGCACCAGAAACAACCCCATTCATAAATCACTTGAGGTAATTGACTTAGTTAAATTTCTTATAAGATAACAAAACCCTAAAAAGCTTTCCATGCTTTGTCAATGAACTAACAAAAATTATAGCATATGCAATACAATTTATTAGGAACAAAAGATGGGAAAATACCTTTTAAGAATTTAGCAAATCCAAGTAAAAACGGACTATCCCATCTCGAAAAAGTACTAATGAAAAAGCAAGAGCCTATCCCACCCTTGTTTTAATCAGATACTAATATTTTAAACAGAGTTCTACTAACTGACTCCGACAAAGCTGAAAAGTTTGCAGGTGTATTTGTACCGACTGCAATATTTATTTATTTATTTAATCAAAGATAAATCGTTAAGAGTACAATAAATGAATTTGAACGTGCGACACCCCGAAAACTAAATTTTCTAGTATCAATGTTTTTTTCCTAAAAAAATTCAGCTTCAAGATTGTCAATTATGCATCCACTATAAAACAAATTAAGTCTTAAAAATTTGTGGTTTCCATCAAATTCCTTAGACAGCACCAAGTTGTAATACGCTTCATGGGTGACCTGAGATTGTCAGACTCGTCTGGGGTTTCAGTGGCAAACGTTTAGTCACCTGCTACGGTAAGCAAATAATAATGTGATAGAAATCTCACTGTGTGAGTAAAAAATTACATAGAAAATTAATGAATATGTTATTTTAAAATGTTCCTATGACTTATTATATGCAGTAAAAAATATTCTTAAATTTTTCTCAAACTCAAAGTATTACAATAGCTTAAATGGCAATGAAAATTATGATTTTACAGTCGTTCTCATCATCTTTAATTCAGGTCAATAGTAGTGTCAATGTTAAAAGCATATTGTTAAGTGTGTTCTTTATAAAAAAGGAAACCTTAGTATATGTCCTTAATATATAAGATGTAAGAAAATGTAACTATGACAAGATGGAATATTTAATGCAACAAAATTATCATAAAATGATTATAGGTTTTTCGGATTAAATAAAAATGAAATTTACACTTGAAAAGCGAATTTATTTAAACCTGTGAAGTTTTCCCGATCATACTTGTATAATAATAATAACTGACTCATGCCGAATTAACAATCCATCGATTCCAAAAAACGACATTTGCAGGGTATTTAGATATTATCAGTGGATGTTGAATGTACAAAGCACGGATGTCTGCGGCAAAATGCATTTTTATAATCCCTCCCACACAATTATCATAAGTGACAAGTGCCTCCTTTAATCATATTTTTGATCGTATTCTTGTTTTACATTCATTGATTTTAGACTAGCGGAAGCTGATAATTCTTCAAATGGATTGAATAGTCATGTGTTACTCCGTATAGCCAGTCAGTCCAATCATATATGTAGATATCAGGTGATTATGACAAACATATGTCCAATGTTGAACTGATGGTATAAGATGTTTTGCTAAGGTGTTTCACTGTTACGAAAGATAAATTCTAAAATGAGATTAAAGGGTATCATAAATACGTCCTATGGATTGAACCTTAGACTTACCCGAAATGCAAAAATACCTCATACAGATCATGATGGTTTACCGCAGTATCCTAACTTAAACATTGTGCTGTTTGATTAACCAGTCCTTTGTGTTTACTGTTTAATATGAGTCTAAGCCAACATTCCTTGACCTTTGGAAAATATCTAATATTATACCTATCTACAAAAGCGGTTTGCGGAATATCGTAAATGGTTATCGCCGAATTGTAATTTTGTCTTGTATTCCCAAATTGTTCGAATCAATGGTCAAAGATGTGATGTTCTTCCATTCGAAACATTGTTTGAACAAACGCCACAACGTATTCCTTCCAGGTAGTTTAACAGTCACCAACTTGGCTGTTTACCAGAATAATTTAATTGAATCGATCATCTCGAAAACTTCAGGTTTTGCTAAAGCTTTCGACAAAGTAAATCACCGGTTAATGTTGCATAAGCTAAGTGAACCTAATTGTAACTTTATTCCATTAGATTGGCTGAGGTCATACTTATATAATTGGAAAATGTATGTTAAAATAGATGTTACTTACTCCAAGTATTTTGTTGCATCATCTGGTGTGCCTTAGGGTAGCCATTTAGGTCCCCTTTTATTTATATTGTTCATCAACGACGTCGTGGATTGTGTCGAATATGCTAACTGTATTTTGTTTGCTGACGATTTGAAAATTTTTGCTTACATTTCTAATAGTTTGGATTGTGATGTTTTCAACGTGATTTAAGCGTTGGTGTTCTACTAATATTTTATTTTTGAATGTGGACAAATGCCAATTAATTACATATTCAAAATCTAGGCTTCCAGTAGCTTTCGATTATTTCTTAAATGGCCACATCTTGAAAAGAGTTAATGTAGTAAATGATTTAGAAGTTATTTTTAGCTCGAACTTAACGTTTAATCATCGTATTGATGGAATTATCAATTAAGTTTATTCAATGTTAGGATATATTAAAATAAACTCGTAATGATACGTTAACTTTTAAGTCACTGTACACTTTAATTGTTCGTTCACAAATGGAGTATACGCAAGTGTTATATGGTCTCCTTTCTATGACTCTCATTCAAACAGAATCGAAAGCATTCAAAAGCAATTTTAGCTTGATGTTCTAAAAAAATTACCATTTTGACCGGTGTTCTTTATTAGGTCTTCAACCACTAGCCTATAGGCGTAAATGTGCTAGTGCTACATTTTCACGGGATATTGTCTGTGGTAAACTAGATTGTGCCGAGTACCTTCAGCGACTAAATAATTATGCTCCTCAACGTAACTTGCGACAACGTGAATTTTTTCAAAGTCCTACAATGGGTAATAATTACAGCAGCCATAACACTTTACTGCGCATTCAAATTTTAATGCCTTAGCGGAATATTTTAAAAGAGCAATTGCTAAAAAACTGTTATACATTTTTATTTTTTTTCATTGATGTTGTTGGAGTTGTTACTTCAAATCATTATATGAATTTATTGTAAACCAATTGCATAGACATGCTGTAGGTATTACAAATGAATAAATAATTTCTCATTTTTCTTTACCAAGTCATATTACTCTATAACACAACTAGCACTGACATAACTCCATTGCTTTCTAGATTTTCATAACAATGAATTGATGTACGGAGACCACACTTTCACAGTTATGACGCTTGGTTCAATTTGTACGAAAACACTAAACGTCACTGACCATCTGAAAACTAAGAGAAGCAAATAATAAGGTTCTTACGATTGCAGACATTTATTTTAAATTTTTAAAACTAATGCATAGAAAAATTTCAAACAAAACAGGCAGTCAACTATTCTATGACATCTAAGATCAAAACTATATTTTAACCAGTATGGTTAATTACTTGCGTGCCCTTCATTTTTTTTTTTCATAGGCATTATTTCAACATGGTGTTATTTCCGTTTTATCTCTCAAAATAATATACATTGTATCATAATATAGTGTAAATTAATTATGAAATTAAAATTATTTATACCTCAAAATGATTACAGAACTATCCAAGTTTATTGAGAGTCATAAAATAAAATATAATTTATTGCATAAATGTTAGAAAAAACATTGTAATAAGAGAGAATTTTATTAATTTAAATAGGTTTTTTGAATACGTACAAAACCAACAGCAACCAAAGCCAACAATATTGTATAATTATACAAGCCATGAAGGCTGGCTAAACCACGAATATTATTAAATGATATAACTACTATTTGTTTTATCCTTCGTATTCATTTATTTATTTTTTTTACGAATACATATGTATAACAAAATTGCAATGTATATTTATCAAAGCCAAAACTCTCTTTACTAAAAGCCGGATTCATTGCATACTCATGCTATTTAATCATATACACATGAGAATGTATTGTAAGTAAAAAATGTGTCGATATAGAATATAGGGTAAAATAAAATAAACATTTCCATACTATAAAACAAAAGAGAGTAAAAATTGTAAAAAAAAAATTTAAAAGGAAAACGTAATGTTATCTCTTTCCTATACAAAACACACATAACCAAAAAAGAAACGAAAAAATTCTCAATTATCCATACACATTAAATAGTGTGCATAACTTAAAGATAAAAGTGTTAAATAGTGGTAGTAGGAATGATAAAATTATAAATTTTTTAGTATGGATTTTCATAGCACCAATACACTCGTGTATATAGGTTTTGTTTATCTGTGTCAACGAAAGTTACAAGACGGTTTGTATAATAGAGAGGATTTTGATTCATCGCATACTAATGCTATCTAATCATATACATATGAGAATGTATTGTAAGTAAAAAACCTGTCGAGATATGGTTTCGAAAAGAGTTTAGAAAAATATCATTCGCATAATATAAAACAATGGTTAAAAATAGAATAAAATTTCACAATACAACCAAATAATTTCACAATACAAATAAATACAATAAAATTTGGTTCTTATCAAAACCCTCTCTATTACAAGCCGTCTTCTTACTTTCGTTGACAAAGCTAAACAAAACCTAAGTACACAATTGAGTGTATTAATGCTACCAAAATCCATATAAAAAAATTTTTAATTTACTCATTCTTACTACCACTATTTAACATTTTTATCTCAAAATTACGCACACTATTTAATGTGTATAGATAATTGAGTATTTTTTCGTCTCTTATTTTTTTTAATAAGAGCCAAGTTGTATTGTATTGTATTGTATTTATTTGTATTATGAAATCATTTGGTTATATTGTGAAATTTTTTTCTATTTTCCACCATTCTATTGTTTTATATTATGCGAATCCAAAACCATCTAAACTAAAAGCCGTACTGTTTGCATACTCATGCTATACAAAAATATATACTTTGATTGTATTGTAAGTAAAAATTGTGTTGGGATATGATCGCGATTATAGTATAAAAAAGAAACATTCACAAACCAATACAAAACAGATTAAGAAAAGAGAGTAAAAATTGTCAAAAAACAAATAACAAAAAGGATTACATAACCTCAACTTTTGTGTTATTTATTATGTATACACTGTATACATTACTAATTACACCGCACGATAGATTTTAATAGAAATAAATAATTACAATAAATATATATATATATATATATATATATATATATATATATATATATATATATATATATATATATATATATATATATATATATATATAATTAAAAATAATAAATAAATTTAACTTGAAAATTTAACAATTCATATCATTCACTAAACAAATAAAATAAAATTTGACGTTTAATACCACAAGTAGAGAGAAAAATTCTCAATTATGTTAATGGTGTGCGTGAAAAATACTCAATTATGGTAATAGTGTGCGTTATTTAAAGAGAAAATTATATGTTTTTATATATGGAAATTGAAAGTTACTAACACATCTAAAGTATATATTTCCACTAATACATTTTAAAATATATGAGAATATGTATCAACGAAAATTTCAATACGGCTTGTAGTAAAGAGGGTTTTGCTTACGATACAACCAAAGTATAAATTTTTGAATAGCATGAGTATGCAAAACAATACGGCTTGTAGTAAAGAGGGTTTTGATTTCCACTAATACATTTTAAAAATATATGAGAATATGTGTAAACAAAAATTTCAATACGACTTGTAGCAAAACCAACACAAATGTATATACAAGCCATGAAGTTGTGATACTTATGCAAAAAAAGTGACTACTATATCTAAGTATAAGTGTTGTGACGTAGTATAATTTGTATATAATTTTATTATATGCTTTGATGTAAATAAAAAATGAATACGAATGATGGAACAACAGTATGTTCCGCTCTTTATGACAAAGCAAAAAACAAATTTATTATTTGACGAGAGAGAGAAGTCTTGTTATTATTATATACTTTATTATATACTATACTATATACTATGAATTTAGAGCAGAATGGACAGTGCAAAATATAATTTTTGTTTCGTTTTTTTTTTGTAGAAATGTTATATACTTTGAATTTAGAAGAGAATGGACAGTGCGAAATATAATTTTTTGTTTCGATTTTTATTGTAGTCAAATTCACTAACACATAGCCAATTAGTAGTCATAATATGTTTTATTTAGCCAAGCTTCATGGCTTGTATAATTATACAATAGTGTTGGTTTTGCTTCTAGTAAAGAGAGTTTTGTGCGAATTATAATGTTCTATGCTCTTTTCAAAACCATATCTCGACACATTCTTACAATACATTCTCATGTGTATATGATTAGATAGCATTAGTATGCAATGAATACCGCCTGTAATAAATAGGGGTTTTGGGCCAATACTCGTGTAAATCGTTTAGTACAGTAAATTCTATATTCCATTATGATAAATTGTTGTAAAACAAATTTTTGTTGGAGAACCAGAACGAGACAAAAAAATATGTATATATTTCGTTGGGTGAGTAAATGGGTTCGCCAACTTTTCAAACATAATTCTGTTGGTAAAATCAAAATAATGTATGGGAAATGTTTGCGTTTGTGTTAGTGTGTTGCTATAAGTTGCTATACAAAAGTATCGAGTAGTGTTCTTTTTATGGCAACATTTAATATATATAAAATATATACGTAAAATTTGTGTCTCGATGAGAAATATGTTTCACAAACACTGATAGTTTTTATTTTTTATTTTTTTTATAACGAAGTGTAATAAACAAGTATACCCGTATAGATTATAGCAAAAATGTAATGATTGGGGTAAATTTATCTATATAATAATAAAGTTTAACAAAAAAATACTAATAATAGTGACATTCTAACCAAAGCTGTTTAAGTTTAGCTACAAAATGTAACTATACAAATTTTAACAAAAGTTTGTTGCACAACAATTTTTTAAAATCGAAAAGAGACTTTACCCAGCTTTTTAGTACAGTATTTGAACTCAATACACTGTTAAAATTGAGGTAAAAGTGGCATTTACCCGAGTATTGGCACACAGCCAATGTTATAAAATTATATTTAAACTGTAAAATAGCCTTCCAATCGTAAAATTTCTTATTTTGCATTGCATGTTTTTCCTTTGATCCTTTTATCAGATTCTGCACAATGGTTTTACTAATTTTTCTGGTTGCTTGCTTAGACCAATTTTTTATGAATTCTGCCTAATTGTCTTGGTTTATTGAGGTTTTTATAAAACGAACTGCTATTACTTCCAAATGAAGTTTGCAGCGTTTGCAATTACAACTACCGGTTATTTCGAGTGTAGCAACACTAACATCATTCGGGTTGTGACAGAAAATTAGTTGTTTGGACATTTACGAAATGGTTTACGTTTGAACAAAATTGGGAAATATTTAAAAATTATTTCCAATGTAGAGAGTCTACTACTCACCCTGTAAGAAATTTACGTAGGAAATTCGGCAGAAATGAAATCCCTACAAGGCAATTGTGGATCAATTTGTGAAGCGAGTTCGTGAAACTGGATTGTTAATGGATAAACCAACGTGCACGTAAATTTACGTACAGCGAAGAACATTGCAGCTGTTGCTCAGAATGTGTCTGCGTGTCCATCAACATCAACTTGCTATCGTGCTCAAGAATTGCACATTTCACGCAGTTCTGTGATGTGAATTTTTTACCATAAAGACCTAGGTATGAAGGCGTACAAAGTTCAATTATTGCATGAGATGATTTAGATTTTTAACGAAATAACATCTTTTCCGACAAAACTGCAATTTGACTTCGTTGGACTTTTTTTTATGGGGGTCCGTTAAAGAAAAGTGTTACGCTAACCATCCAGAAACTATCCAAGACTTGAAAGATCTAATCAAAGTTAAGTTCAATTTGCAATCGAAAATGTTCTGAAAAATTGAGTTAACAGAATGACGTTCTGTAAAGCTAGCCGTGGAAGTCATTTGAATGAAATTGTGTTCCACACTTAATGATAACGTATACTATTTCTAATAAGACAAAACAACTATGAAAAATATTCATTTGTCTTTGAATTTGGGGCAAAATGAAATTGCAAACATTAAATGGGCCACTCTTTACAAGAATATATTACTTACCAGTCTATAGTATTTCTTTCCGTATTGATTTCAAATGCTTTTTTGAATTCCCGTATAATCTATTTTGGTTTTATCACTATTTTATTTTATCACTACTTTTTAGTTTTATTTGTACTTACAATTCTACCAAGTTTTCAAACATTTGATGGTTCCGCTTACGGCATATTTGCAGATATTTTCACGTTTTGCTTTATTTCTAAATGAAACAGTTTTTGCAGTGTAACCCACTTTTTCACAATTATTCTTGAATTAGTATTTATTTTAATTCAATTGAGTTGTTATGCTCATGCCGAAAATTTCGTTAAATCGCCGACTTTTCTATACTGTTCATTAGTTATTCTATTAACCACCAGAATTTTTTATATAACCTGCTCGTGAGGTTACTTTTCGTTTTAGTTGTCAATTTTTATGTACGTACATATGTATAAATAAAAATAAAAATTTACAGATTAGTATTTAAGAAAATTTTTTTTTTTATTTGGTTAAGTTGATTCCGATATGTTACATCTTCTTCGGTATATATATATATATATATATATATATATATATATATATATATATATATATATATATATATATATATATATATATATATATATATATATATATACATATTTATATATATGTACTGATATTTGTAAGCATATATGTTTAAATAGAATTTAATGTTCTTACATTTTATTTTGTAGCACAAATAACACAATGGGATTTAATATTTTACGGCACAAAACAACCATCACAGCCAGACGATCCACTTCGAAATTATGACAAACCAGGTTTCAGTATTTCTTATGGTAGTGGAATTGAACATAATTCATTAGAGTTTGGTTCCGAGACTGCTAGTGGACAATGGCGCGACACACATCAAGTGAGTATTTCAAATTTTATAAATAAATCATCTATATAAATTTATATAAATTTCACAATAATAGACACGAACATATTTTTGTCACATCATATTAAAAGCCATCAAACGCAGATTTTTTTCAGGCCCTGGTTGTTAAAACTCATATATGTATAATCAAATATGTATAATCTCAAAATTATATAAAAAAAAAAAAAAAAAAAAAAACATGCATTTAACAAAATTTAAAGTTCTTCATTGAACCACTTTTTTAAGATAATCTCAGAAAATCTATCAAGGTTAAACAATTCATTAAACATACTAATCAAATTGTAGAATTAAGTTAAATTTGTTTTGTTACACATTTTGCTTGTAATAAATTTATGCTTCTTCATGAAAACTTAAATAATTTTAAAACACAATACTATGTATATATTTAAATGTGCTTTTTCATGGCGTATTACATTTCAAGCAATATTTAACTACTTACTTACATACTGAAATTAACGTAATTATTACAATACGTCTTATTGACTTTAAACCACCGATAAAGAAGGGTCAGCTTCGAATCCCAATAGAAAGGTGGTGTAAAAGCAAATTTCATATGTGATGACGTTAAACACAAGTGTAAACTTGTGCTGATGCGTGCAGAGTATATTTCCGCTTCTTAAAAAGCAATCAGATATTAAAATAGTTTTGTCAAAAAGCTTAACTATTAACGTTATTAATTAACGTTATTTTCTTTATTTATTAATGTATATGTGAAGTGTTAAAAAAAATATGGTATATTGTTAGCGATGCTAGACATATATTATATTGAATTTATTGAAGAAAACAATTTGTTGTTTAATTGGGCCATGGTTTGATAAATAAAATTAAATATGGAGCAAAAAACAATGCACCAAAAGAGAAAAACGTAAGGGGAACATTTTTAAACGCTTGGATGTTGGGTAACTGCAAAAAATGTTGTCTACTGCTGATCAGCTACGAAAATCGTCGTACAGTTTTGATGTAATTAATGTTGATTGAGTAAAAATTAAATAAAATAAAAAAAAGAATAAGTGTTGTATCTTTTTTAATTATTTTAAAATAACTTGTATCTAATGTTTCAAAGATAAAGGGGTTTTTTTCCATCAAAAAAGAAATACAATCAACAACGACCACAATCAACATACGATTTAAGCGAGTCTAATGTAGTGACAAGTGCCCCTAGAAAAAAGTTCATCATGCCCCAAAAAGTTGAAAATAGTGTGTCAACGGTGTTAAATTTAGTTATATTGTCGTTCGAAAAACAAATTTATACACGCGAACAACAGCAAATTTTAAAAAAGCAAATGTTATAAATTCTAAATAAAATAATACTTTAACGTCAGTAAATAATATTATTTCTAGTGACGAACACAATATTTCTTCATCAGTAAATATAACAAACATGAATGAACTCAGTGCACTACAAAGAGTAGTATTTCAGATAATGAAGGTCAGTATAGTAACTTGGTGTAAACGGGAATGTATATCTGTACCTGAATGTGTATCACTGTTCAAGCTATGCGTAAACCTAGTCCAAGGACAGCGCAATTTGTTAGTAAAAACAAAGCAACCAGGCTTGACAAGTTACCGCCCTAATATCCCTAGAAATATTTTCTAACATAAAGATCGATGACACAGAATTAAAGAGAAAAACAAGAAGCCGCTATCGATTTATCTAACATAGGCTTGAACTAATGACCTTGTGCAAAAAAACAAGACTTTGACAGGCGCTAAATCTTATGTTACTCCGCTCAAAACGGGTAGTATAAATGAGATCAAATTACAGCCATTTGAAATAGCTTAAATGAAGTACTTTGATCAAGCCGGTAAACATTATTACTTACTAACTGAAAGCCCAAAAAAGACTGCCAATATTCCTCTAAAAGGAAAAGAAAGCTGCGAAGATGTTAGCAATATATATGTTGCTCTCGCCGAACAATTTCACGCAAAGTCGTTCACACGCATCTTAAATCGTAATAAAATACCTTAACCAATGTTCCGGTCAGAACTTGGGCCATTCGAAGAAAAGACAAAATCAAAACACAGTATACATAACTGAAAATATTTACTGCATAGAAACATCACCATAGAGGAACTTATAAGGAGAACCGGATCAATTCAGTGCAACTAGTGCTAAGAACACGGGCATACTAAGCTAACTGTTCCTGTACAAAGTTAGAATTATTTGCAGTAAACTTCATGATTTGACACAGTGCAATAAACCAAAAAATGATCTATCAATGAAGCGCTGTAGTAATTGCAGTGAGAATCACGCTGCAAATTATCAAGGCTGATCTAGATTTAAAATGCATATAGCTACCCTAAAAATGCGATATGAGCAACATGTGCGTAACTCACACTACAACCAAAGCAATATGTACTCAAGAGCTTCGATTATTCCACCAACTAATGTATTTACAACCACAGAAAACAGTGATATCCAGATAACTGAAAATAATTTAGGTAAACCCGGTAAATATTCTAATAAGACGAAAAATCGAACATCCAATCGAAAAACCCGAAGAAACCTCCAGGTCATGATTTTATTACGGAAAAATGGTCAAAAAATTACCAGAGTGTTGATTTTGTACGAAAATTGACAGCGCTAGCTGGTGAGGTGAGCAATATTTTGTGTATATATACAGTGTATAGCATACAAATTTATATTTGTATTGTATTTTTTTCTCATGTGTCTGTGCATTCTGTATGTCACTTTTATGACGGCAAGTATGAAAAGATAAGGTTCCGGTTGAGCCGGTTAAATTTTTATGATGCTGCCGTCCACCTCACCTCACCTATTCGCTAGCGGTGGAATCAAATTTATTATTATTATTATTTTTTTTTTATAATCATTATTTTTTTTATTTTTTTTTTAAATATATGATTTTTTATAAATTTAATTGTAAATTACAAAACTCCGACAGTTTTCACTCACTTCTTAATAAAACCAATAAATTTTCAAGAAATAAAAATATAAATATATATATTATTCGAAAAAAACTAAAGATTTTATTAATATTTTTATAATAAATTTCACTACTAGTTTCGATTTTAAAAAAATCATCGACAGGTGATTATTTGCAATTAAAGTTAAAGTATTACAAAATTTCTTATTTATACTAAAATCTAAACTTAAAAAATTAAACAGGTAAAAAAAAAAAAAAAAAAGGAAAACACAACAAAAAGGGGAATTTTTAAAGTGGTGCAATTATGAAAAGGAAAACAAAAAAAAAATAACAAGAGGTTAAAAGCTAATTCTAGGGGGAGTAACCTAGCTTAAATAGAGGCGATGTTATTATGGCTTCTTCGGTGTTCATCAAATGTTCGGTGTTGGCTATATAAAATGACTCATACGCATCCAGTTTCCATTTTTGGTGTATAGTTTTAATAATTTTAGAATTGATATTGTCTATGGAGTGGCATTTTCCAATCATATGTTCAGCGACGCTAGATTTGGTTCGGTTTGCTTTCTCATGCTCTTTAAGTCTCGTACAAAATTCTCTGGAGGTTTGTCCGATATACGTATCTTCACAATCAGAGCATTTTATCTGATAAATACCAGAGCGATGGGAGAATGGTTCTTTATCCTTGTAGTTGTTGAGCTCTTTTTTAATTGTGTTGATTGGTCTAGTTACTAATTCAATATAATGTTTTCGAAAAACTTTCTGTAGTTTGTTAGTGATTGCCGGGAAATATGGTAAGCTAACGCGGGTTTTAACAAGATCTTTACAAGGTGACAATGTAGTCAAAAGATATTTGTTGTTTTTGACTCTATGTGTATTGATGATTTTATCCGCAAAAGTAACTGAGTATCTATTAGCCACCGCAGTCTCTCTTATAAATTTAACCTCCTCAATAAATTCCGATGGGTCCATTGGAATACTGAATAATCGGTGAGCCATTGAATGGAAAGCTGCTTGTTTGTGACTGATATGGTGGAAAGAATCTGTAGTAATGAATCTATTTGTACTGGATGGTTTTCGGAAAATGCCGAATTTAAGTTTATTGTTGCAGTTTCTTATGATTTTGATATCCAAAAAATTCAAGACGTTGTCTGCCTCAGTTTCCATGGTAAATTTAATAGTTGAGTTTATGCTATTTATGTGATTGAATACTGTTAGTAAGTCACCTCTTTTGACAACTGCAATTATATCATCCACGTATCTGTACCAAACTCGTGGGAAAAGATCATACTGTGTTTTCAACTGTTCTTCAAAGTGACTCATGAAAATGTTACTTAGATATGGAGCTAATTTGCTTCCCATAGAGGTACCAGAAGTTTGTTGGTAATATTTTTCTCTGAACTGGAAAAAATTTTGGTCCATACAAGTGGAAGCAATTTTAATGTAGGCTTGAATTTTTGGTTGTGGTACTAGGTTCTTTAATAAATGTTCCTCCAGATATTTTATTGTTGGTATTATGGGGATGCTCGGAAATAATGCAGTGACATCAAAAGAAACTAGAAGTTCGTCGTCGAACAAGACCAGATCTTTAATTTTATCCACTAATTCTTTGGAATTCTGAATACTGCATCCTGTGGGAGGTTTTATTGTATTTAGTTCCTTAAGTAACCATTTGGCCATATTTTCTGTGGGAGTCGAAATATTAGACGCTATTGGCCTCATCTTATTACCTGGTTTGTGGATCTTTGGTAATGCATATAGCTTAGAAACTTTGGGATTTGTGACGTTGAATATGTATGCTAATTTAGGATCACTTAATAAAATAGATATTTCTTTGGTTATTGTTTTGGCCTGTTTCACCATGTTGTTTAAGGGATTTCTCGGGTTACCATTTTTCCAAATATATTCTTTATATGGTCCATCTGCTATTGTGCTTAAAACTCTATTATCATAATCAAGCTTATCCAAGATAACCACTGCATTACCTTTATCTGCTTTAGTGAAAATCAAATTTTTGTTCTTTTTTATATTGGCTATAATTTTGCCTGTAGAAGAAATTGGAAGTGGGGTACTATTAATATTATGCTGTAAAATTATCTTTTTGGATTCAAATCTTCAGCACAATTGATGTTCTCATATGAACATAATTATTCATATGAGAACATCAATTGTGCTGAGAAAACAAAACCAGGGCCACAGGAAGAAAATCAAACTTTTAAAAACCGTTCACAATAATATAGCTAAAAGTCCAGCGATACCTTTTTTGGAGAATTTTGTTCATAATTTGTCTAGCACTGTTTTCACTAACACACAAATGAACATTTTAAACAAAGGCCTTAATTTCGCAATTAAACCTAATTTATCACCAATAGAAGATATTGTTGTTGACATAGAAACTGGAATTTCACGTTGTAATAACTAAACCAAAAACAATATAAGATTTGAATCCAAAAAGATAATTTTACAGCATAATATTAATAGTACCCCACTTCCAATTTCTTCTACAGGCAAAATTATAGCCAATATAAAAAAGAACAAAAATTTGATTTTCACTAAAGCAGATAAAGTTAATGCAGTGGTTATCTTGGATAAGCTTGATTATGATAATAGAGTTTTAAGCACAATAGCAGATGGACCATATAAAGAATATATTTGGAAAAATGGTAACCCGAGAAATCCCTTAAACAACATGGTGAAACAGGCCAAAATAATAACCAAAGAAATATCTATTTTATTAAATGATCCTAAATTAGAATACATATTCAACGTCACAAATCCCAAAGTTTCTAAGCTATATGCATTACCAAAGATCCACAAACCAGGTAATAAGATGAGGCCAATAGCGTCTAATATTTCGACTCCCACAGAAAATATGGCCAAATGGTTACTTAAGGAACTAAATACAATAAAACCTCCCACAGGATGCAGTATTCAGAATTCCAAAGAATTAGTGGATAAAATTAAAGATCTGGTCTTGTTCGACGACGAACTTCTAGTTTCTTTTGATGTCACTGCATTATTTCCGAGCATCCCCATAATACCAACAATAAAATATCTGGAGGAACATTTATTAAAGAACCTAGTACCACAACCAAAAATTCAAGCCTACATTAAAATTGCTTCCACTTGTATGGACCAAAATTTTTTCCAGTTCAGAGAAAAATATTACCAACAAACTTCTGGTACCTCTATGGGAAGCAAATTAGCTCCATATCTAAGTAACATTTTCATGAGTCACTTTGAAGAACAGTTGAAAACACAGTATGATCTTTTCCCACGAGTTTGGTACAGATACGTGGATGATATAATTGCAGTTGTCAAAAGAGGTGACTTACCATCAGTATTCAATCACATAAATAGCATAAACTCAACTATTAAATTTACCATGGAAACTGAGGCAGACAACGTCTTGAATTTTTTGGATATCAAAATCATAAGAAACTGCAACAATAAACTTAAATTCGGCATTTTCCGAAAACCATCCAGTACAAATAGATTCATTACTACAGATTCTTTCCACCATATCAGTCACAAACAAGCAGCTTTCCATTCAATGGCTCACCGATTATTCAGTATTCCAATGGACCCATCGGAATTTATTGAGGAGGTTAAATTTATAAGAGAGACTGCGGTGGCTAATAGATACTCAGTTACTTTTGCGGATAAAATCATCAATAAACATAGAGTCAAAAACAACAAATCTCTTTTGACTACATTGTCACCTTGTAAAGATCTTGTTAAAACCCGCGTTAGCTTACCATATTTCCCGGCAATCACTAACAAACTACAGAAAGTTTTTCGAAAACATAATATTGAATTAGTAACTAGACCAATCAACACAATTAAAAAAGAGCTCAACAACTACAAGAATAAAGAACCATTCTCCCATCGCTCTGGTATTTATCAGATAAAATGCTCTGATTGTGAAGATACGTATATCGGACAAACCTCCAGAGAATTTTGTACGAGACTTAAAGAGCATGAGAAAGCAAACCGAACCAAATCTAGCGTCGCTGAACATATGATTGGAAAATGCCACTCCATAGACAATATCAATTCTAAAATTATTAAAACTATACACCAAAAATGGAAACTGGATGCGTATGAGTCATTTTATATAGCCAACACCGAACATTTGATGAACACCGAAGAAGCCATAATAACATCGCCTCTATTTAAGCTAGGTTACTCCCCCTAGAATTAGCTTTTAACCTCTTGTTATTTTTTTTTTGTTTTCCTTTTCATAATTGCACCACTTTAAAAATTCCCCTTTTTGTTGTGTTTTCCTTTTTTTTTTTTTTTTTTTTACCTGTTTAATTTTTTAAGTTTAGATTTTAGTATAAATAAGAAATTTTGTAATACTTTAACTTTAATTGCAAATAATCACCTGTCGATGATTTTTTTAAAATCGAAACTAGTAGTGAAATTTATTATAAAAATATTAATAAAATCTTTAGTTTTTTTCGAATAATATATATATTTATATTTTTATTTCTTGAAAATTTATTGGTTTTATTAAGAAGTGAGTGAAAACTGTCGGAGTTTTGTAATTTACAATTAAATTTATATAATGTATCACTCACGTCACTCCGTACCAACAAACAATTATATGATTTTTTGTTAACAATTTTATGACGTTTGAAAAAAGTTGTAGTATGTTTGAGATTTAAAATAATAGTTAGTTAGTCGTTTATAATATTTTGTTCACAATTTTTTTTTAAACTGAAAAAGAAACATAATCAAACGCCATTAATTATCGATGAACACAAAACATTATTTTGTTTTTAAAATATCAAATAAAAAAATATATAAACAAGATAACGCGCATGTGCTCAAGTAAACCAATACTAATAAAATTACCACTACTATATTTTTCCGGTTTGCTCACCTAACGCTGTCAGTTTCCGTACAAAATCGACACTCAGATAAATGCATAAAATTCATAACCTATACATTCAATGCAACATGAGATTTATTTTCAGTTTGGGTGTAGTGACCAGCATAGTATACAGTAGAATAGGTGCATAGATTGGTAAACACAGTAAAACCAACTCTAGAGACCAAAAAATTCCTTGTAATCTTTGCAAATTATTTGTTTAAAAGAAAAGTCCAGGCTAAACAAAATAGAGCCATTACTGAACTAAGTGTGATATATAATTGGGTTCCTCAAGCAAGCGTTTTGGGACTAGTGCTGTACTTGCTAAAGCTGATCTACCAACAACTAAAAATATAGTCATAACAAAATTTGCTGATGATACTGCTATTATGTTTTCACACAATTGAGGACTGACAAAAAAAGTGGCGCCTACTTTGGTCTTTTTCTTGATAGAAGGCTAACTTGTAGAAAGCACATTGATTTAAAGTGGAAACAAATAAAAATAATAATCTCTAAAATGTTCTGGTTGATTGGGAAAAGATTCGTCCCTGTGGATTACGCGATTAAAACGATAAAAGAAATGATCAAAGTACATAAACAGTTTGAAGTACCATTAAAAATTGCAATCTTATACAGCAACGGAACTACTAACGAAGCAAAAATAAAGACGGCTTCGCAAAACAGATCCACTAGATCTAATGCACAGTAGGCCTATTAAGTTCTAATATTATTATTATTTTTGTTTTTGAACCCTGCTATCTTTTCTGGGGCCAAAGCTCTCCCATCTCTTTCGCGGTTAATTTTTAACGTCCTACCTTACGCCGTCACTAGCTAAATCGAGAACGCACAAATACAGGTTCGATTTTAAATCCATCTGCACATTGCATTGCTCCAGTCAGCCTGTACTGACATGGATGATGGTTCGGCCCATGGATTCTGCACTCCAACAGGGGGTCATATGTGTTCATCGTCATCACCGATCGTAATCAGGTGACGAAAAATCCCTTTTGCAACCCTCCCCCGTTAGGATTCGAACCCGGTACCTCCAGTCCCAAACACCGCAGCTTTAACCACTGCACCAATTGCTCGATTTCGAAAGTACATGGTTACAATTTAAAATCAAGTACGAATATTTTACTTTCAGATTGGTATCGCATGCACGCCTTCTGAGTAAACATAACACATCATTCAAATATACGAAAAGATTCTAACAAATATTTTTGTTTATTTTGCAAGAAACTAATAACGTTAAATTTCATTTTTAGAATGTTAAAACAAATAATTGAGTTTCATCTGATGTTTTTATTTCAAAAGGGGCATTTTGTTAAACCTATGATTTTTTATACTTATAGAGGGGTGTTGCTACGTATAGCTGTGCCGTTTATGAAAGGTAACCTAAACATATCTTTTCCAATAAGAATAAATAAGTGTTAGTTAGGAAGATAAATTAAATCTGCAAACGAGATATGGTCTCCCCAGAACAGATAGCAGAGAAACAAAGAAACAAGTAAATTAATATTATCAATACGCAGTCAGTTTCGATTTTATCCTCTATCTCTATACCATAGTTTAGTTTATAACTACCAATAGTAGTTAATTTATAACTACATAGTAAACTTTCAAATAATGTTCCAAACTAACGCTTCAATTAACTTGATTACTGAATTTGAATAGTGTAGGAGTTACAATTTACAAATTGTCAGTTTCCTGATAATAATAATCATATTAAATCTACATAGTATAGAGTTATAATTCCTATCGAAATTTTACTGAATACATTTTTTTAAAATTGTTAAACTTAAATTATGGTGCGTGTCTAGCAAGTACATAAAGGTCTACCCTCATTTCCTAAATTCCTATCCATGACATATAATTTGAAGCACGTGCTATAGTTTACAATATTTACTTTCGATTTTCGAAATATGCGTTATTATTATTTTCATGCGATTGAAAATTATAGATATAGGAAATTATAAAGAGTTTTCCATTTTCAATGGCCGAATTTTAAAATTAAAAAATTTTGTCAGCACACACAAAGTATTATAACAAAAATATCACATGTTATATTAACCTTAGCCTCCTGAATAACAAGAGAATTAAAGTAATCGACCCACACTATATAAAGCCAACTATATAAAGAAAACAAAGTATTTGAAGTCGGTAAATCATCCCCAATACCTTTCCTCCTTAATGTTTAATCTCGTTTAATAGAGACTTTCACCGTTCTCAACGAAATGGCGTGCAATGATATAAATACAATTACAAACAAAATATGTTCGTGACAGAAGTTTTTCTTTCTTTGATGCCCAAGTTTACTGTTTGGATTGGACATTCCAATTTGAAATCTCTATATGTAAAATGTGTTTTACACGTACAAATTTAATTTTGATTTAAAAAGTCTACAAGTTAAATATTATGTAGGTATGCTGAGAAATAATTTGTTATGGAAGGAGTATAGGTTCCAACATTAATGTTAGTGACATCTGATATCAAATACATGATACACCAACTATACATTACATACTTCATGGATACGGTAGGAAATAAATTCTTATAGGGTTAGACATACACACTCACGATAACAGCCCTAAAATATTTCATAATCCCTTCGGAATTGATCTTCATGATTTTCTTTTGTCTGCTCCCTCTGCAAATGAAAATTCATTTTTTTAATGTACAAAAATTTTGCCACTTTTACTGCAATACAAACGTATATTACCGTTAATACTACCGTAAAAAACAAAAATTAAAATCCTTAGTGAAACATACAGATGTGGCAAAATTAAATTCTTAAGATTATTTATTTTGTAGATGAAAATATAAAAATGATTGTATTCTTTTTATTTCATAAGGGTGAATCTACGGATCTGTATTATTTGATAAAATAGTGACTAAAAAGTAATAAGAATTAAGGAAGAGATATTCAATTTTTGTTTGACGTTCTTTATTTTTTACTTCTCCGTGTGAGGGAAACCAGATGTTTATACTTTAAGTGCGCAATATTCTGGGTGGGTACTAGATTGAATTACAACATAGTGAAATTCATGGTAAATAATTATTTTAGAGTATCAAAATTACTAAAAATTTCTTATTTATCAACAAAGAAAAACCAATAAGAAATATATTTTAATGTCAACATAACAGTGTTTATATATATATATATATATATATATATATATATATATATATATATATATATATATATATATATATATATATATATATATATATATATATATATATATATATATATATATATATATATATATTATATATACATATATATACACATATATACATATATACATATATATACATATATACATATATATATATATATATATATATATATATATATATATATATATATATATATATATATATATATATATATATATATATATATATATATATATATATATATATATATATATATATATATATATATATATATATATATATATATATATATATATATATATATATATATATATATATATATATATATATATATATATATATATATATATATATATATGTATATATATATATATATATAATTAATAAAATTTAAAATTAATTTTACTAAACTGCTCTGCATTCTGACATCTCCTGTCAGAAACTCCATTGTGCCACCATTCTTCTGTAATCTGCAAAGGTTCCCTGAAAACAAAATCTATTAATGAACTAATTGCTCTTAGCCATATAGGCTGTAATAAATTGAATTAATTTTCATCATTATTAATTTAAATTAATTAATTTTTATTATTATTAAACAATAATATAATTCCTGCAATCCATAGGCTGTAATAAATTGGATTAGTTTTCACCTTAAAATTACAAATTATTTAATTCAGCCCATCGTTAAATATAAATTTATAAATAGAAATATAATAGTACAATAATGCAACAATACAATAATCCCATAACCAATAATATATTAATGTAGAAAACATAACAAACCACACAAATTCAAAAATTGTACAGGCCAAACAGCCTTCCTCCAGGTGCAGGAAAAATCCTCTAACGGGTCATTCGTACCAAAACACCTTCCAAATCGGAAATTCACAAAAATTATAAGTGTATTCCTTCCAGTCTTCTCACCTACGACCCATTCATTAGCAAACCAACCGGCTGTTTATTCTTCTCTGTAGCAACGCTTCTGCATTTAAGGGAATCATATTAATAGTCTTTCTGTTGATTGGATGGCCAATAGCAAAGGATGGATTACTGCTAATATTTTAGTTGATTGGTTTTATAAATGATGTTAAACATTTTTTATCTGAAAAAAAAAATTATTTATATTCCTACCACCAAATACAGGGTGTCCGCCGGGAAGGTATACATACTACTTTGTTTGTTTATAATTTTTGATTAAATGAAAGAGAATGGATCTTATATTGATAAATATTTTATTTAATGTCGGCAATTATGTATGGAATACAATATCAGATAAATGTCCACCTCTGTTAGCCTCACAAATGCGAGCCCTTTTGAGCACATTTTTCATTACATTCTCACACATTTCACGCCGTATTTTATTAATTTCATCACGAATATTTTGTTTGAGTTGCTCAAGCGTTTCTGGTTTGTTTGCATAAGCCTTGGTTTTTAGATATCCCCACAAAAAGAAGTCCGGAGCAGTCAAATCAGGCGACCGTGGAGACCAATCAACATCACCATTTTTTTTAATAACTTGTTGTGAAAAGAGGTCTCGCAGTAATTCCATTGTAATCCTGGTTGTTTGCGATGTGGCACCGTCTTGTTGATACCACATGTTAATCAAGCCCAAAGCGTGCAGTTGTGGCGTTAAAAAGTTTTCAATCATATCACGATATCGCTCCCCATTCACAGTTACCGTTACGCCGTTTTGATTTTAAAAGAAGTAAGGTCCAATGATTCCTCCTGTCAAAATTGCGCACCAGGCTGTCACTTTTAATGGATGTAAACGTGACTGATGAATAATTTGAGGGTTTTCCATTGCCAAAAACCGACTATTCTGTTTATTCACATATCCATTTAAATGAAAATGTGCCTCGTCACTCATAATGATTTTTTCATGAAAATCGGGGTTGTCATGGGCGAGCTGTAACATCCTATTGGCATATGTACGGCGGCGTACATGGTCTTGTGGAAGAAGCTCTTGTGTCAACTGAATCTTAAATAGAAACAAATGCAAATCCTTGTGCAAAATTGTGGCCAAACTTGTTCTTTGAAGACCGAGCTCCTGAGCACGGCGTCGCATTGAGGTTGATGGATTGTTTTGAACACTTTCTTCAGCAGCAGTAATGTTTTCAGCCGATCTTGCAGTACGTTGTGGCCTATGCTTGGCTATAGTGCGTTTTGCTGGCACGTTGTTTCTTCCAAAAATTTCACGTAACTTTCTCATCGTCACAGTAATCGATGATTGATTTTGATAAAATGTTTTAAAGATTAAAACACGTTGGTTTATCGAATATTTTTCCATAATAAATTTGCCACGTGTCTACTTCACGACTGCCAAATATGAACTGTCAATACTAACGTTTACCAAAATGACGGCAAAACAAAGTAGTATACCTTCTCGGCGGACACCCTGTATAACGTGTTTAATAAAGCCATTAGATCAAGGCATAAGCTGCACTTTTAAGGCACTGTATACATTAAACGAACGTTTATATGTTTTTTATATCAAATGGATAATAACGAATCTTTATCGGTGTCAGATGCTTGGAAAAGGTTTACAATATTAGATTAAACATATATATATGTTTAAATAGCATAATCCGACATTAAAAAATCTAAGCATAATGCATGCTGGAGAAAGATATGGCCACATGTTTTTTTTTTATTTACATGGTAAACGTAAAATAGAAGAGATAAACAATATTTTAATTATATTATATTGGCCTTTTCGAATCTGGCTATAGATTCGAGTTTAAAGATATTGCAATAACTAAATATTCTCATGTAATTAATGGCCATGAAACTTATATATCTGTTTATCTTTATCTGTGCTATGATATCGAATTGATAAAAAAATTAAAACAATTCAATGGTCCATCATTGCGAACAGTGCATAAAAATATTTAATTTTAATTTACGTATTGTGAAAGGTAGACCACATTTAAGTGAGACAATAATATTATTTTTTAAAAAATATTAAAAAATCTATAATTATTGAATCGATTTTTCTAAAAAATTGTTTTTGTAAATCAAACTTAACATATAAAACACATCTGTGGAAATTTAATGTTGTGGTTAAAGGTATTTATTGAAAGTATTATGTTAAAAACATAAAGAACTTCAAAACTTTACAAAACTCGCAACTCCATCTGGACCATCTAGATAAAAATTAAGAACCACCAAAAACCCAGTGAAATCATATCATAGATTTATAACATTTATTTGTGCTGGATAATAATAGTTTACATTGTACACAGTATAAATATATTAATCGGATATTTTTAATATATTATATTAATCGGATTTCCTCAGTATGATGGTAATATCGTATTTATTCTAATTTATTTTTTTACTCATTTATTTTAAATTGTTGATATCATTTAAGATACAGGATGTTTACACAACTTTGGTTCAGAAAAAAGTATACATACACATTAAAATTAAACATCCAAAATAGTTATCGGAGAACTACCAACTTAATCTTATTTGACTGATATTATATTTAAGATCAAGATGGTTAACTAAGCATCCGTTTGAGAGGTAATGAAACAAAAAGTTAAGAACTTTACAAAATTCAGTTTAAAAGAAAACCGTCATAATTTTTAGTTTTAATTTGCCTTGATATTTTCTACAATCTACTATACAAAGTTTGGCTCGAGAATCTCGATTTATTAATTTTCAATTAACTAAGTCTTAACATTTATACCGTAATGACTAGAATAACTATCATGTTGGTATGTGAGCAAGAATCTACTTAAAAAACGAACATCATCAAAGAGCAGTGGGAATTGTTCCGTATAAATTGTACGTTCACTATTAAATATTGATGGTAATATGAATGGCCCAATTAATTTTTCGTCAACTAGACCAGTCCGAACGTTTATTTTTGTTTTTCGAACATTTCAACAAGGACTTGATCATCATCGCTTACTGCTGTTACTGATCAGAAACTAAGTGTATCAATATTAACACTACAACATCGCTCAACTAGTTTAAAAATTAACGGTAAACGTAAAAAGCTATGGCTCATAGATACAAATAATGTATTAGCGGTGATTTGTAGAGAATATCAAGGCGTTCAAATTAAAATTATGTAAAAAAAAAATGATGATAAATAACGGTTATTTTGAGGAAAACCTGAATTTTATAACAATTTTAAGGCATCATAGCTCACAAACGGATGCAGAAGTAAGATATCCACGTAGATCTATACAATATAGCCTATACAGTTAGCAGTGAAATAAGACTTTTTGGTACATATTTTTGCGGTGACAGTAAAATATGTGTGTGTACTTTTGTTTTAAACAAACAACTGGCCGGGCCTCTATTTAAGTTCGAAAGTACAAGATTCATGTTTGATTTGAATTGTAAAGCCCTTTATATCTTAAAGGATATCAACAATTTTGACGGATTATCATCCAAAATTATATTTAATTTAACACCCCTGTTTATATCAGAATTAGGCTTTTTTGATTTTGAGACAGCTGGGATTTAAGTAAAAACTGCATACAGTTTGATTTTAGCAGCTAAAAAATAATTAAACGAAGTTTAATACAGTTTAAGTACTCCTATTCTTAGAAGTAAACCTACAAAACCTATTCTTAGAAGTATCATAAATACTTAAGTGCTAACCAGTGAATCAGTAAGAAATTTAGCAAGAATGCGATATATTATAGAGTTTGCATATTATCGACCAGCATAACTATAAGAACTTTCGTTTAGTTTCGTTAAGTTGTAACAAAATTTAACAGAGCGATGATTTTCACTCGATTTTATAGAAATGTCAAAAATAAAATACTTGAACACATACTATAATAAATAACATTCAGTTAGTAATAGGAAAAATTAATATGAATATATTTTTTTGCTATTTTTCAGGTTGGTGAAAGTTTAGATATCCAAAGATCTACAACAAATGAATCCTCTGGATCAACATGCTTACATTCCTCACCCGATAATAAATGCTTAGGTTTGTGTTTTTTTATAATTTTAGTTATTTATTTTTATAATAGTTTTAATTTAAATATGAAAAAGAAAAATTATGATGAAAATATATTACATAATAATATAAAAGTTAATACAAAAAGTTTTCATAATAATAGTCATAATAATAATAATAATAATAATAATAATAATAATAATAATAATAATAATAAAAGTGATATACATATTTATAATAGTTATAACAATCATTATCATCATCATAACTTCCATCGTAATCATCAAAATCATCATCATTATTGTTATACATCCTTTAATCATTATAAAAAAAATGATTTTTATCATAAAATATTAACAATATTATTATTGCAATATAAACAATGTGATAATAATACTAATAATTCAATATCAACATAGTAAATATATAAACATTAGTTAATTTTTTTATATATATAAGTATATAAATATGGAATATTACTCGTATGTTACTCGTATCTGGGTTGTATAATATGTTCTTGCTTCTCATAAAATGTATCCTAATTTATTTAATGCTTCCATAGAGGGAAACTCATCTACGTCATATTTGTGTTACATATGTGAAAATTTAAATAATAATTGATGTAATGGTGTAAATATAAATATTCAAATTATTTATAACAAATTCTAATAATAATAATAATATAATAATAATATTTTTTATTTATTTTATTTTATTATTTAGTATTTTAATTAGAATAAATATTTCACATTTATATAAACTTAAAAGTAGATTATTTAAAACAAAACATTTTATAATTAATTTAAACAATTTTTACATAATAATCGATCGAATTATTTAATTAGCATATAAGCACTAGTTAGTTTAATAAATATACATATTTAAATTAACGATTACATTTAAATATAATCAAAATTTTAAATTATATAAATGGACTAGGGAAAATTTTCAATTACAATTTATGTGAAACCATTCTATAAGATTATTAATTTTCGGACAATATTCATAGTTAGTAATTATGTAAGGATTTTATGGGAGACCCTCTTTTATAAACCTGACACATACGGCACCGCCATTAACTTTTCGCCCAAACTAAACACCTGTCGTTGGTTCCCATCGCAGTAAAAATGTTTTCACATTATAACCGCTCCATGGTTACACGCAAATATGACATGTTGGGTGTATATTCGAGATGTTCGATGGCGATGAATTGCCTTAACAAAATGACACCAATTATTTTAAAATGCTATTTAAATTAGTTTTAACAGTACTTATCAGTTGTTATTTTTGTTATTAAAATAAACGGATTTAAAATGTTGTGCCAAACTATGAAAATCATTAAATACGAATAGCAAGAATAATGTCCTTCCTATAATTTTAATTTTTGTCAAATTTTTGAAAATGATTCGTTGATATTCCATAAATTTTCTCTGTGGCCAAAAAGTATCTAATATGCACAATTTAACATATAGTATATGAGTATACTATGAGTATACATATAGTATATGAGTATAGTATATAATTTAACGTATAAATCCAGTCACATTGCACTGGCGTGAACGGTAGCTACTCCAATAGATCTTGAGCTCTAACAGTTGGTCAGAGCATTGTTCATTTCTATCACCAACGAACAAACGCAGATAGTAAAAAATAACTTTAATAACTTATAAGTCGGCTTAAAAAACCTCTTTCTCAACTTTTATTTAAAAAAAAAAAAAATGATCTTTGATTATCGAAAAAATTGTGGAAATACACGTCCTCCATATCTATTTATCTCTTTTACTCTTATGTTTTCTACGTTATATAGTTGAATCGACAAGTATAGGTGATTAAAACAAAGAATTATTATTAAACATTTTCCGATATTTACTCGCGGTTGATGATCTTCCATAAAGTTCCCGCTGACCACTATCAATTTCTTCATATTTCTGTAGGCCTTCCAGAATTTTCATGAGAAGACCAAAAATTAGTTGAAGTAGTATCCAAATCATAAATATCTTGCAATTTTTAATTTTGTAATATATCTTTTGATACTGTCAATGAATTTTTTATCACAATTTAGTGCAATGTGCCCAATTTTAACAACTTATTACAAATTCAGATTGACAATTTGTATTACTTTTATGACCCGAGTCTTCACATTTAAATGTGTGTCATATTTTGACAATTCGATATATTTCCCAGGCCGCCATATCATCATTAATAAACTTATATCACTGTACTGTAGTTTATCTACAATTATTTAAAAAAATAATATTGTTTGATCTCTGCTTTGTATCTTATAAAAAACTATAGCTTGCTCCGGATATTCCCATGCTGTCAACCGATTGTACGTTCTTATTAGATTTCAATTTATTATTTATTTTGTCTTTCGTTTGTGACACATCCTATAAGAAATTGATTTGGTTTTTAAACTCAATTCAATAGTTATAAACCTAAATACATATCGACACACCTGAGTTGGTTATAGAGTCTAACAAATTCCATTGTATTGTTTTTTTTTTAATTTTTAATTTTAATAAGAATTTTTTATTGATTTAAAAATACGTCAAAATGTTTTGGATATAAAAATTTGACAGGTAAATTTTTCTGCTGCCAACACTTAGACAAAAAAGTAATTTTTACTCCAAAAATTATTTTATGTGTCTGTTAATACAGACAAGTGCAAGTTTATACCACTAATTATCCCTTATCCCTCAGCATATTGTTCCGATAATTTCGCGGCCTCCACTGCACTAACTTTACGAACATTATTTGTTGTTTAGTTTGTGTTTTTTCAAACTTAAGAGAAATGTTTTTTCTCCATAGCGCTTGTGGCATTTTCTTCCATATAATGGAATTTTCTTTTCGCATGTTCATTTCCGCAATATCCACAAACTCTTTTTTGCCAAAAGCTTCAATATTTTTATCTGGATGTTTTTTATCTTCTCTTTATCTATTCCAGGGTATCAAATATTTCTAGAGCTTTACCTCCCAAAGAATGTAATAAGACATCAACTTGCAGTGCTTTTGGTTTTTTATCACATCCCGAAGCAGTTAACATAAAAAGTTCAATTTCTCTTCTAATTATTTCAATTGAGTGGTTATGAAATAGTTTCTCTTATTTGTATTTAATTTTTAATATTTACTATTTAAATTGTTTATTCTGTTTTTGCTTGTTCCTTTTTCACAATGATAACATTTTATGTCTGTTTTCTAATAATCTTTTTCTTTCTATTAGTAACGTCTATGTTAGAAGATCTTCACAATTCTGGCCTCAACAGCCAAAATGTGTTTAGTTTTCTTTAATCTTGTATAGGGACTAATATATATACAAATAATTGCAAAAAGTTTTTTATTTTACATATATACATACTTATATAAATGACCGGGCGCTATTATTGTTTACTTATTCAATTTTGTAAGTGATGGGAATAATTTGACCGCTACGAAGAGAAAGAATATTAAATGAAAATCTGAATATAGTTAATAAGGGTGTCCCAAAATTTGAATTTGAAACACAGTTTTTAGTCTGTAGTTTGTTTTTTTTTATTGAATTTTAAAGCACATAGGATAGGGTTAATTATGGAATAAAAAATCAGGCAAATGACATCCACGGCTTTGCTGGCACATACGCACTCTTTTGTCGAAATTTTCCATGACTATTCTGCATAAATGTGGCTGAATTTCGTTGATGCAGCGGTTGTGGGCTTGATGACATAGTCCTTTGACTTCAAATAAACCCATAAAAAGAAATCGAATGGTGTTAAATAACACGATCTAAGGTGTCAATTCTGATCACCGAAACGGGACAGTACACGCCCAGGAAATGTTTCATGCAATAATTGACTTGTTTCACGGGCTGTATAGATGTATGTCTTGTTGAACCCTCATTTTCAAAAAAGTATGGTCCAATTATGCCTCCAGCCTAAAATCCGCACCAAATAGTGACACGTTGTGAATGTATTTGTTTTTCGACAGTCACATGTGGGTTTTCCGAACCCCAAACACGGCAATTTTGGTGATTAACAAAGCCACCAAGGTGAAAATGTGTTTCATCGCTTAGGATGATTTTGCTCGAAAAATCAGCATTCGCTTGTTGATGTTCAATAATCCATTCAATGAACTATCTTAACTATTCATGGTCATTAGGCTTCAGTCGTTGTGTTAATTGAGTTTTGTAAGCGTGGAGACACAGATCTTTTGTGAGTATACTTGCAATTCTTGTCCATGACGCCTAATTGATGTTCTGAAATTTTCACCAACTGTCTTACGCACTGCTTCAATATTGACATTTTAACGGCTTGTTTTTGGACGAGCAGTGTGTTTAGCGTCTCCAACTGATCCAGTCTCGCTGAATTTTAAATTAATTTCTTCACAGTTGACGAAGTTAAAACATTATTCCGACCATATTTTGTATGAAATTTTCGATCTGTGGTCGTCAAGCTTTCATTATTTTTGAGATATTGTTCAATAACGAAAATAAATTGTTGTATCGTGTAAAGCTCCATTTTTACTAACACTCCTCAGCTGTCGAATTCATATCTTGCGTTAATTTTGGGACACCCTATCCATAAATATAGGTAGGAAAATATAGATAGTGGTAAGGGGTAGCAAGCAAGTGACTTTTTTTTTTTAATAATTGCATAAATATTATATATTTAAATTTTTTTAAATTTATATTGACCGTACATTTCCATAACACTTAACCAAAACTTTCACAATATATTCGCTCCGTAGGCGTTCTTCAAATCAAACCAACTTTAATATGAAAAAATCTAACGAAATTTAACAGTCATAAATCTCTAAAAAATTTCAATTCATATATTTTTTGATGGACTTTTTTTGTAACATAATGTCTATAAAAAATTGCGTCTCCTAAACAAAAACAAAATTTAGTTTTACAACATGAACATTCCTAGACTCATGCATATTGATTATAACAAAAATTGCGAATTATCAGTTTTTTTTTTCGTTTGCTCCATCTTTTTCAAAAATTATTAAATTTGTAGATACGTTTGAATACATACATATACTTACTATATACATACATAATATATAGATACACGAGTATCTATAACATATAAAACCGTCAAATGGTATATACAAAAGATTAATTTAATATATGTAACAACCAACTATAAACTATATAATATTGTTGGCGTCAAGTTGAAAAAAAGCAAAAAAATAAAATTGCATAATAAAACAATAATAATTTTTAGAACTTCGATGAGCCAAACCAACCAAAATAACAAATTCAGATTTTGAAAGTGTTGAACGAAAAAAAAATGTTTATATCCTCGTACACTAAAATAAAAGACAATGTTAAACTTATTAAAAGCATTCAAGATGTTCAAATTGGTCTCTATAAATTTAAGTTCAATAAAACCCAGAACAGAAAATAAAAGAAGCGATAGTTTTTCCTTTAAAAAAATATCGTTTCGCGCGTCCTAGCACATACGATTTAAAAGCATATTCCATAATCAATAGAGCCCATTTTAAATATTTTGCAAAACTGTTTAAGATTAGTCGACGATTAACTATTTGTTGAGTTCGATATATTTTCTAGAATAATTTCAAGAAATAAAACTATTAATTTTAATTTTCACAGTTTAGTTTAGCAAAACAGTCGCTAGAGGGAACAGTTGATTTTGAGTTATACACTGTGGTGCAGAATCAGAGTATGCTTATTTACTTTCTAAAACCCTCTTTTGTATCCAAGAAAGATTTAGATGAAGGCAAATGTGCAAAAAAACATAAGAGTTAAAGTTTTTAATTATGCACTACTATATAGATGCAGTTTAATAGGTAACATATCATTTCAAACTAACTTCGTAACTGACTCTGTAAATAAGTTAATAAATCATCACCGAAATATCTTTTTGAAAACTAACGTTGTTCTTTACACAAAACGAGTAAGAATTTAAACCACAATTTAGCCAGATCTCATCTGTAGAAGTACTAGCAATATATCGCGTTAGTAAAATATACAACTTTCAGAGGAATATTTTGAAAATTTACTTTTTTATTAGTAAAACTAAATTTGAATTACGATTACTTTGGCTTAGCCTGTTAATTTATTAAATATGCGAATTTCTGCTTCGAATTTTTTTAAGCTTTAAAAAACATCCAATATATGGTGTATGCATTAAAAACCGGAATTTTTTATGAAATTTGAGCCTTTATTGTGAAAAAATGTTACAAGATTTTTTATTCAAAGTATTGACCATCGCTACCTATTACTTTTCCCCATCTTTCTAAGAGTTTATGGATTCCATTTCAGAAAAACTGCGCCAGCTTGGCGGCCAAAAACGAATCGAGCCAATTGTCGATACCGTGAACTGAAGTGAAGCGTATTCCTGATAAGGCATTCTGCATGGATCGAAATAGGTGGTAGTCGGAAGAAGAAAGGTCTGGGCTATAAGGCGGGTGAGGCAGAATTTCCCATCCGTTATTCTCCAGGTAATTTTTGACCGGCGCCGCAACATGTGGTCGAGCGTTATCGTGGTGGAAAATGATTGAATCGTGTCTGGTCGCATACGTTGGCCGCTCTGACTGGATTTACTGATTCAATCGGATCAATTGTTGACGATAGAGTTGAGCATTGATGGTTTGGCCACTTGGTAACAGCTCATAGTGGATTACACCTAGCTGGTTCCACCAAATGCTTAGTATGACCTTGGCCCCGTGAATATTCGGCTATGGTGTCGATGGGCTGACCTCGCCTTTCTTGACATACGCTTTTTTGCGCTTGGAATTATCGTAATGGATCCAGTTTTTATCTCCAGTGCCAATACGATGCAAAAACGACTTCTTCGTGTGGCGCTCGAGCACCATTTCGGACATGCAAAATCGTCTTTCCACGTCTCTTGGCTTCAATTGATATGGCACCCAATTTCCCATCTTTTGGATGAATCCCAAGGTTTTCAAACGTCTGGAAATTGTTGCTTGATTAACTCCCAATGATTCTGCAAGTTCTTGTTGCGTTTGACATGAATTTTGATCGAGTAATACCTCCAATTCTTCATCCTTAAACTTTTTCGGCTGACCAGGACGCTCTTTGTCCTTGATGTTAAAATCACCACTTTTGAAGCGACTTAACCACTCAGAGCACTGTGTTTTTGCAAGAGCATGCTCACCATACAAATCCACGAGCAAACGATGACTTTCAGCTGCAGTTTTGTTTGCGAAAAAGTGACTCAACAAAACTTCCCGCAAATGCTGTTTGTTTTGGATGTGCACAATCAAAACAAAAACTTTTACCTGATTTTGACAGGTATTAAATATGGCTTTTAAATGACATATATGTCCTTTGAAAGATGTACTATAACGCATAAACAAGTAATGACATCTAGTATCAAATTCCGGTTTTTAATGCATACACCTTTAATTTTCGTCGGACTTAATTGTAAAAAAATTGAGAAAAATCGCATGACGTCATGTCACCGACATCATATTTAAGTTCTGTTGACTTTACAATTACGTATAAGCCAATACCATTAATCGGGGTTGTAAAAGGTTTTAATTTTTTTTACGTTCTATTACCGAATGGACCCTATCATCTTCGTTTTAGAAATGCTTCTTACTGGATTATTCTGATTAGTTGATTACCTCATGCAGTTGTTTCATCCCAAACGAAACATTTTGCGTTTTTGGTTGAATGACGCTGCTGTTTGCGGTTGGAAGAGACAATATCTTTTGGAAGTCAAAGCATGCTGTTACAGTTGACAAGTTTTGTATCGCTGCTGCTTTATCGATTTTCTTGAGTTTCCTTGCTTGCTGTTAGTGGTAAAAATGTTGGTTATATATTAAATTTTTATTAGTCTTTTCCATATCACTGAGGTTATTAAACTGTATTGATCTTTTTTGGTGTATGGAAGCTTATGTTGAACTCTTTATTAAAAATATCAAGTTATTGTTTCAAGGCGAGTTTTATAGTTGAGCTTCTTGTGTTTATGGTTTGTCATTCCACAGATACATTTTGGCAATCGATAAATCATCTTCAATAATTTTTCTCGTGGTTTGTAAATTTTGGTAACCGATAGATTACCGTCGATTATTGTTTTCGTGGTCGATACTTTTTTAACACAAGTTTCTCTTTTATCACTTTATTATGGGCATCGATTTTAATGTAATGCCATTTTATAGTTATCTATTAAACAAATTAAAATCACCTGTCTCTATCGGCACAATAGCTTGCATTTTTTTTTTCCGAGAACTAAAAAGTTTGGACACAATTTTGAGTTTTTAAAAAGCATGTAAAGCTTTGTTAAACAGTCTTGACTGAAAGCTGAAATGATATTGTATTGTATGGTAAGCTAATGTTGCTTCACCAGTTGATATTTAACTCTCTTATTTTAATACTAGGCAAAAATTGTGTCAACGACTGAGAAATTTTTATTGAGCCGACACATTCGTTGTCATTTTCACCTTTTATAAAAGGTTCTATTTGAATTACAAGTAGCTCAAAATACTTTAGTTGAGTGTTTTTTGAAACATTCTATATTTATAAAATCTATAATCATTCTTTAATATATTTTCCAGTAAATTGGGATTTTCTTCTTGGCTACGGTTTGCACTACTTAGCCTTATTAAATTGGTATTCCCAATAAACCATACAAAAAATGTATAAATTTGTAAAATTCAGCTTGTTTAACATTTATTTAGTCATTAAACTAAAACTTAATTTATGATTGAAGTAGCAAAAAATACCGAAGCGGAAAATATGGGTAAACTAAATAATTTTTTTTAATAGAAAACGGTGTGCAACTAAAACTGCAAGACAATATTTTCATAACAATGAAAAATCTGTCTAAAATATAAGAATTTTAGAAGTCTGTACGTTGGTAGATATCAATAAAAAAAATTCATATGAAAAATTGAATTTTAATTATTTATTTTTTATTTGTTATACATTTTGTTGCGTATACGTCTTGTCTATAATATTATGAGTAAATTGTTCTTTATAAACAAACATTTTAATTGATTTTTCACTAGAAATGGTTGACAGATCTGGGTTGACAGATATATTTCTACAAAAAAAAAGTACATTTCTTGAATAACACGTGATTAGGGGGTGTGTACCAAAAGTAAAGAAACTCATCGAAAAACGGCCATAACCTTTTCAAAATTACAAAAAGAAAGTCGTTAATTTTTATTAATTCAATTTACAAATTTAATATATGTACATTAAACAATGCTTTCTAAAAAATTAGGTATCAATGGATTATGACTATTCTCAGAGGATGATGGTAGTTTTACAGTATCATATAATTCTGGTATAGTAATATTGCAAGGTTCAGGATCTTGTTTCTGTTGACGTGTGATAATAAATAATTTGTAAGACTATCCCAAAAACTAGCTAATAAAACTCAATTAAATTCATAATTTTTCTTTAATTCTAAACCATGGATTATACTATGTCGAATATAAATTTGATAAGCTTCCACGTGAGAACAATTCCAAAAATTCCAGCAGATAATATACCAAAAGTTCATCTCCCATTCACTTTTAACCTTCGTGATAAACTCATGTTCAGGAATTAAATTGATCATTCTAATATCCTGCAAATCTGTGTTGTCTAATACTGATCCTCTAACAATTATATTTTCGATGGCTTCTCGTTCAGATGGGAACATAAGTTGTTTCTTCAATTTGTTAACATCATTCTCTGAATATAATCCTGACTAGCTAGTTGTCCTGCATCTTGATACTCCCATAAATTGCACAGTAAAAAATTTTCATTGAATTTTACACGCTTTTGCCAGTGGGCAAAGTTGCCTATCCTTTTCATGTAATTTTACTTACATTATAAAATTACTACTGTATATTAAAATTCAATTCAAATGACGTAACTTTGCATAGAAGCTCTAGTAAATTATTAAAAGGAAAGGGCTGTAATATATTATTTGCAAGAATGTGAATTTAAATGCATTGTACGTAAAATTACAATCTTCTAAATGTGAATATAAATCCTTTGTCGTTAATATTACAACGAACATTATGTAGACATAAATACTTCCACCGTAAAATTACGACGCCACGTATGTACAATTAAAAAATTTCCTTGTAAATTTGCTCTTCGGAACTACGAAATTTACATGCTATATCTAGTAATGTAGCAGTCAACCCCCAATTAAAATTACAGGGTTTGAAATGCAGAAAAATTAAAAATTGAGTAAAATTTTTTTTTTTTTTTTTTTAATTAATTTTATTATTATAACATATAGTACGTTCGTATGTATACATACATTAATTTTTTCAAATAAAAAAATAATTCATAAACTACATATATAATTATTTTAGTATAAATCTAAAATTTTATAAGAATCTATCCTATATAAGTCTTAATTCATCACAAAAGTTAACATATTAAAAAAAAAATAAAATATTATTACAAAATAAAATATCCATAATAAAAATCCGTAATTTAGAATTTATCATAAAGGTATTAATTATAAAATTTCCTTCAAAAAATTAAACACCTTCGCCTTACTATTTAATTTTTGTTTTTTTGACCTTGAATAGTCCGTGTTTAGATTGAGGCACGTTCTTTGTAATACCTCCAACGTTTGCGAAAGGCAACTGGGGTATTCTAAATTAAACACAAAAAATGCTGCAATAAGCTGATAGATTGCCTTTTTAACCGAACAGCACTGGAAATTGACTATTTGGTTTTCTATTATAAGATAGAAAATATTTCCATCATCTGAATCTGAGGAAAAAAGAAATACTCTTATTAGTGTATTAGTTAAGTGTAATTGCTTTGTAACAGCAAACAATCAATTTATATAGATCGTTTCATTCCGAGTAAAATTTGCACAACCCACAATTTCGGAAGTTGATTTATTTTATATCTACATTGCTGCAATTTTGGCAGCAATATTCTGCCATTTTGTAGGATTAACTGCAGTTTGAACGGAATATTCTGCCAGTTGCAAATTTTTGGTGTAGTTATATTTATTATTAAACTACCAAATGTTGTTACAATTAAATTATTTTGGTTACTAAAATGGGATTTGATTTTTTTTGTATCTTGTTGTAAAATTACTAGGTAATTTAGATTACTTACTGATAATCGCAAAGCATGGCGTAGCGCTTAGAGCTTCAATTTCATTTTGTGTTGTTCCTTGCTGTAAATGTAATGAAACAAGTAACATCATTATTATTTCAATATGTATTTGTATGTATGTTTGTATAAACTTAGATACTTACAGGATATTGACGAATCAGCATATCTAAATTCTCCTTGAAGTACTTCGTTATGATTTCGAGAATTTTCAAATCATCGTCTGTCGAATTAGTATTATTTAATTTGGGTTTCTTCTCTAAAAGTTTCAATGTTTTTGTTTGGAGTTTTTCCCAACGTACAACAAACATATTCTCCTCTATATTCATTAAATTTTCGAAATGTTTAATAAGAAAATACGGCGATAGTAAATGGGGCCAACTTTGTAGTACTTCTACTATAGGTGGATTATTCAATAAATATTTCCTTTGGGCATTAAATGTATTTTGGAATACTGATATTATTTCCTTTCGTAATTCCTCATTTTCAATTTCCATTTTAAAATGTTCCTTGAGCCAAATTCGTTTCATCTCAGTTGCTTCATCCGAATAATTTTCAATATTTTCATTTTTATAAAAATTTGGAATACCTTCTGCTATTCTTGTACTTCGTTTTGTTGCCTTGTTCGTGATGTTACCATTGGCCGTCCTATTTAGAACTATCATCAACATGTTCTTGATTATTATTTATGTTTGGTGTTGGACTCACAATCTCAGGTACTTTCCCTACATCTTGTATTTCAAATTGGTTATCAGCTGAAACATCCCGGGAAAATGATTTATTTCGTAAAAAATTTACTTTATGAACGGTATTTATGTGATTACGAAATGTTTTCTCTTTTGAAAAAAATTTCGAACATTCGGAGATTGGACATATGATTTTCTGGTTACATGCAATTCTCAAATGTTTCATCACATGACGCAACACATTTTCTATGCTATTTGATTTAAATAAACATTTTTTCTTAGTACAATAAAAGTAAGTTTCACATTTTGTTGTTGCTTTCGAATTTTTTCTATGATGTCTATAAAAATGTGATTTAAAATTATTATAATTCTTGAAATCATTTTCACAATTACTATAAAGGCACTTGAATATTGCTCCTGGCTCTAATATGTGAGATCTTAAATGAGAACTGTATTTTATTAATGTTGTGGAAATGTGATTGCAATTTCTACAAACAAACATGACAATGGATATAGTTAGAAGGAACACCACAAATATTATTCAAGGATTATACTGATTTACTGAAACGCCACAATCACCAAGTGTTTGAATTCTCAAAACCTAATTAAATTTATTTTAATAAATGGATTGTATAAATATGTATGTATATTTATATGCTAATACAAATTTGTAAGCATATATGAATACATAACCTTAAATTATTTACGTACCTGTTATACTTTTGTTTTTTCGATATAATGCGGTTCTTATTTATGTTTTTTTTAATTATTTCTTTCTTTGTGCACGAATTTAGATGTAATTATCACTATAATTAGTTTTGATTTTATATAAATTTATGTTTAAAAAATAAAACTTAATTATTATTTTAATAATGTCGACTGCTTTCTGTGAAATCCACTACAATAATGAAATGGCGATGTGGCGTCATTTTTTTATTTCGCTTTTGTCAACCCGAATTAAATAAATTCGGTTCCGAAGTAAAATTACATACTTTTCACTGAAATTTAAATTTTGTATGTAAAAAGTACATGAAATCTCTAGTGATATTCAATTTTATAATTTTTTGTAATACGAATTTGATTTAAAGTTCTAGCTGTAAAAATAAATTGCAAACAAAAATTAATTTTACATATTACAATAATTATTTTACACAGTTGTTATGTAAATTTAATTTTAAATAAAAATGTGGAACAATTGGTGTGCTATATTATAATTCCAAATCTGTAATATTACATTTTCTTCGAAAATATACGGTACACAAACATAATTAAATGACTTGTCCAGTAAAAATTAACACATTATGTAATTTTATGTAAAAATAGCGTTTTTGCCATCAAAGGTATGTGAAATTCGCATTGAAAATTCAATTTTTTTTTTACTGTGTGGATTGATCTGGTTTTAAGACATGAGGAGGAACTACAACATACATAGAGGGGTATGGGCTATACCTCTTGCCATACATGTAGTACATAGGTCCCATAATGTGAGATCAGTCAATTTGTTTTCCATAATTTGAATATTTTTTGTCAATAGTCGTGTTTTAGGAGTCATAAATCGAGTCTGGTTATTATAATAGCTATAATAACTTGGCTATACCTAATTTGGAAACTAAATAACTGGCTATTTGCTGCTGATTCAGTTGGGCTGTCGAATAAATTTAAAAGCTTTTTTGAATGCCGCTGTCTTTTAAAAATTATCGAATTCCAAGATTAAACATTTTTATGTTCCCTTTATTAGACGCATCCGTTGCGATTGAGTACTGGAGATTGTTTTTTAGAATGTCTAAAAAAAATTTTAGGAAAATTTTGATTGAATCAGAAAATTACACTGTAAATAAAGAACTACTAGAATTTGCTGAGTTAAGACTACGTGCGTATTGAACGGTGTGATACACAAAATTAGTCTCTGCAGCAGCTGTTTTTAAATTTGTGACTGTTGCCTGTAGAGAAAATTAAAAAAAATGAGCTTAAATTTGTATTAGTTGAGCACTGTTTCGTACTTCGTGCATGTTTTTCAGTCGTTAAGTGTTTTTTATACCGGCCGTTCAACGCTAAATTCACAACAACAATAAATACATTTTGTCATGGATTTCCCTTTACCTGCAATCACCAACGGATATTGTTGGATCCAAACACTATTATATTGATTTTTTACTTTTTGTATTCTCTGCTGTTCATGCAATTTTCAGATTTTTCTTCATTTGTATTTAATGGAATTTAATATTTAGATTCTGGTTATTATTATTTCGCCTTGGATTGTAATTATTTCGGACTTGATGTTTATTACTCTCCTTTATTACTTGATGAATTGTTTGTACACCTGTTAATACTTTCAGGTCCTGTTCTATTATTTCACTGGATTGACCCATTTTTCTGGCCTTGACTAGGGTCATATCTTCCCGAAACAATTTTTTCCGTAGTGCGTTATATTTTACTCCTACTATCATTCGGTCCTTTATTAAAGTATCAAATGATCAATGATCAAATTTGCATTCCAAACTTAACTTTTTTATTGCTGTGATGAATTTTTCGATTGTCTCGTTTTCATTTTGTGTTCTCTTAAAGAATTTGTGTCTGAACATCGCGTTGCTTTTTTTCGAGAAGTTAAAATGCATTTCGATTTTTTTCATTATAGTTCATTTTTCCAGTTTCGTTGAACTCAAACGTTTCGTATACTTATTTCTATTATTCCGTCATTTAATGAATTCAGCAAAATGGCTGCATTTACTTCATTAGAATTGTGTTTGCCTCAATCGCTATAATAAAAATCACATCGAACTTCATATGATTGTAATAAAACAGAATATCATAAAACAGTGAATTAATACTCCAATTTAATAACAGCAAGAAAAATAACATGTTCGCACAATCGAAAATGACAATGCGAAAAAGACATCTGTCAAATTGCACAACGCTTAAGTCAACGCTATTACCGGGTTGTGGGATTAATGATCACATCTCAGCGCCATCTCTTATTTATTCACCATTTTCTGAGATTTTTCAAGCTTCGCATTCACTCTTTACAGCGTCCAAAATCATCAAAACATGCAAAAAATTCAAAATTTCATAGAAAAAAATTCAATTTTCTTCGGGTTTCTTCAAAAGTTTCCGAAATTTTCACTCAGATTTTCCAATCTAGATCGGATGCGCGCGAAATCCCGTACAAAAACACAATTTTTTGATTTTCCGAATTTTCCAAATTTTCCTGCATTTCCAGTGAATTTTCCCAAAATTTTCTTTCGTAAAAACCATCTCTTGGCAATTGCAAACACAATAAAAAAAATTGAGCCAAATTGGTTCAGCTGTACTCAACTGATGCGTGCACATACATTTTTTACACCATTTCTATATACATCTTTCTCCTGGAAATATAGTATTCGAAGTTCATTTTAATTTTTTGTAGTTTTCGATCTGATTGATAAGCTTCCAAAGATAATCTCGGTGGTTTTAAACTATTCATCTTTTTATTTTTTTTTATTTATTACACTTTTTTATTACATGTAAATTTGTACACATTTCTTGCTCGTATTCTATAGTTTTTTTTTTGCGTTCATCGAGAAATAATCTTTAAATATTTTTAAAATCGCGGCTGCGTCATGTTATATTTGGTTTTATTCTTTATCATTTCACTTTTAATCAAACAAAATTTTATATTTATATTATTATATTTACTTCGTTTTAATTCGTTTTACAATACATTTTATTTCTTTATTTTTATACATGTTCTTTTTCCTTGCGTTCTATATCGTGCTACCCTCACCTTATTTCTCTGTTCCCACTCCTTATCTTCTTTCGTGTTGCCCGTTGTCCCTTAAGATTATTTTAATTTATTTTATCCCAGTGACATCTTTGGCCTAATACTACAATCACTTTAACAATCGCTTGCCATGAATTCTGACGAATCACAGTTTTACATCTATTAGGTAACGTCCGTTAGCGATTTGGAGAAATTAAGCTTATACAAATATTTTGGTGGTTTAAATGTTTTTAACTTGTATATAAAGCCAAAGACAAGGCAATCTAAATAATGGCAAAACTGACACCCTGTTTAAAGCAGGTTCAGCCAATTTTTTAGAGAAAATATATCTAGCACAATAATAAAAAACAATTTTTAGTTTTTTTAAAGTTGCAAAAACTATGGTGCCCTCTAACTTATTATGTTTAAGCTCTACCAAGAGAGTGATAAATGCTAACCCTACTATATTAATATGTCCCAACGAGGTGGTTGATTGTTGTCGTTTGGTTAAAGGTTTAATCGAGTTATTACTCATTCGGCATGCAATAAAACTTCAACTTTAGATGCAAACTCAAAATCGTCTGTAGTTTTTTGTATTGTATCAGTTTGTAAATAAATTAAAATTGTTATTAACACTTTATTGCATCTCTGATACATTCTTAATTACATGTTTTGCAGCAGTTCCAAACTTAGTTCTGTGTTGAAATCACGTAAATTTAAACGATTTAAGTACATTTAAAATTTTCTGCTAATATGCGACATCTATATTTTGTTCGTCTAATTTCATATTCAATGCATCCGCCGCGCTTTTATAGCACTCGTTTAATAAGACAAACCGTTCTAATATCGAGAATAACGAATTCTAACGAGTCAGGCAATCTAATAAAATCTTTTTAAATGTTTGTTCTCCCGTATTATGACATAATTTTGTAATATTGAATTTTTTAACTGATTATCGAACGGTATATCGTAACTATAATATAATGATTCATCTTCTTGGAAATTTAAATTTTCCTCTTGGTTTTGTGGACTTGAAGTTACGTCGTTTGAAAGGATATTCAATTTCATCTACATCCTTCAAGTTCGTCTATATCATAAAGCTCACATTAAGTCATTATATTTACTTCCAGTTTTAATAGTGGCTTTTTTTAGAATAAATATTTTACCATTAAAGATGCACCATCGTGGGTTAAAGCCACTATACGTCTTCTTCAAAATTCAAACCGTATTCATAAAGTTTAGTTTCTACGATTTTGTCCAATTTTTTGGAAGTGATGGATTCTTTAATTTTCACTAATCCTAAAGCGTACGTTTCCTCATTGCTGGGCAATGTAACATTTAAATATTTTCTTAATTGGGCATCACACCATTCATCAAGTGTATAATACTAAATCTTTGACCGCATTTTACTTGATTGATTAAACGTTCTTAAAGCTTGCTTCTCTTAAGATTAATCTTTTAAGTTTAACTTTCAAATGGTGCTTTCGCATTTATGCATATATTGAAACCTTCAAGGTAACGTAACCTCTAATTGCTTCAGATCTACATATTTGGCATAAAGAAAATCCGTCGAATAATGCACATTTTGATAGGGTGTATTCCTATTATATAGAATCCATAGGATCTAATGATATTCTCGTTACAAAATTTAAAAAATTTGGTGTTTCAGAAGTAAAGTTTTTGCTTCATATCATGTACAAATACGATTGTTATCAGATGTTTTATCATTCTGATTTTAAATACCGTATCGTTTGAGATGATACTTCATTAAAGTAGTCGAAGATACCTTGTAAACTAAATGTTTCCCACAAATATTATTTCTTGTTTGGTCTTTTACAAAATGGCTTTTATAAAATATTTCACACATCAGACTTAGATGCCATTTTGGAGTCTAGATATTTATAAATAAAAATATCATTTTACGTTCAATAAAAATGATATAAATGATTTTGTACATACCGTTTAATATGAATTAATTGATCAAAAACCAATAATTTTTGTATCTACTTAGATCTGTAGATTTTACAGATTTTAAAAAAATTTGCTCGACAAATCGAACAACTTGACAGAAGAAAAAGCAATGTTTTTGAAAAAGAGTGCTTTTTTACGACGAATCGAAAGCGACATAAGAAAGTTTTATATTTTTCAACTTAATTTTTAATTATTTTATATAATTGATAAAATATTACATGAAAGTGAAGTTTGTAACGTAAGAAATGTGTTTGTAGGGATGTGTGTTATTAAACTATGATCGGTAAATCAAACCGGTAAGGTAAAATTGTACATTATACATTTTCGACACTTTTAATTTTTAACAATTAGTTTAATAATAGTTGCTTTCTAATCGACCACCGCAAGTGCCTGCAAATACTAGGGTGTATGTCTTGTCTTTGCTAAATTTGAACTACTCTACCTAGTTTTCATGAGCAGCTAGAAACAGTTACGCATCATTTTATAGCTAGGTGGGTCTGTGTTGGACCGCTTGACAATTAAAAATTTCAAAAAGATTAGTTTCAAATGATCCTTAGCAAAGATTAAAACTTTACTACTATAGCGTTTGACTAGCGGTTGGCGATTGGAAAGCAACTAATATTTCGATTAATTTTAATCTTGATTAATATAATTAACCAATTAACCAGGTAACCAAAATCGATTTTGAATACTTTAACGGGAACTGATAGATTTAAAAAAAAAATTTAAATTAAGATAATAGTTGCTTTCCAATCGATCAACAGCTCTTAGTTAGGTTTTAGTCTTTGCTAAGATAATTTTTTAACACTGGTCTTATTGAAAGTTTTAATTGTCAGGCTGTAAAACACAGACCCACCGAGCAATAAAATGGTGCGTTACTTTTTCTAACTGCTTATGAAAAATAGCTAGAGCAGATACGAGTAAATCAAATTTAGCAAATACACACACCTAAGCATTTGCAAGCACTTGCGGTGGTCGAATGGAAAGTAACTATTATGTACATATATAAAAGTTAAAACTATGTACATTCTTTAATTGGAATATTAACCAATTTCTTATATTCTTATCAAACTACCTATAATATAAAAGAGACAAAATACAACAATTATGCTTTAAGTTAATAAACAAAAGATGATGACACCGCGTCAAGTTTACTAATTTTATTTAAGGCGACCAATTAGATCCCATAGTAATACATTGTATTTATTTTCATGCACTATAAACAGTATATAACATAATTTCCAAAATCTCAAAAGACATTTAACTGTACAACTCTAAGAGCTGACTCAGTCACCAATTACATACGAATATTTATAGATTTAAAAGAAAAAATCAAGAAAATTTAATCAAATCTTTATCTTATGTATCATATTACAATAAAACTGATTACATATACGAGAATGATAAAAGCATAAACGATATATATATATATATATATATATATATATATATATATATATATATATATATATATATATATATATATATATATATATATATACACAATTTTTTTGTTCTTATTTTTTTTTGAGCTTTTCGTGTATGTATAGGGTGATTCGAAAATTAAGAAAAGTAAATTGGAGTGGTTTTTTCTGATGTTTAAATAAATATTTCCACTTCAAAGTTCGGGTTTCTTATTGTATATAAGCGAATTATTATTACCTAGTCAATTATTGCGTTTTGGTGGAACCATTTTGGCCCATAAATATTAGGTTTTTGCACCCAAGATATTAACATATCGTTTAGCTTTCGGAACTCAATGGCGAATTATACGATCTTATTTTTCCCACAATTAATCCTCGACAAAATAATTTTGATTATGATAGTGATTTGTTTAATAAATGGAAATTAAAAATCCTCTATTATTTCACATATATGTTATGATAATTTATTGAACACATACATTTTTAGGAACTAAAAAAGAGAACTCGACACAAAATCATGACGTAGATGAAAATGTTTGTGTTACAGTGTACCTAGGGACGAATCTTTTAAAGATTCAAGCCTCCGAGTATCAACATCCGAAATCATAACACTAGCATCATCAGATTCAAATCTGCCATGGCTATCAACTGTGGGACAAACGACAATGATGCTTTACTTGCCTCAAAAAATGGTATTTGTCGGCCGACTTTAAATATGGCCCAAAGTTTAAACTCAGTTTAAACATTTGAAACAAAAATATCACATTATAATTTTTATTCCATTATATAAAAAAAAATTTGTAAAAAAACTGAAGCTTCAATAACGCGAGGTTCAAAGAAGTATCAAATAATTTTGAAGGTATAGCTTATTACCAAAATTATATAATACAGAAAATGCTCTTTCAGTTTCTGTTGATGTTGGTTTTATCGTTTTAATTGCGTCATACAATTTTTGTAAATTTTCCGTACGTTTTCCGGTGCTCCTCAAAATACAAAATTCTGGTATTAGCTTATGAGTCCTATAATCTAAAGCTTTATGATGAATTTTTCCTGATGTATTTAATTATTCGGTTAATTCTTATTCAATAGTCAGCTTTGGAGTTATTAGCGTTTCTTCCGTAGTATTAGAAGAACATTATGTAAACAGCTCGTCTAATGAAGTTAACTGATCATCAGTACCAAAGGGAAACAACCTATTGAACAGATCAGTGACCAAACTCATGGAATGTTTATTAGGAAACCTTAAGGCAATTCAGATCCATTATGATCTTCGGTTTCCGAAGTTCAATGAAGACTTCAACCATGATGGCCATTGAATTCCACTGAGTTTGTACGTCTAAAACTAGTTGAGCTTCGTGTCCTAAATTATGTTTAATTTTATTTTGTAAAAAAATTTAGTAAAATTTTACAATTTTTCTTATACCATTTATTTGTTGGTACTATTTTTTTTTTGTTTATTATCAAATGAAGTTCGAATATTGTGGTCATCACAATTTGTCTTTTTCATCCGAATTTTCGTAATGTCACTGTCAGTTATTCGTTTGGAAACTGGTTTCGGATGGTTTTTTTTGTACAGCGTATTGTAACGAATCAAGGTGTGATTGTTGATGGTCACATCAAGGCGAACTTAATTTTTACACCCCGATAGCGTTATAGAAAATAAATTTTAAGAGGCTTCATTAATGGACCATTTAGCTCGGCTTAAACTCAAGGAATGGGTGTGGATTTTATGAAGCATCCCATACCTTCGGTTTCGAATTTTTTGCTTTTTTACATAATATTGAAAATCTGTATGGAGCAGCAGCTCTTCCACTTCATACTCGTAGATACTTTTGGGTTGAATTTTGTCTGCTATCTACATTATCCTTTGCATTGGAGTTTGTAGAGTCGATAAAAATTTGCGTGTACATTTTGTTTATCTCACTGGTGAAAACATACTTGTGTTTTCTAAATCGATTTCGCCGAAGCGTCAAATACCACAAGCACCTTTGTCGTTGATATTTTAATTATTGCTTCCGATTCAAATTCCACAACTCGTTCAACTAACCGGTTACGCTATATTAGTAAATTAGACAACATGTCTCTAATTAATATTATTTTCGAGAAACGAATTTTCTTTAATAATTAAAATAATTGTTTTTAACAAACAACTTTCCACGGCATGTCCTTTGTTTAGGCAATTGAAACAACGGTTGTAATTTTTAATAAGTTTCTTTCTGCTATCCAATGACATGTTCGCAAATTGGTGGCACTCAAATAGCAGATGTATTTCACCTAAGCACACAGGGCAACTTCTTTACAGCTAGGAGTTCTTTGGTTGTTGGATACTAGCGCGGCTGTCGATTCTTGAGCCCAAAACATTCTTGTTTCTCGATCCAGCTTCTTGACCAAAACATAGATTGAAAAGCAGTCACTGCAGTTTCTGCTTTTGGATCTAATGCTTTCAATCAACGAAGCATTTCATCAGACTTCATCAGATGCTGGCGCTGTTGACCTGTAAGGTTGTTCCATGAACGAATACATGCATTAACGAAGTAATTTTTGTGATCGTTAACAAGCTTATAAAATGCCTCGATACTTTTTTTTATCTTTATCTCTGCGGTTGATACCTTATATTTAACATGGATTCATCCAGTTTTCCATCAATTAAATCACTTTCTTTATTTATTGTATAGATACATTAATTCCTATTACGCAATAATATTTAATTTTAAATTCCTCCATTTTTGACTCGATACCGACATCTTTAAAGCGTGCATTTTTTACATCATCATGCAAATTGCACTGCCAGTCCTTGCAATGTTTTGAGATGAACCTTTAATTCGTCAATTGAAATTCCTTTATGTTTATTAGACTTTGCAGCAATGAAACTTTCTATACATGTTAACCAATTTTAAGCGCAGCACGAACTCTTTCGAGGGCTAATAAGTTGGTCATGTTACAATTCCACAATACCTGTATATCTTTGCTGATTCGAATCGAAGGACCAAATGTTTGATTTGTATATGTCGACTACATCGGATTATTTACTCCAATTTGGTTCGAATGCTGGTACAGTACCGAATTATTTTCTATATATTCCAAATAAAATATTTATTCGTATGTATATATACATATATTATACATGTAACATATTGACTTAAACCGATTCTGTAATAAGTATGAAAATAAATAGTCGACGAAATAATTTAAGATAAATTATTATACATATTTTATTTAACTATTTATTTATATATATATATATATATATATATATATATATATATATATATATATATATATATATATATTATATATATATATATATATATATATATATATATATATATATATATATATATATGCGTTACTTATTAAGGTTAAAGCTCAACTAACTTCAATGTGTCAGCTGTCATTCTTATTAGTCTTTAAGTTCAAATTATTATTATTAACAATAATAATTAGGACCAAACAACTCGTAATGGCCAATACAACTAATTACAGCCATATCTTTGCGGCGGCCTTACATTTCTTCTACTGCGCGTTCGTTCTATCACCTATCTGAGCCTCAGGCTGAGGATTTGAATTTCCCGCAATTTGTTCAAATAACCCGATCTAGCATTGAAGCATTGAAATCAACATTTTATGTATTAGCGATAAATCTCCGATACGTCTAAAATGATTTTCAAATAAATAATGTATGCGCGATCTTTAACAATTACAACTATCTTTCCATATTGCCATTCTTCATAAAAATTACCAAGTCTCCAATGTTCAATGACTGTTGATTGTTTCTTGAATGGATTCTTCCTTTAAATTGTTTCTGACAAGCAATTGTTCCGACACTGGTAATATTGTTTTGGTCAATCTGCCCAAAAATAACTCCGATGGAGTGAGATGCATATATTTATATGCTTGCTACGGGTGTGGTGTTATATTTCAAGATTCTATACTGATATTGACTCACCTCATTTGCCGCGTAGCATCGCTTCAGAATATTCTTTGCAATTGCCACTCCCTTTTTTGCCATTCCCGATGATTTGAATGGAACATTATCGCTCTTAATGATCGATGGATATCCGATTATACTGAATATTGAGCAAAATTTTTCAATAATATGAGCAGATTTTTAATTCTCGATATTGTTCGTGCAATGATTTTGCCATTTTCGGTTGTAATTTCGTTGGAATTACCAGACGGTGATTTCTGAACAAGGGCTCTTTTTCAAAATATAATTCCGACTTTTACTTATGAAACACCCTGCAAAAGTCGTTCAACGATCAGTATTCGGGCCACGTACCATTCACATATTCACAAACACACGTTTGAGATTTTTATCGGATTCCAATATTCGTTTTTAATAATCATAATTGTCCTTTGAGACACAAACAGATTTTGTAACAGCGTGAATGACCCCAGACAATTCCTTTTCTTCCGAGTTTATATTTGTCTCCAATTGTGCACGAGAGAGGCAGTCTTCAAGCAGCATGGCCTCTCCGGGTTTATGAACAATTTTAATTCCAATTTCAACAACGTTATGAATATTCGCTTTAATCTTGGTGTGACACCATCAATATCACGCAAACTCAATGGTTCAAGGGGTTCGTGATCACTTTCAACAACAAATCTACGCCCATAAATAAAGTTATGAAAACACTTGCAAGAGTTTTGGAAGCAAATGCCACCGGATGATCATTCTGTATTAGACCTGATCCAAGTCCCTCTTTTGATGCATCCGTTTGTATAACAATTGGCGTTTTCGGACTATACGGCTTAAGAACTGGTTCAGACGTTATAATTTTCTTTAAATTTTCAAGCTAAATGTCATTTTTCTTTTCCCACTTTTCCAGATAATAGCCTCAACTCGGCCGTTATGCTTTTTTTGCAATATTGAATTTTTCCCGAATTAAATTTGACATTGTTCAAGCGTGCATGCTCAAGAATAGTGGCCAAGATTCCATTATGTTCTGCCACATCAACGTTAACTAAACATGTAGTATATGACTAAATATCTTAACCATTTTTCTTTGAAAAAGCTCCGGTGAAACACTTAATCCAAACGCCAATCTTCTAAATGTATAGCGATCAAAAGGGGTCATGAATGTTGTCAATTGACTTTAGTTGCAGACAGATACGCAAACCACCATTCGATTTTTCCATTGTTTGCATATTATTAACCCAGTCCGTTGGGTCAGAGACCGATTCAGCGTAATTTGTCCGGAAATTTTTCTAAGTCCAGTGAATACGTCATTGTTTTTGCTAATAAACAAAATATATATGATCCCCTTCAGTATTGGAGTATTTAATTGAAACAATGTGTACCGGGCTAATCAATCCAAATTCAACACAAGTTTTAACTCCAAGTATCGGTTCAAAACTGTCGTCCACAACAATGATTTCCGATATCCGTTCAATATTTAATTTATAATCCCATATCTTAATTTCAGCAATACCATAAATCTTAATTTTATTGCTACTATAATCGAATATAGGAAAGTAATTTATTTCGTTATTCATTTTGATTTTGATTTCCTTGGTAATTTTTAATGGAATGCAATTGATATCTGCTCCTGTATCGACTTTGAATTTGACTAACTTATTCCCCATTCGGTATCCCTTGGTCCATCGCTTTCTTTTTGATCCGATTGAATTTATTCACAAATAAAATTTTTAACACTAAGAATCGTTTCTAATTCCCGATGTTTATCCGATGATTTAAAAAAAAAAAAAAAGTTTTTTAAGCATAAAAATAAATGTAACTATTCAATATATTATCTATCCATTTTTAGATAACTATTTTGACTAAAAATTATTTTTCTTAAATAAATATTATCTGAAATATTATCCCTTTAAACCTTCATATTTTACCCTTCAAGTCGATTTCGACAAATTTACTTACCAAGAATTCGGACACTGAAGCTAAATGTGTACTAGCATTTCAATTGACTGAACTAAACGATTTATCTGACTATTCGACCGCAACCAATATTGTTATCTATATTTTACTGTACAAAGCTACTGCAAAAAGATCTATGCTAATCTGTTGTGCGTAATTATTGGTATTAAAGTATTATTTATTCTAAATTATATTTATAATTCGTAACTTTATGATTTGAATGTGACAATTCTAATAGATATTAACAATGCAATATTTTAATAAGTTCAATTTGTAATATCAGGTTAATGTTCATTCATTTAAACTTTGCTTACAATTAGTTATTACTTACACTAAATTCTATGTTCTCACCTATGTTCTCACTTCTCAGTGATACATTCCATTTTAGAATTTTAAAAATTTTATATAAAAACACAAAAATTTCTTTAGTTTTTCGTTCGTTTATTTTGTTAGGGGTGAAAACTTATTTTAAAAACCTATAAAGGTGGTGGTAGTCTTACATCATAACCAAAGTTGATTAAAATTGTTTAATGCCCCGAAGCATATGCATATGAAAATGGTTAAAATCTTCGATGGATATAGAAGGAAACACGCAGAACAAGTGCGGTAAATTATGTTGTTGAAAATTGTTTTCTGCCATATTTGATTTAAGAAAAACTAAATTGGTAAAAACATGCGAAGTCAATAAATTTTTTAAATATTGTTTAAACAAAAAACCAAAATCGTTTAACAAAAATTCGTTACATTTATTTATTTATGACATTCACGAAATTCAATTTCAAATTAATTTACATAGTGCCCTTGGCATTTTCGTATTCGAAGGTTCAATATTTTCTTTAATTCCTATCAATGTAAAAATTTCTAATTTATTTCTAATTTTGTTTTTACCTCACTTATTTTTACCTAGGGTTCTTTTTATTTTGACCTTTTGGCTGAAAGAAGTTTTTCTAATATATTTACACTGTTTACGCGTTGTTATTTTGGTGGTAATGCTTATATCGAATATTCGCCGAATAGGTGCGAGTTTTTCAGCCAAACGTAATGCCGCGCGAAATATTTGAAATATTTCAAAAATTAGTTCTGTTTTACCAATATCGACCCTGTACATGCGATAATTTATTAAGTGCCGTTAAATAAAGAAAGCCGAGTAATGATTTTATTTATCTTTGATTGAGGCATCTTTGATATTGTTATATTTTGTTATTTGTTCGTATTTATCACGACTATGTCGTTATCAAACGAAAATAGTTTCCAAAATAAAAAAAATAATTAATTTTAAAATTTTTAAAACTCCAGCGCCAGTGGATCAATAGGCACCACTACTTCGAGAATTACCCACAGTGCACCACATCATTGAATTGATACAATACGCATCCTGTACTTTTGTACCCCATAGCACCGGGCCAAATCTCAGCTTCCTATACAGCACAAATCTACAGCACAATCGTCATGACCCTATTGTAGCCCGTGTTCTTCCATCCATCGACAAAATATTGAACATTTTGATTAATCAGTATTTTATAACATTTTCAACTAGCAATATCTTCGATTTTTCTTCACTTAGTCGAAGCCTATGTGATATTGTGATAACTTGATAATTACTGCTGTGAATCTGTGATTAAAAATAAAATAAATATAATTTTACAAATTTTAATATAATTTTAATTTTGAAAATTTAAGATTCATCAAGTAATTTTGCTTATATTTTGCTTATATACACGGTATTTTATTAGCGAATATATAGGTTGCCATGTGAAAACATAGGCTACTATTGGAAATGATACAAAATACCAACTTTTACATTTTTCGATTCGATTATTATTTTTGAAAGAATCAAAAGTGATGTTACAAAATACCGCCCTTGGTTTTAATCCTCCTCATTGGTTGGTTTAGTCTACACTTCACCAATTAAGTTTTGCAAGTGGTAATCAAAATGGCAACATCGTCTGCATAGTCTACCAAGGACACATCGTTTGATCATATAACACGTTCCATGGCCCATAACGGATCCTTGAACAACCATCGCCCAAATATTCCTATTGAGTCTTTCGCTGCCCGTTGTGCAATGTGCCTAAATCTTAGGCAGTCTTAAGTGTGGCTTAAGAGTTCATTCTACCAATATACTGTGGTCTTTATTCCACTTTACTTTCTTTGGCTTCAAGTCACACGACCTTTTAATGATCTATACCATATTACCCGTACAATATTCCAAATAGAGTTACTTCGGCTCCGATGTGCACACCGTAGCTTTATGCCCAACCTCGTCGCACTTCCAGCGTTATATACGTTTGCTTAAAACATTATTTACAATTCTCAAAATTTTCGTGGATGTTGGATCAATTTATATTCCATTCTTAATCTATTTACAATTTTTAAATTATATATAAGACGCTCGCTGTCCCGAGATATGGGCACTCAGTAGCGTTAATTATTTCATTAATATGTACAAGGTGTTTTTTATGGGAACCGCTCAGAACTGAACATTTTAAAACTGGATATTTCAAAATGGTATATTTCAATACGAGATAAGGTACAAAACGAGATATGGTGCAAAACTGGATATTTCAAAATTGGATATTTCAATACGAGATAAGGTACAAAACGAGATATGGTATAAAACTGGATATTTCAAAACAGGATATTTCGACATGTGATTTAAACTTAAAATGATTTTTCAGGAAAGTTCTGGAATATGGCCAATTAGAGAGGAACTCGGTGAGTTCTTAACCGATTATGATGAAATTCGATAAGTAGGATGAAAATGTGAAAATTAATTTTAATAAGATGAGAAAAGCAGCAATTAAAAAAAACCACTAAGTGAAGGAAAATTCTATCAGCGTTTTGTGTTTTAGTTTTATAAATTTTGACACTTTGTTTTTCAATATTATTTTTGTCGATATTTCGTGAAATTTTTTTCTTCAGTTTTTTGAGTTATTTCTGTTTTCGGTGTTTTAAGTTTCTAGGTTTTGAGACGATCCCGTTCAATACTCTGTCTTCGCTTTACTTCTATGCCTAATATCAAATGCCTATCCTATCTTGTCAAAATATCTGCAACAAAGGCCAAGTTTCTCACCCTCGAGACATTGCAGTCGATAAATAACGACGACGTAGGGTCTGCGAGCTCACACTGATCCGCCGACGGTACTGATGATCCGATTCCCTGCACCGAAAAATGTGCTCCTATCTGATTCCATAATTCGTTTATTGTTATGTTTATTCTTTCCATAACTAGGTTTTGGTCTGATCTTGATTATTATGTCTGAAAAGAATTCCCCTATCTGACCTCCATCTAGGGAGGCGCTTGATGGAGGAACTAGCAAAACCCAATACAGACACTGTATTATTATATTATCTAAAATACTTATTAAGTTAGTACTAATGACTATCTCACAGATCTCAAAAATTAATTTAAATTAAATACTTTAAAATAAAAAATATTAAAATAATTTTTGTAAAAATTCAATTATTTAAAATTATAATAAAAAGTTCCATCAAAATCGAATTAATCATATCTGTTTTATTTATTCATTATTTTGTAAATCAATTATTATAATTAATAATACTAAAAAAAGAAATTTAATATTAATTATGCTTTTTTGTAATTTATTATATATTTTATTTATTAATTGGATTAATTGGAATTATATAGGAAGAAATGATAAACCATCTTAAATTGGAATTAGAATTAAATAAGTTTTAAAAAATGACCAGATAATAATTTTGTTAAAAAGATTAAATTATCTCTAGCTGGATTTCATCTAAGATGGTAGATTCTAGAAAAAAACTTAAACATCCCATAACGTAAAAATATAGTTTGCGTATGTTTAGACGATAAATTAAACCATTACTCTAATATAATAAGATTTTAGAATATTTAGCGTCTCCAATTAAAATATCTGAAAATTATGGAATCGTTAAATATGGCACCGTGATATACGTACCATAACTCAGCCGTAGTTGTTAATGTTAATGTTGAAATTGAACTAAGCTCACCTGGCTGTTTCATAAACGTTGTAATTAAATTAGATTGATTTTGAGCATTAACCTTTAGTATGTGGCCGTTACTGACTTTTCTCTATAATATTTTGTAACAACTTACTTTAAAACGTAATGAAAAAACGTTTTTTATTTGCTCCTTCAAAGCGCTTTTCGTTCGTTCGTTCAATAAAATTATTTTGATGTTTTTGATGAAAAAATCGTGGAAAGATTTTGTCACCACCTATTAAATAAAAATCTAAGCATTTAACTTTTTGTTGATACATATATAAAACTTAATTTGTGTGTAAAAAAAATTGTTTTCGATTATAATTAAATTAAATTATGTGGGTGGTTTATTACATAAATTAAATATATGTATTTAATTTAAAAAGTATATATTCTGCACGAAAGACTAAATATATTTAACTGAAAAATATTTTTAACACGAAGAAAACAAATTTAATGCCGCTGTCATAATTTGTTTGTATGGAGTAGTGTTATTCCTTTTATTTTGTATGGTTTTATCTCTTTTACTCCACGTTAAAAGTTAAAAGTTGGTCATCTTGATGAACAAAATACAGAACGAAAATAAAGGCATTTTAAATGAATGTGATTGGTTGAAAAAAAAAAATACGGAGCGAACGCAACCATAAAAGCGCCTTCGATATACTTGGATAAACTCATTATTTTTATTTTTTTATTAACTTGAATACAGCCAAAATTCAGCACACAAACCGACAAACTAAACTCAAATATTGACAGTATCGCAGTAGCTATATGTTTGTTCTTAATTTGGTTGCACTAAACATGAATATTTTCATTTATTCATTCGAAAAGAATAAATAGAATATTGATCACGTGACCTAGAATATTCGGAACATTTAGCACACGTAGTCTACCGAAAATACGTAGACTCTACAAGACTACGTGCTGGTTACAAAAAATATCAGTAAAAATATGTAGACTACGAGTTTTAGTAAAACTAAAAATTGTAGTCTACATTTATATGTAGATTATTTTGGTTTGAAACTAGGATTTTTTTTTTTTTTTGACATTTGTATTACTAGTTAAAACCAAAAATAAACATGGAGGATGACGCGCATTTTGTATATCTTTATATTTACGATGGTGTTGGAGGTATATTAAATATATATCGTAGAGTCTACAAATGTGATAAGTCTGCATTATAGACTATTTCAAGGCTCTACGTGTGCTAGAGCGCCCATAAAAGTTTAAACATAAAAACAATTCACAGTCGTGTAATGTCTCTATTCCTTTATGAAACATTGTTGTACAACAACTTTTTGTTGGAGAACTAGAACGGGACAAAATAATGAAAATTACGTACTTCATTTTATTGCTAAATTTTAACAGCTTTTGTTAAACATAACAAATAAAATTCATAATTTTTTATGAAAAGTTATTTTAATATGTATAAATAAACTTATTAAATAAACGCCAAATTATCTATTTTTTTTGCTGTAATCTATACGAGTATACATTTAATTTATAACATTTCGCTATAAAAACAACAAAAAAAATTATCTTTGTGTGTGAATATAGAAATATTCTCATCGAGACACAAATTTTACGTATGTAAATTTTACGTATGTACATATGTATTAAATGTTGCTATAAAAAATACTCTACTCGATACTTTTTTATATCTTATTATAGCAACACACAAAAATGTTCTGCAATATTATTTTGTTTTTACCCAGCGAAACTATATATGATTTTTTATCTCGTTCCGATTCTCCGACAAAATTTTGTTATACAAGAATGTTTCATAATGGAATAGAGTCTTTAAAATTAAAATTAAACAGTTATTTTATTTAAACTGATTTTAATGACTGTTTGCCACGACTGATTATCCTTTTATATGTCGATTTATGGAAATGTTAATTTTATTTTTACTATTTTAGTTAGATTACTTATATTTTTAATTATTAAAATTTTAGATTATTAACAGTTAAATTTTTTTTTTGGAAAAAAAATAATTTTAAGCAATTTTTTCTACATCGAAAATGTCTTTATTATTCATGTCACCCCAGAGTTCTTGCATTGTATAATCCGTTAAATTTAGGTTCTACTGTATTTTATTTTTATTTTTTATAAAGCAATTCATCTTATTATTATTAATGTGAATATATAATAAAAAATAATTTCGAATTAAATCGATTACAAAAAATAAAATAAATTAACAAAACGATACATATCGTTTATTCCATGAACAATAAATATTTATATTAAATATATAGCAAGGTAATTAAATACCTAAATAGGATTTATTATTTATATATATATATATATATATATATATATATATATATATATATATATATATATATATATATATATATATATATATATATATTTCTACCATTATTTAATTATATATTATAAACAAAAAATATTTACATAATTTATTTAAAATAATAATTAAAAACTGGTGCTAAGTGTAATTATTATAAAAATTAAACTATTTATATTAAAATGTTGTCAAATTAATTCATCATGATATTATAATACAAAATAAATCAGCATCTTAATTATTATTATTGAGAATATAATATTATACGCACATATAATATCTATTTCCAATTACTTGTTAATTTTGCTTATAATTTAGAAAAATTAATAAAAAAATAAACTTTTTACACGTCATTATGTGTTACGATTATGAATTTTAATTAAATTATTTAATAATAAAATCAACCTGTACAAAACTAAACTAAATAGTTACATAACACAATAGTTATTTAAATTAATTCTGTGATTTTTCAAAATACAAACAAAAGCTTAAATAATTCTTCCATTTTATTAATTTTTACATAAATTATTTCTCGTTTAATAATAATTTAATATATCATATAATATACTCAATAAAATTTAAAATAAAACAAATTTAAAATATATATATATATATATATATATATATATATATATATATATATATATATATATATATATATATATATATATATATATGCAGTGGTTGAATGTTCAAAGTAAGCAATGATTCCAAAACATGTACTCAAAATAAGCAAATTATTTACATTATTTATTAATTAATTTAATCTAAATTTTAATTTTACATAAAATTCATTTCATATAAGAATGCATAAAACGAGTATATTTAGTTATTAAGCTTTCTTAGGGTCTGTCCAAATTCATTTTAAATTCGACTAAAGTACTTAAATGTTTAAAAGTTTAACTTCAAAATTTTTAGATGGCAGTGCAATTTAGATTGCATGCGTCGTTCTGTTAAAAATCATTTATCATCGATATATATATATATATATATATATATATATATATATATATATATATATATATATATATATATATATATATATATTTATATATATATATATATATATATATATATATATATATATATATATATATATATATATAATATATATATATATATATATATATATATATATATATATATATATATATATATATATTTATATATTTATATATATATATATATATATATATATATATATATATATATACATATATATATATATATATATATATATATACATATATATATATATATATATATATATATATATATATATATAGATATATATATATATATATATATATATATATATATATATATATATATATATATATATATATATATATATTTATATATATATATATATATATATATATATATATATATATATATATATATATAAATATATATATATATATATATATATATATATATATATATATATATATAAATAATTTATAGCAATATAAATTAAAAAATATTTTTTTATTTTAGTTTTGTTTATTACAGATAATCAATTTTCTAACATAATTTCTAAATAAAACAAAAACTGGTGAACTTAATTTGCTTAGTCGATTTAGAACGAAATTAGACAATTATTAAATTTGTGGGCAATTTTTTAAGAGTAGAACCGTCGTTATTAAAATATCATCATATTTATCGCCTCAACACGCACCAAAACCAAATATTTCTTTTCAAGTTTTAATTATTTTTTATACTATAACTAAAAATATAAAAAAATTATGAAAAAAATATTTTGTTTAATTGGGATTTAGGAGAAAAAATACTGAAACGATAAAAAAAAATTTACTTTAGTTTGTACTACTGTTAATCGAAATTGCTCTGAAATAATGGTTGATTATTCCTAATAATTATACATAGTTGCAATAAAACAATATAAGCAATCTTTGGAGTTGATTTTAAAATTTTACCGCCACTTACTAAAAACTATCTGTTTATTTTAAATCATTTGTTAACCTTAAAAACTATTTCTCAATATACCTGTACCGAAATATCAAACAATATTTATATTAAAGTTTTATACTGTGCCTGTAAGCCATATTTTTATTTTTTTTTTTTGGCTAAGTCACCTATGACTATTTTAAAATGATATGATAGTTTTTTGATTTTAATTTTATTTTTATTTAATTATTTATATTTATATTAAAATTACATATATGATTTGTACTACTATCGATGTAAACTTTTTAATAATTTAGAATAGTCGGTGATTTAGACGAAAACTAAAAATTGGTATTTTGCAGTAAAAAAAACTAAATTTAAACAATAAAAATTAAAATAGATAGGAAACAAACAAATATGTAGATATAATAAAATAAAAATAAAACAAAAAACCAAACAATAAAAATTAAAAATTATGATTAAAGTATTAAGATATAATAATTATGTAGTTAATAAATAAATAAATAAATTTGTACATTTTAATGGCTATAACAATTATTATATAATTATTATTTATAAAATTAATATTAAATGAAAACAAAACAAACAAGAACACACATACAAAAAAAACACATTAATTTAATTATTAAAAAAAACATACATTTAATTATTAAAAATAAAAAAAAAATGAAAAAAGTTGATATAAATAAAATAGTTTGTTTTTAATTGTTTAATTTTTTGGATTTATTTAACCGTTTTAATATTTTGTTTAATTAATTTGTTTAAATAATTTAATTCTAAAATATGTTTACAAAAAAAGATTAAAAAGGTTTTTGAGATCAACATCAATTAAAAATCTATGTAAATACATTTTGAAATAATTTTCTCGTAATTAAGCATCTATTCCATTGTAAAAAATCCGGGAGCTATCAAATTAAAGGGAGAAATTGGTATATTTGGTGGATGGGTAAAACTAAAATTAGCTAAATTTGGTTTGTGTTTGTTCTCTTTGTGGCAGTCATACTTTACTTGTGTTTATGATTTTGTTTAATGTTTGACATATTCACCAAATCATCAACAAATATTAGTTATATTAACCCTTAAATGCATGGCTTTTTCATAATTCCTTAAAATTATTTAAAACTAACAATTTTGCATGCAAACATTTAGGATTTTCCAAATTTTCGTATTTTCCATGTGGATTATAAATGAAACATCATGCATGACCAAAAATTTATTATTACAACACTTCAACTTATTAGACAAAACCTCTTTAATAAAATAAAATAAATAAAAGTAATACTTTCAAGTTATAAATAATAATAAAAAAAAAAATTATACCACGAATCCTTTCAAATAATAATCACATTTAGTAATGAAATTTTGTAAAACAATTACCCTCCTTGTTGAAACAAAATGATAATGTGCATTTCGAATACGTCAGGGATATGCATTGGGGTTGTTCTCTAGAATCTCTAGAGTTGAGAAAACCAATTGGGCCAATGATGTAAGCCATCTAAACGAATTTCTTTAGAAGGAATTAAGGCAGATGTAACTCTTCCGTTTTGTTTCAATTAATTTGAGTTGTAATGTTGATGGTCCAATACGAGAAGAAATTCCGATTTTGCATAAAATTGCTGCCAATTCGGTTTTACAGTTCGGTAGATTTGAAAAGTTCTGAATCATTATTTTACTGTATGTTTGTGCGTCGAAAATAAAAAATCAAATAATTTCGGCTAAGCAAAAAATTCTTCACACAGGTGACTTTCGATGAGATCTACTCCACACATATGGATTCAGTAATCTTTAATTATGGCTGGGGACTGTAAATTTATTAGTCCTAAAAGAAAATCAAGGCATGGTTTTTTCTATGTCATTTTATTCAATGGATTAATTTTAATCAACTTTTTTATCACACCTTTTAGAGGTGTGAAATGATTCTGTCCTGACAAAATTGGCTTACAAATTGACAACTTTTGTGCCTTTCCAAAACACAAGAGCAAGTTTTTGGTTGCCATATTCGGCAACAACTTGCTGTGGATCTCCTCGAACCTTGTTTTTTCATTTATGGCCATCAGTTTTTTCATTTGTGGGTCACAGTTTAATATTAGTATAGCCATCTCAGAACATAAAGAATATTTTCAGGTTCGTGTAGTTCCGAGGAGCTGGCAATATAATATTCCATATCATTATATTGGGTCATTACAAATTGGCCGAGTGTGGAAATATGAAACATAGAATGATTCTGGTGAGTTGGTCACAGTTTAATATTAGTATAGCCATCTCAAAACATAAAGAATATTTTCAGACCCGTGAAGATCATAGGAGATAGGAGATATTTTTAATGCTCTATTTTTATGAAACTTAAAACAAAATTGTTTTCAAAAAACATTTTTTTTTACTTTATATCTCATTCATAAATGATAAAAAAACTGGGATGGGATGGAATTGTATTGCCTGATGAAAGTTTTAGTTTTTCCTGGGATGAAAAACTGGGATAACTTCACATGCTTTCACAATACAGTATAATTAAATCACAACCTGCAATATTTTGTAATGACAGATTACATGTACAATCCTAACGAAACATTCCGAATTCTATTTGTGCTAATCAAGCTCAAACCGCAAATCAACAAACTGTAAAGTATTGTACATTTCTAAGTAATCGTAAAACCACACTTATGTGGGATTTGCATTCAACGATATCTTCAACATGTAGATATTTAAAACAAGATAGCATGAGGAATAAAATACTATGGAAAATATGAGAAAGAAATAAGACAGTTTTTTTTATTTTTTATTTTTATTTTATTTGTTTATGAAAAAACAAGTCAACTAGATCATTCATTTTGGCATTTCCAATCGAAAATATAACCTTGTTTCTTTTTCAATAATTATTTTAAAAAATGTTATACAAAATTTTCTCGTCTTTTGGATTTGCATACATGTTTTCATGTACATTTTTATAATTTTTTATAAATTCAAAATGATTCTATACATTTTTACAGGGTAATCTAATCATCATAATATTTTATATTTTTCAATTTAACAATGTATCATCGTCTGTTTATAATAAAAGATCAAATCATTTAATAAAAACATGAAAATATGGCTGAAATAAATTCGTTGTTCGTAAATCACATTTTTCTTTTTTAAAATACAACCAAAAGAACTACATTTTGTTTAAATAATATCATGGTTTCACGTAATAAACTTACTAAAATATAAGTATCAATCATTAAAAGTCAATTTTACCCGTTTAAATATTACAGAAATACAAATAAAAAAAAATTGTTTTTTCTACATATAAAACATAAATTTAAAATAATGTAAAAACCAAACAATTTTTGTTTATGACATCAACAATTTTAGTAATTAGTTGTTTATTCAAATAACTTAGCCGAGATCTGTCCATTTTGGACTTTGCAAAACGTTGTTGCACGTTTTATAATATACGTTTATTGATAACCGGTAGGAAGTTAGCACGAAAAACATGTTGGCAACACTAAAGGTTCGCGTCTGTCATATAATCTGTTTAGTACAAGATAGCATGAAAAAAATAACAGTAATAAGCATTATTAAAAAGTTAGCAAGAAAATGGTTTGAGTATTAGATAAAAACTAAAAAAATTAGTAAGCACGAAAAATCAAATAAATGGCTAATTTTTATTAATCAGTGGCCCTACTCAATGAAAGGCTGGATTTTTCCAACCACTTTAGTACTTTGGACGATTCATATGAAAAATTTTAAAAGTACACATATTTAACCGTTTGTATCTTTTTACTGGGTCATAGACAAATTCTGAAAATTACCATGAAAATTAGTAATCAGTGGCCCTACTCAATGAAATAAAATCCAGAGTTGCCAAATAAAAGGCTGGATTTTTCCAACCACCTTAGTATTATGTATGTAACATAAAATAAATTTAATTTAGCTTTTAATGTCAAACCGGTTTTACTCTGGCGGTTGCTAAAAGATATTTAATGTATAATCAAATTGATTTTTGGTTCTGATTTTCATTGTATTTCAAATTAGCCATTTATTTGATTTTTCGTGCTAACTATTTATTTTTTGTTTTTATCTAATACTCAAACCATTTTCGTGCTAACTTTTTAATAATGCTTATTACTGATATCTTTTTCACGCTATCTTGTACTAAATAGATTATATGACAGACGCAAACCTTTAGTGTTGCCAACATGTTTTTCGTGCTAACTTCAAAGACATATGATACTGGTTTTATATATGAAACGAGAAAATAACTTTTCTGTAATGCATGTAGTATCATATATTATGAGAAATGTAACAGAAAACACAAGAAAACAAAGATTTTATTGGATAAATCAATGAATTTTTTTATAACAAACATTATTTCTATTTATTGAAATTTTAAACGTTTAAAATTTAAAATATACAGAAATTACATTATGTCACAAGGCATTTTAGATAAATATTAGGAGTTTGCAAAATTAGTTAGAGCTTTTTATCATTTATGATATATCAAGAACTTGAGGATATAGTTATTAATATTTTAATTATGTTGTTGATTTATATATACTCGAAGTGACTCGAAGTAAAAATGGTCCACCATTCGTTTTAGATCCATTTGATTCCAATTGCGCTTGATAAATCTAATTTATTCACTAACGATGATCGCAAACTACTATTTAAATCGATAGAACGTAGGCGCTTTATAGATATTGGTTTATAAAAGGCACGAAGCGCTTCTACTTCTTGATTCATTTTAATCCAACGATAATGGTTACAGTTAAGTCGTACCAGTTTGGACTGATATTAGACTTTATAGTTTCCTTTTTCTTCGCCGAATTATCTATGTTAATAACTGGTTTAATGTAATAACACAATGTTTGACTTAAAAAAAAATTTCGAAAAATTAATTTTCCATACCTTAATATAAAAAAAACTTTTGCAATTAATACAAAGTTCCTACACCATTAAGCGTAATGATTTCGCAATAGTATAAGAAAATAGTTTCAATAAACTTTTGTTGTACTTTTACAAACTTGAACTTACATGACCAACTGTAAGATTTAATTGTTCTTGTATTTGTTATTTTTTGTTGCTAAGATGTTTATACTGAAATAATATAAATTATCGTATAAAATGATACAACAAATGTGTAATATGGATCTTGGCGGACAATTCAGTGCGAGTCACTTTTTTTTTTGTTTTTTTTTTTATAATAATGCTATATCATGCTAATTAGAGGTTTTAGATTGGATGTGCTTTCAAAATATATATTTAATTGTATGTATCCCACATTATAGTATCCATTTTCATATTGTAAACATTTTCATTGAATTATGTAATTGTAAGTATGATGGTGGTTATAAAAACGATGCGTTATCGAATATACATGGGCATGTTCGTAAATTGCAATTAACATTGTGTTACAATTTTATTTAACATATCTTTGTATTTTTACATTTTTAAGAAATAATTATCTAGTTAGCACATTGCGGTAAGTAGATATATTGTAGCGAATTTTGTTCGAATTATGCCACTATTGCAATAAAATAATTTGTGAATTTGTGAATATAAAAAATTTAAATCCATCAATTTTTTCTGTTAACTTTTTCGTTCAATCGAAAGAAAGAAAATGTTTCATTTGTAATTTTATATAATTATGAACATATATAAATGGAGGCGAAATTTGACGAAAATAGTAACAGTGAAAGACCATTTTCAACTTAAATGTCTAATATTTGTATAAGAGCATACACTAATTACAAAATTTCCTAGCACAATCTTAAATAGGATGCATTGCATCGCGTTACAATAAAAACACTATGCATGTGTTTAGAACTGCACGCAATATTCAATTTCGCATTAGCAAGATTGAGAAAGGATATTATGCAAACCAAAATGGTTTTCCTATAATATTTTGGATGCTTTTTATTAAATGCTTTATTTATAAACTAAAAAACATAACGATTATTTACTCATTTTATATATTCAAAATGTGTACCTGTCGAAACTGGATATTTTACAACTGGATTTGACGAAACAGGATAATTCAAAACTGGATATTTTAAAACGAGATAAGGTACAAAACGAGATACGGTATAAAACTGGATATTTCAAAATTGGATAATTCAAAACGAGATAAGGTACAAAACGAGATATGGTACAAAACTGGATATTTCAAAACTGGATATTTTAAAACGAGATAAGGTACAAAACGAGATATGGTACAAAACTGGATATTTTAATAAGGATATTTCGACATGTGATTTAAACTTAAAATGATTTTTTAGGAAAGTTCTGAAATATGGCCAATTAGGAAGGAACTCTGTGACTTCTTAACCGATTATGATGTGGCCATATACCAGAACTTTTCCAAAAAATCATTTTGAAATCCCATTTTCATCTTACATATCGAACTTCATCAACATTGGCCATATTCCAGAACTTTCCCAACAAATCATTTTAAAATCTCATTTTCTTACGTATCGAACTTCATAAAAATCGGTTAAGAACTCGCCGAGTTCCTCCCTAATTGGCCATATTCCAGAACTTTCCTAAAAAATCATTTTAAGTTTAAATTACATGTCGAAATATCCTGTTTTGAAATATCCAGTTTTGTACCATATCTCGTTTTGAACCTTATCTCGTATTGAAATATCCAATTTTGAAATATCCAGTTTTGTACCATATCTCGTTTTGTACGTTATCTCGTATTGAAATATCCAATTTTGAAATATCCAGTTTTGTACCTTATCTCATTTTGTCAAATCCTATTTTGAAATATCCAGTTTTAAAATGTCCAGTTCTGAGCGGTTCCCATTCAAAATATACTAAAAATATTTTATCGTAACTTTTTGTTTTATGGCAACTATTTTATACATATTTCGCTTAATGGTGGGTTTACATTCAGTGACATTACGAAAACGAAATGATTAGCCGGATGACATGTTGCAACATCTTTTCGATTCGCTTCGTTAGTGATCATCGAAACGAAAAAAATATATTTTCGGCATGTTGTAACTTTTCCGTTCGATATTCCAATATGACAATCCTTGTTCTATATTTTTATTGACATATAAATAGTAAATTTTATTGACATATAAATATAAATATGTCAAAATTTAAAGTTTGAAATAAAATACAATAACATGGGATCATTTAGATTTGTTGCGGCGATTAATTTTGAATATGAGCCGTCTATTAATTATTCCATTGAAAGGCGCTATCTTAGAGATCGATATGATGTGATGAATTTAGAAAATTGCAAGTAAGTTTTGCATATAGATGTATATTTTTTGTATACATTTAAATTAATAATAAATGTGTACTTTTGTAGGTTTATTGAGTCGTTTCGTGTCACAAGAGATATATGGGTGGCCTTCTCGGTGGCCCATTTGAATTTAAGGTAATGGTTAACCTTTACCACAATTCGATATTGATCGACTTTGAGTTTACTTATTTTTTTTTTGTGCTTGTCCCTGAAGCATACGACTAGTACACATAACTAGTAGAAATATACACATGTTCCTATTTACAAAATAATAAATTATAACGAGAAACTATAAATACTTGCATTTTCACTTGAGTTTTTTTTTATTAATTTTATTATTATATATTATTTTTTAAATATTTGTTTAGTTTATTTTAATAATTTTTGACACCAAATTATTTGACAACCGAAACAAAATTAAAATGTGATAGAGAAGCGAAAAAATTGATGGTCGAAAATGTTATAACATGCCCATCTATCGAAAATAACGATACCACTTCGAACATCGAAAATTTCAATGTTGCAACATTTCATCCCAGCTGTCAGTTACTATGCGTTAACATGAGAATAGCAAAAGTTCCGTTTTGTAGTTTTTGCTATTAAAAGTAGCCAACACTGACTAAATATGTTATCGCAAATAGGTTGTATATCAAGTATTTAAATGGATCGTTGCACACTTGCTAACTTAGCTCATTGCTAACTTAGCTCGAGTTAGTCGAAAGTATTTTCCTTACTAACGTCAGCGATATCGCTCAGACGTACATTGAATTTTTTTAGATTAAATCAAAGCCTCCTATATTAAAATACAATTTAATTTTGTTTTTAATACTGAACATGCATCCATGTATGTGTGAGCGATGTTATAATCGAAATGTGCAACGTAATGAACTGACCGAACTATACTAAACTATACTGAAATAATTTCATCGCTTCGCTTAGCTGAAATGCAACGGGTCTATCTGCTATTACCTCTCTATTATAAAAATTTTTTGAGTTTAAACCAAACAAGTACCTCTTTTATCAAAACTGTGTGGTCCTGATTTGAAGTATATTCGATAGCCACTAAGTTCCAATTACTCTCCCTATTATATATAGAACAAACTGTTTAGTATAGTGTTGATTCTATTATGATTAAAGATTCTTTTATGCCAAAGACCAGGATCAGTAGAACAATTTCGAATTACACTTCAAAAAATCAAACCATACGTACGAGTAGTAACGAGTAATTACGATAATGTAATAGAGTGGCCAGCAAAGGGATTTTTCTAATCGTATACTTATTTGTGTAGACTTACTTATTCGCCGAAATCTTTTCGTAATTTGGTTAATATACGATATATTTATGGGTTTGAAATATATTTATAACCGTTTTTCTAAAACTACGACAACCTCATAAAAAAATAATGAATGAAAGGAAATAATAAACGTTGGAATAGCTTCTAATGTATAATTCTAGATTAAGTTTTATAGTCTGTATAATAGAATCAACAAATTTAACGTTAATTAACTAGTATTTATTTATTTACTTTGATATTTTTGAACATTTAGTTTTATAAAATATATTTTAGAATTTTTTCTAGGTTATAAACAGGGACAGGCGAGTATTTTATTTAAATTATTGTTGTTTAGATGTTTGCATGTAGTTTGTCAAACATAAATGTTTTTTTTTTACTGTAAGAAGCTAAGTTAATAATGTACATTGCATGTGATCGCTAATTTTCAGCTTACATTTAATTTATTGTGTTTTTCAGCATCATCAACCGAATGTGTGTGATCGAAATTTACGCATACACTTATTTATACTATGTAAAATAAGTACTTAGTTTAATACTAAGTAGTAGTATTTTATAATCGTGTTCTTAAATTCGGTTGTTACTAATATTTTAGCTGTAGCCATATGATTTGATCAATACTAAAATTTATTTTGTTATTTTATTTCAGAGTGTGTTCAAAGTACATATTTGTACGAAGGAAATTGTTACGATAAATGTCCAAATCAAACGTATTTATCACCCGAACTACCAATAAATAACAATGGATCAAACGAAAATTCATTTCAACTATCATTACGTGAGCGTGACACAAATGGACAAGTATTGGATGTATTTATACCACAAAAAATATGCTATGCATGCCATGCCACATGCCATAATTGCACAGGACCATTTGATTATGAATGTACGGCGTGCGATAGTCGATCATATTTGAAAAAAATCAGCGATAATGAAAAATATTGTCTACTATCAATGATTGAGCCGACACTAGGCACAATTATTGATAATTGTGACAAAGTAAACTGTGGAAACGAGACTAGTAGTGTTAACAATAATAGTATATTTTTAACTAATAACATTTATTTAAATATTTTATTAATAGCTATATCTATCGGATTGATACTACTATTCTGTTGCTTTATTTATATATTTAAGAAACTATGTTTTCGACGTGATAACAATAAACTTTTAGTTGATGATTATAACTATACGTATAATCCGCTAAGAAATGTTGAAAGTAAAAAGACAATAGATGATGACATAAGTAGTGACTCAGATCTAGATGAAATAGTTCAAGTAAAGCCTGTACTATTTACCAACATCAAATAGTACTAAGCTAATTAAAACATTATGCAATTACTTCAAAATTCGAAAGCCATAGACATATATGTAATGACATAGTTACTAGGGACAACGGGTACTTAAAAGTAAATATTGAAATGAGGTTTAAAAATCTTTATGACAGATTTATTAAATGTTAAGGATTTTCAAAAATAACAATAATTTAAAAAAACTTTTGACCTTATTTTGTTTTTTCATTGTACTGAGCCTAAATTAATGGATGAAAGTTATGACCAGTCTATTTTTGAAAAACCTAAATATTTATTGAAAGCTTATTAATGATATGAGGTAATATTAGAAATGTCGTTTGAGTGGTCTAAAGCAGTGTTGAAACAACCTTTTTTTCGAGAAGTTTTCTTTTTAAAAGTTTTAATTTTATTGTATTTTGTCTTTCACGACGATATTCTACAGTCAACGTAATTTTACTCCTAATAAAACAACAAAACGATATTCTTTTTCGTTGGGATGGGTAAAAAACAATTTGGCATTTTCTTGTTCGCATGTCATTGCAGGGTCAGATTTTTAATTAAATCAAAAGGCTCATATTTTAGAAGAATATTAGCTTTTGAATATTAGAATAAAATATAACATTTCAAAAATGTCGTAATTTTTGAAATGTTATATTTTATAACAAATGTTATTTTATAACACGAAAAAAATTAAAATCGGGGCTATTTAATAGTTTTGAAAATTTCTAATTTTTTAAAAACTGAATTAGCTTGTATACCAAAACGTAATTGTATAAATTTACATTCAATATTATGACTTAAATCAAATTAAATTACAATATGTTACATCAAATGACATTTGTTTGTTTTTTTTTGTTGCAAACATACAAAATTTAACTGCTCTTTTGCGAACAATTCAATATGCCAACTATGACTGCATAATATTTTGGTTTACTTAAAGCTTGCACTAGGTATCCAAGAACTTTCTAGAAAAAATGAGTGCACTTCAATGCTAAAACGTGTTTTATATTTAGACGTTAAAATTATTTTTTAATGACGATGCCATTTTACCACTCACTCTGTATTAAGAGTATTAAATTAGTAAGCGTATACAACTTTTTAGATTCTAAGATATTTTAATGTGTACATGTGAAATGTCTTTAAATATTTAATAATTCATCACTTTTTTAATATTATTACTTTTATAGCTGCAGTAATGCAATCATTTTTATAAAATAAATAATTCTTTTACATAAATAATATCGTTTTTTTCTTTATTGTTGTTTAAATTATTATGAGAGCAGGATAAAACGTAAGGCAAATATAAAATAGTTGATTCAAATTAGATGTCGCTTAGCAATCAAATTTCACTGCAAAACATGAAAATTACTGGTTAACAGTTCGTCACATCATACCCTAATCCTTAAAATGATACATCCACCGTGAATATTACTGAGAAAATTAAGAATATTACTGACATCGACAAACTTATTCAAGAAAATCGAAGAATAAGCAGGCAATAACAACAATCTAAATCTCCTTTATTGAAGAGGAAACTAAATCGCGTTATTATGATTCAAAGAATTTCATTGAAAGTAAACCAGAGTTTACATAATTAATAATAGAAATCTCGGCAACCGAAAAGACATAGATTAATCTTTGTGGAAGGCAACGAAAAATTTAAAAAAGCCAGATAATTCAAACCTACCGATAAAACTGACAAAAGGAAATTGGGTAACACAATAAAGAAAAAGCATTAGCTCATATAAAAGAAGTGTTTTCACGTCATCAAGAGGCTAATAATTTTGTGTTACCTGAGCAAACGGATCATAATTTGTCCTTTAAGCCAATTAAGTTTAAGTTGAAAAGTTTATAGAATACAATAAATGATATTATAAAACCAAAAATGGTTTTATGGCACCGGGATGTGATCTTATTGATGTGAAAATAATTACCTTATAAATGCTTAAAACTAATAACAATCATCTGCAACGCGATCATACGAACTAGTACATCTCAAAAAGGCAAAATATCATTATCACAATGATACAAAATCCTAGAGAAAATGAAACATAAATATCGTCATGTCGACCAATAAACATGTTTCCAACAACATTGAAGCTTTTTGAAAAAATGATACTATCCAGTATTAGAGGACCCTCAGATTATGCTAGACCATCAGTTTGGATTCCGAAGCCAACATAGAGCAAATGCGCAGGATTATAAATATCATCAAACACTGCTTTGAAGAAAAGGAATACTGTTATGTTCTCGTTCTGGATTGTGCACGCGGATTTGACAAAATGTGGCCTTAGGGATTAATTTATAAAATTAAAAAGCTATTTCCAAACCATTTTTACTTAGTTCCAAGAAACTATCTTCTTCAAAGGCAATTTATCGTAAAACAAAACGAATCAACCACTGGCTTAAATGATATTAGAGCAGGCCACAAAACATTGTCCTTGAACTAATGTTTTACTTATTAAACACAGCAGGTCTGCATATTACTAAAAAAAATAATATCAACATATTTGCTGATCATACAGCCATCTTGAGTTAAAAATATTACAATTCCTTAAGTGAATTGCAAAATTATCTGTACAAAATTGCAGAATTATTAAAAGATAATTAGCGAATAAAAGAACGAAAAAAATCACGTTCCCTTTGAACAAATGCACTTGCCCACATTAATGAAACATCTATTAATTATCTGAATTTTCTTTATTTCCCGAGAAAATTTCTCTCAAAGCATGATTTCTCCAAACAGCCTGTATTCATCTGGTTATTAGGTAAGATGTCGTTTTGTAAAAACCGGTTTAATTAAGATTCCTTTTTTTAAGCAGATGTTAAACTGCATTGTAATGTAATTCAAAATTAAACACGATAACTATTCTTAACCTGTTTTTATGAAAATTTTAAAAGAAACTGGATTGAGATAACTTTAGTTTAATGCAATGAAAATTACAAGTTAACTAATATTGAAAAACAAAACTGATGGTAGAAATTAGAAATTAAATCACACAAGAGTAATAAAGACAACGAATTAATTTTTTTTTTGTGTATGCAAAAATATTTTGTTTTCAAATTTAATATTCTGCTAATATTAAAACATAAAAACAAGTTATATTTAGCTGTGTTGCTTTGGTAAAACTAAGCGAGTTTTATTTTAATATCACAAAGCAACAGCTTTTGGCTTTACGCCGCATGCGCATTTTAATTTTTCTGTGTTGGTTAAAAAACATTTATGTCAAACTTTTTTATATACATTTATGTAAAAAAATTGATATACAAGTATCGTATATGATACTTGTTTCTATGATTTTAAATAATAAATTTGAAAAAATTACCGCCTTGTGGTGAACACAATAACTATAAAATAATTTTATTTCCCCTAATGGTGCGTCTAAATCTAAAAAAAAATCTAAAAAATTGTTGGCATCTTAAACATTGATTGCAATTTCCCATCATTTATAGTTTTGCAGATAACCTGTTTTTATTTAATGCCACAGAAATATTCCTTAACAAACAAATGTTTAATAGTACTTACACCTTGACCAAAGACTAACCAGGAGAAATATCGAATCGAAGCATAACCAAATTAAATAACTTTTTGAAAATATACTAGATAATAGTCTTTTTTAAACTTAATATTATCTTTGCGCAATCAAATTTAGCTATACAAAGCAATAATTATGCCCATATGCAACTGTGGAATGCGGTTGTGGGGATCTACCAGCGCATTAAATAGAGAAATCCTACAACGAACACATGCAAAAATACTTCGAAGTATTACAATCACTCCATGATATATTCGGGACCGCAACATACATGATGACCTTTAATTTAAATAATTTGCATATTTAAGTTTAATATACATAAAGAAATTATTTAATAGGTATTCATTCTTTTTTTTTATTACACTCGAAACGTTTCTCCCCGTACAACCAGCATTCAACCTATTGAATATTGCATATAGTTTGCAGTAGGACGACCAGTCGGCAGAACATTAGCTTTTGTGCATCCTTAAACGTTTATGAATAGATTTTTTGAATAGAAGCCATTGTAGGACCAGTTTACGACTAGCCGGTATATGATTGTTAAAATGTGTACACTGATAATTGACTTATGGATGGGAGTTCCGGTATTTATAACTAACAAAAATTAAGACGTGATCACTGGGATAGCTTTTGTCCTAAGCTTATTATTTTGTCAATGTTTATGTTTGAAACAACAAAATGTGTTATGCCATGATGTTGAACTAAAGTAGATATAGCTTTAACTATTTGATCCACTTGCTATATCGTGCAATTAACATTTCACCACAGGCCATGTTTAGGAATTTGACAGACATTTTGGCACACCCGAAACCAGGTCTCGGAAACACCAATAAAGTCACCTAGGGGGTTTGAACTATTCTTATATATCGACAGACTATGTATTTCATTTGAGCAACACACATTGTTTTCCAGCAGGTCTTGATCTCAACATTGCTAGATTAGAACGTATTGAAATATCGGTCTAACTTTATATGTTTTAAATTCCGCAATTAAATGTATCTTGATAAGCGGTTGTATCAAGGATGTAGTGTGGGCGGGAAAAACAAAATTCATATTTGGTTGTTCTATGATCAAATGCACATTTGGGAGTTCAAAATCACTGTTTTTGTGTCAGCCTACACCAAAATGCTAAATCAGCAAAAATCATGAATTCAAAAATTTACTATCGTAAAAAAAGTTTACGAAAAGCTGTATTATATATTTATATATTATTGGTCAACATCTTATGACTATCAATAAAAGGTTAGAAATAAGGTAGAAGATGGTCTTTGGCTGAGTCCATGAAAGTTCTGCAGGGAACCCAAAACTTCTAGTTACGATACTGTGTCACTTAAAATTTTCTGTATCAGAAAAATGTATTACTTAATATTTTTAAAAAATACTGAAGTCATCCAAATACGCGAAACATGTTTTTAAATTAAGACGCCAAAAAATAAAAATAAGTCCCATCAATTTCTTAAATGGTGGTTCGTTGTATTAATCTAAAGGCATTACTATGAATTGCTCCAAACTATTTCCTATCGCAAAAGCTTTTTGGCTTCCTGTTAACTAATGAATGGCTAACTTACGATTGTACCTAATGAATAGCACGACAATGGGTAATTTTAAATTACCCTAATTTCCTGGTTATAGCCAGCACCTTAAAAATATCAATTTTTTACAAACAAAAAAAATATGTTCACGTATAACCCGCAATCTTAAACCGCCACGTAGAAGCGTAATTTTGCAATTTTCTATCGTTAATAGATATAGTGATGTCTCTACTTTTCGAATCGCTATATAACGACTAAAAAAGAAAAGTAAACAGTAAACACTATATATGTTTTGATCGGAAACATAAACACTATATAATCATAATAAAATGAATCTAAAAACAAGGCTTCAGCTGTCAATTGATGATCAGTTAATATTAAATTAATAAAATCAAAATCTATAAAAATAAAAATAGTTGTATGTATTACCCGCACTTATTGAATACCCCGCACCTCGATTTCTGAAAAAGAAACACTTTTTTTTAAAATCACCCTGCGGGCTATACTCAGGAAATTAGAGTACTTTGAATAGTTGCGAAGGTTCACACAAAACCCTACTTTTGAAGAAAACCCTCTGATAAATTCCATGAACTATAAGGCTTGTTTTTATGAAAATAAGTTTCATTTGCTTATTTCCGTTTTTGGATTTGATTGATAAATCAGTGGAAACTGCACTACTGCTGGTAGAATCGATTTCTTATTTCAGTATCGTCCGATGTTGACCTATTTCAATTTTTCTCAGATAATTATTGATAGCAATTTTGAATGATTGGCTTCCCATTTTGATTTTTTCGAAATACGATGAAACTATAAATTCGTAGGTTTATATGTTCACTTTTAAATTGTTCTAGGATCGGGACGACAGAGCTGGTAGTACACTGTGCGTAGAAAGGATTAAGAAGTAATAGAGTTTAACGTGAAAATTTAAAAACAATAATTTTAAGTTTTTTTTGGTTTAAAATTATTAAATTGAAACCCAAATCTTGATAGGTTTTAAATTTCTCTACTCTAATATTAGCATTTACCAAGTCAAGTGTATATATATATATTATTTTATGTAGGTACTATGATTATAATAATTAAGTATTTGATTAGCAAATTATCACTTTTAATCAATCAAATGGTAATACTTCTTCAGCTGTTTTAGTTGAAAGACTTTCATTATTATTTGCACCGGTGTTATTTGTTACGGTGTCACATTGACTAGAATTTGGTTTCATCTTTTCATTAGTTAAATGGTGTAATTTCTTTTCGTATTCTCTTACATCTTGTATTGTCATATTATACCATTCATCCATCCATGCGAATGCTTGTCGATGACCTAATAATAGCACATCACGAATGCATTTATGAATGTAATCCTCAACTTTTGTTTGTAGTCCCCATACTTCAAATGCCACACTAACTACTTTGTACGAACACATTACTGGTTTGTCATCATTGCGCCATCCTTCAATTAATGGCCCACGACCGGTTAGTTTTGACTTATAGAACTTAGGATCCTCGTCTTCTTTATAATGTTTAGATAGCTCGTCATAAGCTATATCGATATTGTCTACAGTTCGATTGATCAATTTATCATCAGCTAGATTAAGACACTAAAAATGAAAAACAAAATAGAATACAAGTCGGATAAACATTTCACGTATGACTTACATTTTCATTGTTGCCATTATTATTTTCAAATCTTGTATAAATAGAAATATTTAGTTTTGGTAAAATGGAACATGTATATTCGGTTATAGTATAAGGATAATAGTTCCATGATTTTTCTGTTATATATACCAATGGACAAAATGATTGGATCCAATAAGGCAAACGGGAAGATAAATGTATTCTTTTTTCAGTGAATTGTCCTTTACCGTGTTCTGGATCTTCACATTCGCGGTTTTCAACTATTTCTACACCTTCTCCATCGCCCGATTGCTCAAGACTGTGACGAGCTATCATGTATAATTGGCCAATGCGATACTTTAATGAGATAAGCACATTTTTAGAGCCAAATTTTATGACTAGAATTTACAAATAGTTGATCTTACCTCTTCAACAGTTAACGGCATACAAATACGATATTCTTTAATTAATACCATTTTAAACAGCAACCCTTAAACTTATTTATTTTAAAATATATTACTAGCTAGTAAAAATTTACGGCATTTGAATGACAGTGACTGTCGTAAAGATAAAAAATAAAAATATTTTAATACACTCTAATATCGACAGGGTAAATGTGTAGATAATGAAGATTTCTTTATTAACGATTATAGATTTACACTGTTAATTTACAATTTAAGCTAGAAATTATTATCAATCCCAATCTTCGTCACTGGCTTCTGTATTTGATTGACTTGAATTTAATTTTATCGCTGGAGGTGGAATCATTGATGAAATACTACTGGCTACATTGTTCTCATGCTGTAATCCAGATATACCTTTACGTCTAGCCGCTAATTTGTTGTGTAAATCTGACATCAAATCACCTGGCGTTTTAATTAATTTGGAATCGTCATGCTTTATCGATGTGTTTGGTACCACATCATCGAACACAACTCGTGCTGCACGTCCACCAGCTTTACGGATTGCTTCCATTAAATTTGACCTTATATCACTACTACTAGTCGAGTTTTTTTCTAATTTATTGGTACTTGAAATATTATCTTTGTTTTCCAAAATAATAGAAGGCAATGGTGGTGGTGGTGGTGGAGGTGGCCGCGATACATTGCGATTTGGTTTGGTTATTGTTTCGACATCAATTACTTCCGTGGGTATTATCGGTGGGAGTGCAGGTGTTGGTGAAATATTTGGTATTATTTCATCCATATCGGGTAGCTCTAGAGCAGGGACACCTTTTCGTTTTGATGGTCGAATCGAAATATCTAATTCACTTAAATTAAATACTACATCATCTACAACACCAGGCAAATCCGGTAAATCTACTGGAAGATCTAATTCCGGAGCATCTTTTACACTTGGAGTATATAATAAGAAATCTTGTTTTAGTGCGATTGATTTCCTATGCGTAATTGAAAAAGGGGCAGCATCTAATTCATTATGGCTGGATATTATCTTTAACGCTAGTTTTTTCCTTTCATCATTATTGAGTAATGGGTCTATTTGATTATAGCACTCATAAGGGTTCTGTACTGTATTGAAAATCAGTAAACTATTCACAGATTTAATATTTAAAGGAAGTTTACCCAAACCAACCGGGGGCGATAGTATTTTATTTAGTTTGATCTTTGGTTCGTTTTTACCTTTTACATGATAAAACTGTAATTTGCCTTGCATATTTTTTTGATTAATAGGGTCCAGTGAATTTTTAATAAAGCAATCATCGATAATATTCACCTGTACATTATAATTATGCGTAGAACTATTAGCAAATGTTAGCTCAACGTTTTTAAACACTTTTGCTGCTGGATATTTAGGTGATGAAAATATATTTATAGCTTTGTTTATTCCGATTAAATTTTCTACTTGACTATTTGCTTTTAATATTCGCTTATTGATCCCTTCTATTCTTGTAGTATTGCTTTCAATTCTTGTATTTATTCTCTCGAACACCGATGTGATGACATTCTGGAGATATTCTAAAGAATTAATGGCTTGTATAATTGTTTCCTCGTGGCGCAGATCCGACTGTATAATTGGTATATGATAAATATGCATATCGATGCAGCATTTATTGATTAAATTATAAAATAAATAGTAAAATTAACCACACAGAATTTAATTGAAATTAATTATGAGTTATCACTTATCAGTTATGACTTTGACAGGTGTCAATAATCTTTATCAATATTTTTAGTTTTGTTACGTTGGTAAGTTTTTAGATGTGAAGTTAGCATATTCATTGCAGGGGTGCGGTTGTAAGAATTTAAAGTTTCGAAATGTCAATAATGTGACGTTTTATCTAAAATAAATTATTTTACTCATTTCGACATATCTCGTGGCTCGTCTGTTGCAGCCTACAATTATTCGAATAAATCAACTACAACTTGTCGCAATTTCGACATGTCAAATAATAAATTTTTTGAAAAATATCGATCTTGTCGAAACTTTTACATAATCGCACCCCAGAGTTTCTTTTATTTATTTCGAAAATAAATTATGCTATATGGGCGCATCTAGCACACGTAGAGTCTACATTTGGGATAGTCTAATGTAGACTCTACGTGTGCTGGATGTAAATTTTTACGTATCCATTATATCCATATATACCCATTATATATATGAACATTATATATATTTTTGTTTATATATATATGAATTAGTAATACAAATGTCAAAACAAATCTAACCAACATAATCTACACATAAATGTAGACAACAATTTTTATTCTCACTAAAACTCGTAAAATCTACATATTTTTACTGAGATTTTTTGCATCCAGCACATGTAGACTTGTAGAGTCTATGTATTTTCGGTAGACTCTACGTGTGCTAGATGCGCCCATTTTGTGAGGATTTTGCCATTTAAATTCCATTGGAGAAAGCATTAGCAAACTACTCATAAATTATTTCACATTTGTATCTCTCTAAGAATTCTGACAGAACATTACTGGAATTATATTGTATTAGGTAATTACATTTTTTCTATTAACTTCCATTTGAACCGTATTTTTTTCTCAATTCGAATGACATTTATTTATTTCATTGATAGTTATTTAATTAAAATATAAAATCAATATTGAAGCAATAAAATAATTTGCTTGCATTAGGTAGAAAAACCTCTAATATTACACTCTTATCACTCTATCTCTATTACTCTCACTCTATGTTCACTCTATCTTAGGCATATTCTCATTCGTGAAGAAATATATGCAACAATAGGTGAAATAATATGAAACAACAAAAACTTCAAATTACGAGCTAACTTTATTATCAATCGTGATGAGCACTTATATAGCTTATAAATAATATTGCATATAAAAAACTTTTAAAATTTTACAAAAGCATTTATAATTTAGTACGTGAGCACCATCATTGCATATATATATATATATATATATATATATATATATATATATATATATATATATATATATATATATATATATACTAGCCAAGACATCAGATTAGTAAATTATATGTGAGGGAATGGAAATCATTTCGCATATATGAAACTACAAAAAAAAATGCATTGGGCTTTATAACGGTAAATTTTTAATTACATTTTGTTGTTATTTATAGTGATATTTTTATTTGGAAGTGTACACTAATTAAATAAACAATATATCTAGTTATAGTGTAACACTGATATAACCTAAAAATAATGAAAGTTTTAATACAGAATTTCGAATTATTATAAAATTAGTCGCATCCTAACTAGTTCGTAATACTTCGTATTTTTTACAAAAAATATTGTAATTGTTTTGATAAAAAATAAAAAGGCGAGAGGAGAGTAAGATCATTGGTGAGGGTGATTATAACTTTATAACCAAACATTTTGTGTATACAAGATTTACAGGGTGGTTTCTACTATGTACATTTTGGGTTCTGACAGCTTTGTATTGTATCCCTTACGGTTACGTACAGTTTATGAAATCTTTGCAATACTCAACTTGTAGCGACCATCGCTACACAAACACAAACAATTATTCAGATATTTCGTGCACATTCATATAATTCACTAACGCTACATGTACACTGTACATAAATATATATAGAGCGTAAAATAGCATATACACATAGCACTCGATCGCCATGGCCTGATGAGATGACAATTAGTTTTAACAAATTAACGATTCCTCATCAGATCGAAACTGAGATTTGTTTTGCACAACATCCAAATCCTGGAATAATCAAAATAACGACACAACAGTCCGCCGTCGTTATAAACTGTTCGTAAACGTTACACTAAAAGAGTACAATTTATGGTTAGGTAAATGAAACATTTGTCATGAGGGAATTGAAACTAATTTACGAAGACCTTTATATAAGTATTCTTGTAAATAAAAGTCTTCGTAATGTTAACGTAAAAGCGTAACATTTACAACTTGCTTATGCGTTACAATTATGGACCATCTAGGCAATTTTTACGTACACATTATTTTATTATTTTAAATAATAAAAAAATTATCTTTTTAAATAAAAAATATTTTATTGTTAAATTTAATCTATTTATATACAATATTAAATATACATTTTCTAAACTAAGGGAAACAAACTCAGCATTTTAAATTAGATCCTTTTATTTTATATAGCAAAACAAGAATATATACGGAGTACAGAATGACACCAAAAACCATTAAGAGTTAGAAAAAATATAAGGCACTACATAATGTTTCTTATCTAACATATAATATGCAAAAGCAATGATCAATTTTTTTAATTTCTGCGAGTAAAAATCTATGTGACATAATAAAATTATTCCAAATAATTTCCAAACAAAAATTTCGCGCACGGTTAGGATGGTTTAACTTGAATGAAATTAAATGCAAAATGGCTGATCCGGCAATCAAATACGAATTGAAGAATATTGGTGTTTTTCCACGATGAAACATATTTTTTCTGCAGCCAAACATTAAAATCTGCAGCAAAACCAAAAAAAGATAGTGTTAAATTCTACTTGAGTGACAAAGACAACTTTTTTTTTTGTTTTTTTTTATAGCTAAATTTTATAGTTTATGTAAGTTGACGCCTTCTCTAAATAACCTAAAAAAATCACAAATTTATGTGCACATCTCCAAAATAAATTGTGTTATTTAATTTTTTTTATGAGATTGTCCTATTTTAATGAATTTTTATTTTTAGATTGGAAAAATTGATCCGATAATATTTTATAATTTTTTTAAAATTTATTACGACACTATTATCAAAATATTTTAATAATATCAAAATTTTATTTAATTTTTTAACCTCAAAATTTTAGTTGTTACCACACTGAAAATAAAAATAAAATGAATTTAGCTATAAAAAAAATAAACAAAAATTTTATGTGTGTGCGAAAAATATTTTCTCGTCCAAACACAATTTTTATGTGCATGCAAAACCAACACTATTGTATATTATACAAGCCATGAAGCTTGGCTAAGTAAAACATATTATGACTACTATTTGGTGTATGTGTTAGTGAATTTGACTACAGTAAAAATCGAAACAAAAAATTATATTTCGCACTGTCCATACTCCTCTAAATTCAAAGTACATAACATTTCTACAAAAAAAAAACGAAACAAAAATTATATTTTGCACTGTTCATTCTGCTCTAAATTCATAGTATATAATGAAGTAAATAATAATAACAATACTTCTCTCTCTCTCGTTAAATAATAAATTGGTTTATTGCTTTGTCATAAAGAGTGCAACATACTGTTGTTCCATCATTCGTATTCATTTTTTATTTACATCAAAGCATATAATAAAAGTATATACAAATTATACTATGTCACAACACTAATACTTAGGTATAGTAGTCACTTTTTGGCATAAGTATTGCAACTTCATGGCTTGTATATACATTTGTGTTGGTTTTGGTGCATGCAAAACCAACACTATTGTATATTATACAAGCCATGAAGCTTGGCTAAGTAAAACATGTTATGACTACTATTGGGTGTATGTGTTAGTGAATTTGACTACAGTAAAAATCGAAACAAAAAATTATATTTCGCACTGTCCATACTCCTCTAAATTCAAAGTACATAACATTTCTACAAAAAAAAAACGAAACAAAAATTATATTTTGCGACTGTCCACTCTGCTCTAAATTATTAGTATATAGTATAGTATATAATGAAGTAAATAATAATAACATTACTTCTCTCTCTCGTTAAATAATAAATTTGTTTTTTGCTTTGTCTTAAAGAGCGCAACATACTGTTGTTCCATCATTCATATTCATTTTTTATTTACATCAAAGCATATAATAAAAGTATATACAAATTATACTACGTCACAACACTAATACTTAGGTATAGTAGTCACTTTTTGGCATGAGTATCGCAACTTCATGGCTTGTATATACATTTGTGTTGGTTTTGGTGCATGTATTATTTTGCAGCAATTTTTAACCATAAAGAGTATTCCAATTTTACATGCACATAAAAATTGTGTTTGGACGAGAAAATATTTCTCGCACACACATAAAATTTTTGTTATTTTTTTTATAGCTAAATTCATTTTATTTTTATTTTCAGTGTGGTAACAACTAAAATTTTGAGGTTAAAAAATTAAATAAAATTTTGATATTATTGAAATATTTTGATAATAATGTCGTAATAGATTTAAAAAAAAAAATATAAAATATTATCGGATCATTTTTTCGAATTTAAAAATAAATAATCATTAAAATAGGACAATCTAATAAAAAAAAAAATAAATACCACAATTTATTTTGGAGATGTGCACATAAATTTGTGATTTTTTTAGGTTATATAGGGAAGGCGTCAACTTTAATAAACTATAAAATGTAGCTATAAAAAAAACAAAAAAATACAGTTGTCTTTGTCACTCAAGTAGAATTTAACACTATATTTTTTTGGTTTTGCTGCAGATTTTAATGTTTGGCTGCAGAAAAAATATGTTTCATCGTGGAAAAAACACCATTAATGATGTATTTGCTTTTAGTTGCAAATATTACTTGTCGATGATCTTTACAAGATCGAAACTAGTCGTAATTTTTAAAGTAAATAAAAATAAATAAAATTCAAAGTAATTAATTTTTTTTTATTTTTAAGTATGTGAATATTGTTGATGTTTTGTAAATTATACAAAATAATATTAATTATAAAAATATCATTTAAATCGCTCCGCTTCAAAAAAAAAAAATAATAAATAATTATATGTAGTAGTGTGTTATAAAAAAAACTGTTCGTAAACCGTTCGTATACTGTACAATTTTGATGTATACGTTTTTGCGCCGGGAGGGATATTATTATATTTTCCTTTAAACAAGGTGAACCGTTTACGAACTATAAACGAAGAATGCTCTTCATACAATAGTTCGTAATCGAATCATTTTTGCAGTGAAAAAGCGAACCGTTTACGGTGTTCCTTTCACATGATAATTAGAGTTTTTAGCGAAGTATTGTAAATGGGTTGGTAGTTCGCAAACAGTTCGCTTTTAGCGAAGCGTAAATGAATCGTTTTTAACGGTTCGTTAATGAACTGCATTTAGTGATACGCTTATGAACCAATTTTACATTACGGTAAATAAAAGCATAATTTAATGTATTATTTGTATATTTTATTATTTATACATTGCACATAATAAATGTATATATATTTGTAAAAATGTGTTTATCAATAAAATTAAAAACTAAAGTATCTTAAAAATATTTTTTTAAATTCGAATTCATGTTAAAAAAAATGTTAAAAAACTAGTAAACTACAAAATATTGATGCCAATAAAAATAAAAAGTAAAGTAAATCAAATTCAAATTACTTAATTAATCAAACAAATTAAATTATTTAAATAAAATAAATTGTTTAGTTTTTTAACACGGTCCTTAACATAATTAATTTCAGCACTCTTTCAGGACGTAAATTTCATCATAGTAACTTCTGAAAATATATTAAAAAAATTTAAACCAATATATAAGTAGTTGACGAGATTGAATTTGAGTCTTTTACAAATACATACCGTTTATTAAACTCATTAAATAAAAGTTCTCATTAAAAAAATAATGTAGCGTCTTTCACAAAAAAAAAAAAATTGTCATCCATCTATATTGTTCATAAAAATATATTTACATTTCGATTCATAATTTATCATACCTATGTGTATGTATAAATTATAAAAAAAAAAAAAATATAGTTCGTTTATAGTTCGCTTATGAACTGCTTTTTTTGTTTAAAAGGATACAATACACAGCTTTCAAAAACCAAAATGTACATAATAGAAACCACCCTGTGGATCTTGTATACACAAACTGTTTGGTTATAAAGTTAAAAACACCTGTTTGTTTGTTTGTTTATTCCTATGCAAAATTGGGGCCGAAGCTCTCCCAACTCTTTCGCGTTTAACCTAACGTCCTACTTTACGCCATTACTAGCCAAATCGAGGACGCGCGAATACAGGTTCGCGATTTTCAAATATCCATCTGCATATTGCATTGCTCCAGCCAGCCTGTACTGGCATGGACGATGGTTCGGCCCATGGATTGTACACTCCAACGGGGGGTCATAGTTGTGTTCATCGTCATCACTGATCGTAATCAGGTGATGAAAAATCCCGTTTGCATTCCTTTTAACCACTGCGCCAATTGCTCGGTTAACCCTTGTGTGTATACCCAGCCACCCGGGTGGCCATATAAATTTTATATATTTGAAGATGTTGCAAATCTATTGTTAGGCGTATTAAACTCCGTGACATCCTAGATTTAGTCTTATTTTATCCATTTTTACCCAAATATATAATATTAACTATTTTTTGGCCGAGTTATTGGTAAAAATCGTTTTTTACCCTTATAATATATACCCGGCTACCCGGGTGGCCAGTACAAAATATGAGGATATACATGACATGTACAATGTAAACATTGTTTTTTTTTTGTAATCTTCATAGTTTTTGTAAATTACACAGTTACACAGTTCAAATTTTATTTTATCACAAAATATTAACAGTTCAGGTACAAAAACAAGAAATAATATAATTATATAAATAAAAGATTAAAAATAGTTCATTTGGAAATAGTTTGGCTTCAAACAATTATAACCTAATCACATCTAGAACACTTTATCGCTGGGTTGGTATGTTCAACGCAAATTGGCCTTTTACATTTACTACACGACTTTCGTGTATTCCTGCGTCTCTTTGGATCAGACGATAAACACAACCAGCATTTACCTGCTTGAGGAATTCGTCCAGTGCTATTGCGCACAGTAACAGTTGTCTTCTCGTGATTTGTAATAGGTTTACCAAGTATGCACTCAATACCAGATCGCGTGTTAAAATTTCTATGTACATTAGGTATGGTTGAACGGGTAGAAATATGTGGTAGAGCAAGTTGCAAAGCTAACTCGTTCAAAAACTCTCGGCGTCTAGATGTATTTTTGGATCTCGTTGGATTGTTTTCAACATAAATTTTAAACGCGGCAAGACAAGCAACGTCTATAATATTATAAAAAAAGGCTAAAGGCCATCGCAGGGTCTTTCTCTTGGTTGTGTAATGTGTCACTAATTTATCCATGGTATCTACGCCACTTTTGTTTCTATTATAATAGTGAATTATTTCGGGTTTCTTTTTATCCCCTATTATTGATTGGCTATAATGTTGGGTGGACATCAATAGTACACTTTTGTTTTTTTTCGGGACGTAGGAACATATGGTGACATTGTCTTCACTGAATCCAAACAAGGAAGAATATATTTCACGCGATTTTGATGGCAACATTTCTCTTGGGATGTAAGGTTTATTTTTTTTTAACGTCCCGACAATTGATAAATCCCAAGTTATCAATAATCTTGCAAGTGGTAATGTTGTAAAAAAATTGTCCATAACGATATTTCTGCCGGACCCTTTGAAACGCATGCATAAATCCTTTACAACTCGCTCCCCTTGATTTGTTTCCCTGCCAGATGGCTGTTTGCCAGTGTAGATTTGCCCTGTTATCGGGTATGAATTAGAGGCGTCACAAACCCACCAAACTTTGATCCCATATTTGGCGGGCTTGTAAATTTGGTTCTACCTACACAATAATGAAATTAATCAAATAAAAATAAATTGAAACACAACACCAAGGAACATAACAATACTTACCACGAAATGGAAAAAGTTGTTCATCCACAACCAAGCATTCGGACGGAGTATAATTATTTCGCAAATTTGCGTTCAGTAACTCAAAAATATCACTTATTGCAGCAGTTTTATCGGTCTCTAAGCGAGATGCTCTTGTATGTGGATTATCGAATCTCAGAAATCTGGATATTTCACGAAAACGGTTCAACCCCATGCTTGCGCGATATAGGGGACTAGATGTTGTTGCCCATAATACTGTCGCGTGCTCATTATTCGAACGATGAACGCCAGCATTTATAAATACGGCTAAGTATGCTTCAAATTCCTCATTACTTAATATTTTCCACTTTTTTGAGGTTATGTCTCTGTTTTTTAGATTATATGCTTCGTAAACCTCTTTCGCCTTCCTATTTGTTTCTCTAATTACAATGTTACAAATTACGTCCGAGAAAATACACTTGAACGTGTCTTTTATAGAAAACATATTCGTCGAACGAGAGGGCCCAGTTTTTATTTCTCAATATATTGTGTCTCAATGTTTGTCTTTGGGGAGGGTTCCGCCGCCATAGTGTTCCATCTTTAGCCGTATAGCTGGATGAAATGTTTTCGTCATGGCTTTCAGTTTCATCGATTTCACAGTCTTCTTCGTCGCTATCATGTTCATCATCCGACACATTTATTGTTACATTCTCTGTAACTACGTCTTCTATATCGGAATCCTCGTTGTTTTCTTGTGGAGCTGGTGGGAGCCACTCAGTTTCTGAATCGTCTTCGAAGAATTCATACACATCGTGATCTACTTCATCTTCCTCACATTCTTCTAGCAAACGTAGGAGATAAGCTTGTTGTTCTTCGTAAGACAAACTGTTGGAAATATATTATATAAACTAATCTAATAAAAGAATTATTACCAAATCAATAGTTACCGTCGAAATTCTGCGTTTGTTAGTTCGTTATTTAGTTCCGCCATTTTATTTAAAATATGTAAGCATAAAATATTTTTTTACACGGACAACCTATTAGTTCGAATAACTTTCCATCACTAAATTAATAACTTCTATTTTTTATCCACCAATGTATATGTTTTTCTTTTGTCTCATTTTTCTATATTTACTCGGGGAATCCCAATTTTATATACATATTTTTGTGCAATTTCAATTATAAAATTCAAAAATGAGTTGCAACTACATAAAGAAACGAGTAAAACATACGTGGCCACCCGGGTGGGTCGGGTATATATTATAGTATAATTTTTTGGGTATAAACACAAAGGTTAAAAAAACACTTTCAATGCGCTTACTCTCCTCCCGCCTTTTTATTTTTTACCCAAAACAAATACATTTTCTGTAAATGTTACGAAGTTTAACGAACTACTCAGAATGCGACTAGTTGTATAATAATTCGAAATTCTGTATTATTTCATTGTACCGATCAATTGGCGCAGTGTTCGCAAATGAGTTGCGAGCGCTTCGGCCCCAAAAAAAACAAGATTGCAAAAAAAAAAAAACTTTCATTATTTGAAAGTTATATCACTTTTACACTATAACTAGATATATTGTTTATCTAAATAGTATACACTTCCAAATAAAAATATGACTGTAAATAACAACAAAATGTAATACAAAATTTACCGTTTTCAAACTCATAGCATTTCTTAATAGTTTTTGGTATAAGCGACATATTATGTATTCTTATCGGTATACTTAATCATGTACCTTTTTGACTCGTTGACTTGGCCAGTATATATATATATATATATATATATATATATATATATATATATATATATATATATATATATATATGTATATATATATATATATATATATATATATATATATATATATATATATATATATATATATATACATATATATATATATATATATCGATGCTAATTTAATAAAAGGGTTCAAGAGACAAAACGTAAATTGTGAACCAAGAAAGAAATAGTTTGTAGAGTATATTTACAACGAAACAGGACCAGTAAATTATGTTTTAAGCAATGAAATGTCATAAAGAAGCATCTTGAAGGATTACTTTTGCTGAAACTATTTCCGTTTACAATTTAAAAAGAAAATAGTTATTTTCAATTTATTTGGATAAAGTTGGCTATTATGCCATTTAGTTGTGCCCTTTGCTTTTTATACATTCTTTGATAGTGTCGCTTATTTCGCACTTATGCCATTTATGTTCTACGATTAAAAATATTTATGTACTTATGCCTTTATGTATATTTTAAATTAATTTTAATAAAAATATTTTTTGTTAATTTTTATTTTAACCAAATATTTTATTTAAAAAAACTTATATAAGTATATTTCAGGAACAACATTTAAAAATAAAATAACAATGGCCGGAATTGTTATAGGACCTAGCCAATCTTCTATTACCACAGTAGTTGCTTATAGATGCTCGTTCTCATACTTTTTTATTTCATGGTGTTTAATTATGTTTTTGATTATAACTGCAGTGCCACCATGTGCTGTTCCATCAGGATGGTTTGTGTCATAAATGGTGTATCTTGGTATTTTGAGAAAACTTCTGCTGGTGTTATGCGTTTCGGATATTAGCATGACATCAATTTATTTATCTATCAAGAAACTTTTTAGTTTTTGTCCATGTTGTGACAAGCCATTGGCATTCCAGATTGCTAATTTAAGGGTTCTGGACATTGAATGATATAGAGACAATAGTCGTTAGAACGTTCAGGATGGTATCAGGCTGTTGATTATGAGTTTTTGAATTTTCCGTTGGCTGATTTTCTTTGGTATGATTTCCATCCGAAGTTTGATTTTTAATTGAATCTTTGAGTTTTTGTGCATATGTTGTTCCACTAACAGGCTGATAAGATATATTTGGAGTTACATAACATGGATTCGGATTGGATGGCTGCGACTTCTCCACTCTTTTTTCTCTTAGAGGGGGAAATCTGCGTTTTTGTACCTTTTGGTAAACGCTGCAAACTCTATAGTTGGCAGGATAACTACCATTACAGAGCACGCATTTGACCACTGTACTCCACTTTTTCTTCTCACAATCATTTGTGAGTACGTTTTAGTATGCCCGTACCTTTGACAAGTAGTGCATTGCACCACTTCCCGCTTGACATGCGGTTTTTCGATCTGCACAACTGAGTGCATCAATCTACTGATCGAATGTATGTCTTTATTAGTTTCATTCATTCGTAGCTCGACTTTAAAGAGTGGGGGTGGTTTTTTCGTACCGATTTGCCTCATGTTGCAGATATTAATAACGTCGTGGCCCAAGCCAAATAACTCACTTTTTAATTCGTCAGTGTTAATATACGGATCTAAGTTTCGTGTAACCTTGACGAATGACGCATACATTCTTTGTCTCTGTTTCGTTCCGCTAGGGCTTTAATGACGGTTGAGTATGCCTCAGCATCTTTTACCAGAATTTTAACCTGGCTAGTTCTAATTACTTTTAGGTTAAATTTGTCTTTTGTACATTCCTTTAACAAGACAGTCAAAGGATTGGTTTCTTCTACGCCAGACACAAATATGGAAGGCGCTAATATTATTTTTGGTGGTGGTGTGTCTCCTTTCTCCTCGGGCAAACAATTAAACCGTGTCGATAAAGGATCTGTAGGTTGAGCTAACCAATAGTCGTTGATTTTCATTTGCTTGCGTTTATTGATAGGTGATGGAGGACTCGTGCCTCTCCCCTTTTTGCTAGCTGTTGTCCATCCTTCTTCATATCCAAGCATATATAACAGTCTATAAATAAGTGAGAATGCCTTGTACAATCGCATGGAAAATCGAAGCGGTCTTTGATAGGAGAACCGCTAAGCGAATTTGTAGACGCGGGAAAAGTGTGAATGGTGTTAGGCTGAAGTCTTAATAGTACAAAAACTCAGTAATGAGCGCAGTTCTCGTGGCTTTTTGTCTGGGAAACCTGGGGTTGCTTGAATATATCCCGAGCTCTTGATATTCGGAACTTGTGGAACTATCTTATCGACCTTATTCGATTAGTATGGCAAAGCGAAGCTATGATTGATGAATGGAAAGTGACCACGTTGTGTCCTATCTTTAAAAAACGAGACCGCTCAAAACACGATAACTAACGCGGCATAGCTCTCCTTATTGCACAGCATACAAATTACTGTCTTACATAGTATTAGAAGGAATCACTCCCTTGGAGTAGAGGAAATTGTAGATGACTACTAAGGAGGATTTCGTTCGAATCGGTCAGTCACTGGTCGCTGTTTTTTGCTGAGGATGGTTCTTTCTAAATATTACGAAACATTTCGTGACGTACATCAGGTGTTCTTGGATCTCCAACAAATTAAAATGATTTCAGGAATTGGGCAGATGGTGATTTTAAAAAATATAATGGTATTATATTATGAAATTTTCAACATGCGTATTTTTTTGAAGTTATCGAAAATTTACTAATGATAAAAACTTCGACACGCGTTTTTTCCATGTTGTCGAAAATTTCCTGTTATGAAACAAACAACGCGTTTTTTTAGATAAAAACGAAAATTATACTACAGTATATTTATTATAATAATTTTAAATAAATATTTTACTTTATAATAAAACAAAATGTTGTCAAAAATTTCATAACAGACCTCCTGGTTTTGAGAAGGCTGATCCCATTGAGTATCCAATTTTTTTTTTTGACTGGAAAAGTCGTCACAGTAAAAGTCAAAAATGATGTTGAAAATCCTCTTAAGTAAAAATTATGGGCGCCAGGTACAAATATAGATAGACTGTCTAAAGACGGGTTTGCCGGCACACGGAAGAAAAAAATCAAAAATATTTCTTATTTTTGAATTGTTATTAGTAAAATATACATTACGAACTTATACAAAAAGCCCCACTTATATGTGGCTTGTTTGCCATTTATTGACGAAACAATCGTGGATGTTTTGGGATTGAATCAAATCACAGTGGACGGTTTGATTCTTTCTTGAACACAATTTTGTTACGGTGATGAACAAGATTTTTTTTCCAAAGCTAGGTTTGCATTCTTTAAACACATGCAACGAAGAGCGGCGCCGTTTTGCTGGTTTTAGTTGAAGCTTTAATATTGCCTTTGGTGAGTGTGGTGATCCTTGCCTTACTGCGATCGTTGTTCTACTATCGACGTCCCAGGCGGTGGCTAAATGTCTACTAAATATACCCGTTGTTCTAGTTGGGTTCGTTCCATTGTTGCTGTTTGTCATAAGAACACAATGGAAGGTAGATCGAGGCTTATATTTATGTCATCGAAAAAATGCAGATAATTGAGGCAGGTATAGGTTTACTTCCTCATAACATTCTGCTAAAATCGCGATCACCAATCAAATTATTAGCATCACAGTCACCGTCATCTATTTAATAATCTTACTTTTTGAATTGAAATAATTTGAATGTCTTTATTTGCCTTAGAGCTGAGGTTGTATGGTAGACAATAATCTGCTGAACCTTGGTGTTTTTGTTTCCTCTTTCGTGGCATTTTCTAGGGGTCTATTATGTAATTTATTCGCTTTCGCAAAAATCAATTCGTGGCGTAACGGTCGTGTATTTTTATAACACCCAATAGAAAAATTAAGTTAACTATACATTTTTTTAAGACTTGAATATATTTTTAGATATTTACAAAGATGTAAGTTGTAAAATAATTTACTACAAAAAACTTGTGTATTTTCAGCAATTCGCTTGTGTTTCATAATATAAATATTCACCGTGTATCGAATTATTAGATATCAAATTTTTCAAAAGAAAATAATAATTCATAATACGGAAACAATTTTCCATTTCAATTGAAAAAATAGAAAAATGAAAACCAAACAACATAACGTAGCTCAATCCACAATTTTTAAACATAAACTGACACAAATTTAAAGAAAAACATCCATCAAACCGCAAGCCCGCCTTTATACGGAGTATAAACAATGAGGCACAGAGGCATGCTAATATTTTAAAACACGAAATCTACAATCACTATCACCAAATATATATAATTTCCAACTTACCCATAATTTTTTTATGAAAATAACTCCCAAATATTTATTTATTTTTAAAAATAACAACGAACCCCACATAATTAATGAAATTAATAATTAATAAACAAATAATGAACATTTGATTAAAATTCATAAACGATAAACTTTACAGAATATTATACACTTGCATTATCGAATAGAGAATTTATTAAACGTAATTTTGAATAGCGATTAAAAGAAAAAATTCGAATAAACTATTTGTTATTGATGTTTTTGTGTACCCCACCTGCAGAGGGCACTGTTTGCTAGAGAGTTATTGCAAGTTGTAGTCAAAACTAAAAAAAATTGATATATGATGGCGTTCCTATTTTTTTAAATTATTGATCAGCCATTGAATTTAAAATTCCTTGAAGGTTTATTCCAATTAATACTTTATAGACCGGGAGCGGTAGAGGAATAAAACTGACCGACATATACACGATTCAAGGCGCTTTTATGGTTGTGTTCAGTCGTTATTTATTTAAACCAATGATGTTACCCGAAAAAGACGTATTTTTTGTACACTTACCAGTAAATACACAGATTACTATTTAGAAAATAAATTAACGCTACTTAACAATAATGAAAAAATCATCAATTTCTGTATAATTTTGGTGAAATTGACCAACTTTGTCATCGCTTCTTTAAAAACCACGTATTTATTTGGAAACTCGTATTAAAACCTGACAAATGGTTTACGAATTTGCCGTTTACCCTATCGTTGATTTTTAACAACGACACTTACCACTTTAAGAATCAATTTGAAGGAAATCGTCATCGAAAAATATGGTTTTATTTTTACGTTTTAGTTTAAAATTTTAGTATCCTTTGAATTGTGTATAGAGAAGCCAGTACCATGTCGTTCATTTCCAATACTCTACGGCTTCTGCCCCATTACATTTACTTTACACTATGTATTAATTGAACCCAAGCAATTGATCACAAGAACAGTATACCACCTGCGCATTGCATAGCTCCATGCCATCCTGCACAATGATATAAAAGATGGATCAATTGATAGAATGAATTCTACACACCAATATAGAGCGTCAAAGTTGTGTTCATTACGATCGTAATCGGGTGAATTCCCTTTATCTATTCTGCCCCTAATTAGATTTAAACCTGGTACCTCCCCCGCTCGCTGCATGGGCGGTACATCTAACTACTGCGCCACTCGCACGGCTTTAGTGATATAAAAGTGTACTAAGTTTATTCCAATAAACGATAATTATTTATCATGCAAAAGTGATTTGTTCTTTGTGATCTAAAAATAAATAATTAAATACAGGAACACCTACCGAAAATTTAATTTCTAATTATATTTTCATTTTTCAAATAATCATAATTTATAATAATTTTATCAAACTCTAGCTTATAATCATTATATTATCTTAATATATTTTAAAATATTCTAGCTAGTAAAGTAACAAACGATTATAATAGACACGATTTAGGAGTAACAAGAAAACAGTTTTCTCTGATGCTTTTACCGTTTTTAACATATCACAAATTCTGAGACCCGTCAAATATATGATAGATTAATATTCATAAATTGATATTGACAATTCCACTGCATATCGTCGTATTTATCATACCAAAATACTGCCATGCTGATTTATATACAATAAAGTTGCTTTTGTGAAGAATAAAGATTTAATTTTTGAATCAAAAAAACTTTATTTTGATTGAAACAATATTTTATTATTAACTCTTTTGGTATTTTAGTTGGACAGGTAGTGAAATTCTAATTAGGATATTGATTTATAAAAATATTATTTTATGCTAAACGATAAATACTGAATAGTTAAAGTAACTTTAATAAAATTGCTGAAAGGTTTTTTAGTAAATTAAGACTATTTTGAACAAAAACGATATTCTAACAAAACTGTATTACAGATTTTGCAAAATAAATTATATACGGGTTTGTTAAAGCTTGAAAAAGTAAAAATTGGCGATGCAATGCGCTGGTTGTATATTTCATTCATTCATAAGGACATTTAATAAAATTTAAAGTCTGGTCATTAAATTCGTTATAAATAAAATTCGTTTTTTTTAATTTTGAACTTTTTTTGTTTTCTTTCATTTTTTTTAATTTTTTAATGAGATTTGTTAATTTAACTTTCATTTTTTCTCTTCAAAATTTCAATTCATTTTTATATTAATTGAACTTAAATTATAATTATCTCTTTTCATTCATTTGTTTTATAATAAACTTTCAAATATTATTTACAAATTATTATAATTTTTTGATTTTTTTTTTTTTTTTTTTGATTTATTTTTATATAATTTTATTTATTAAATTTAAACTACTAACATATTTTTATATCATTCATTTGCATTAAATACAAGGAGATAAAAAATTGGAAATTAGATTTGTTTATGTTCTGCAATTATAACTTCATCTCCTTAAAATGTTGAGTTATTTTTCTTTTTATGCTTCTCGAATTTTTTTAATTTATAATTTTTTTAAGATTATTGTAAATGAGTTTTGAGAAGCTT